>JAPDVR010000015.1:39527590-39872590 GCA_026230005.1 Gila orcuttii | reverse complement strand
ACTGTTTTTTTTAGGTCATAAATGTTAAACGAATGACAAAAAATAATTAGGCAAACTAATATAGTTTTGTCTAATTTCGCTATTTTGAACTGAAAATAGGCCAATGTAACATGTAGCCTAGTGTAATAGTTTAGGCTACTGTCGTGAGGGGACAAGAAACATGAACAAAGCCGTTTTCATCATGTTAGGCACAGGATTAATAATGAATATGTAGCCTACATATTGAGAATAAAATACAAATGGTAACCTTTAGTAAATTAAAAAAGTCAACTTTAGGAGGGGAAGAGACAGGGCAAGATAAAAACAAAGAGAAAAAGAGTGTGATGCTGATGAGAGAAAAATAATCAGCTGCCCACTGACATGGTTTTAAAGCTGTTGTTATCGAATTTTTTTTTTTTTTTGCCTTCACAACATCTTAAAATGCACATCTGTAGTTCAGAAAAAGCCAAAATTTCCCCCGAACACCCCTAACTAACCTGCCTCAAATTCGGGACCCCAGTGATTATAAAACCATGCCATTGCATGGTAATGAAACTAGTTAATAGTAAGCATTAGACCCTAAACTAACTAAAGTGTTACTTTTTAATTTTTGCATTTTTTTTATAAATCATACCCTCATTGGGGGCTTAGGCCCCCTAAATGAAAATCCTAAATGAAAATGTTTTTTTTTTTTTAGGGGGGGCGGGGCGGGGGCATCATAAAGGAATTATGCTTAGGGCACCAAAATGGCTAGCAGCGGCACTGATACTAAGACGCAAATTGTGTTGTGTTTGATGCTTTTAGCTTTCAGACTACACTAAGCACACAATTATTATCTTGAATTTATAAATGGTTCATTCTTATGCAGTTCATTTGAATGTTGAAAGCCAATGCAAAGCAAAAACAGTCAAATAGAAGTAAATGTATAAGAAAAGGTTCTATATGGAACCTTGAAGGGTTCTATCAGATGTTTCATATGTAGAACTTTTTAGGTGCTCCCATCATTTTATGGATTTCATTTTAATTAATTAATTGTTTTAATTTTAAGTTTTAATTAAGTTTTAATTTTAATAAAACTTTATGAATTAAGCATGTTGTAAAAAAATTTAAATACCCATTAAACATGAAAGTATTATGCAATCATTTTAGACATTTCTCCTTACATTGAACCTTTTTGGCTTAAAGCATTCTTTAAAATCGAGTCAAGAATCCTAGAGTTCTATACAGAACCCCATTGAACCTTTTTTTTTCTAAGAGTGTCCATTTCTTACCATTATTTTGCACACATTCTACACTTATCCAAATATTGCAATATAGTTTTACAATTTCATTTTGCGCCCTCTATCTGATGCCGTTTTTGCTAATGTACCTTTAAGACTACTGTACGCAAATGATTTTATGATTTGACACAGCGCCATCATTTCTCCCACTGTGAAATCCAAATACTTTAGGCAAACAGAGGCCATTCCATTTCCAATGCATTAGCAATTAGCTTTAGCAACTCAAATTGCAACATAATCATCTTCCTCAGAGTCGCTTCGACCAGAAGGCACAGAAATCCAGCCAACAGAATCCCTATTAATGTCAAAGGAACATTGATAATGCAATAGGCCCAGTTCCATCTGAAAGAGCACTGACTGTCACTACATCAGATTCATGCATAAAATGAAAAGGAAAAAGACATACTTCCAACATCAAAGCTTACAAAGGTGCAGCAGAGGAGTGCAAGGCATACTTTTCTCCAATACCTTTCATCCCTGGATTTCTTTTCTATTTCCCCCCTTTTTTAAATTGTAAGTAAGGACAAATATATTTGCCTGTTCTTCTGGTACGACACTTGGTTTTGAAGTGCTTTCAGCTGGGCAATGCTTTAGAAATGAGGGGGGGGAAGTGTTTCCGCCTTTTCCTTGCTAAATGCTCGATCGCTGCTTTACTGATAAGACGTGGCTTCCTTTGAAAAGGGCATTTTGTATTGAATCCTTTTAAACAGCCCTTTGGAGATGGTGATTATAGTACTTTAAAATGATGGCCTGGGTTGAAAGGCTGCTTTACATGTGTAACTCAGCATAGTGACGCTTTATAAACAGGGTTTTCACAAAACCCATTTAATAGTGTCACCATATAGCAGACTTACCGCCATCATTGTGTACAGGTGTCGTTTCTTTACGTCCCAGACATCTGCTTTTCACAACACTTGGAGGGATCCATTCAAAAGAGCTCGCAATCTCTGATCTAGCTTAGATAATCGAGCCCATTGTCCTCGAATACAATGAACAGAGATCGTCTGTAGCTGTACTTCTTAAGAGGTTTGCAGGACATCCAGTATTTTAAAGTGTCTTCTGTCCTTCACGCTTATACCGGTCTGCAAAAATACCAGAGGTGACAGCTGACTGTTTTGAGAGTGACACAGTCATTTTTTCTGATTTCAAGTTCTTTGAATTTGTTGTGGAAAAGAAAAACCTTAAGATTTTGTGTGTGCGAGTTAGTTTACTTAAGTTTACAGAAACCCTGGCCCTCAAACTAACTTTAAAACCCATGAAAATCAAATAGTTTTATTAGTCCTCGTCTGCTAGCAAGATCATCAGCATTTCTGCAAGCATCAAAATACAATTAGTTGATTAAAATGCAGTAAAAAAAAAATAGCTGTTTTATTATTTTGTAAATGTAATTTACTAGCTGAGTTTTCAGCATCATTACTCCAGTCTTCAGTGTCACATGATTTACTCAATTTACTCATCATATCCTTAATAATTTTACAGCAAATCTCCTCTATGCCACCGCCACCGCTTTATCTCACAGTGTATCATATTAAAGTGCTGGATTATGGCATCACAGGTATACAGTGTGCTGAAATCAACCGGTTATGTTACAAAACACAAACATTCTGCTTACATCTACAGAAGCACACGTAGGAGAAACACATGTAGGAGGCTGGGATGCGAGCGCTTTCTGAGCTGTGCTTTGAAGATACACACAAAATCACCTCATGCTACTGTAGTATGCTACTCATTTAAGTGCTTCTGTGTTTTTGAGCTGTCAAAAAATGTGTTCACAGGACATTTGATGCTGACAGCCTCTGCATAGAGCACCAGAACACACCGACACATTTACATGCATAAATAGACTTCAACAAGTTTATGAGCTCTATATTGTTAGTTTGATATGATTTGATTATCAGTTAACTTCAATACTGTTTTAAGTCACACTGCATCAAAACTGACTCTATTTCTGTGACCCCAAAGAATGTAAAAACTGACAAGAGATGCTTTTTAAACAGAACTGAATGAAGATCATGCATGACTGCTTTTTACTTACTGTCCAAAACATAAATTCAGTCAAGTGTGTTCAAACCTTTGACTGTGCAAATCTCTCAATGCAGATTAGTCTCACAAGACAAGTCTTGTAGTCACTTTTAACTGTTGGTTAACAGCTGAAAGTACACTTAAAAAAAACAAAACAAAAAAAAACACTACCGTTCAAAAGTTTCAAACATTTTTTTTTTTTAAATAGGTTTCATGATTTGAAAGTTCAATGAACAATATTTATTTGAAATAGAATTATGTTGTAACTTACATGTCTTTGCTGTCACTTTTGATATTTTAATCGATTTAATGTGATATTGTTTAACAAGAATTATATATTTTTTATTTTCTTAAATCTTACGTGCCTCAGATGTTCGTTTCCACAAAAAATATGAAGCAGCACAACTGTTTTCAACATTGATAATTATAATACATGTTTCTTGAGCAGCAAATCAGCATATTAGAATGATTTCTTAAGGATCATGTAACATAAGAAATGATGCTGAAAATTCAGCTTTGCATCACAGAAATAAAATACATTTGAGTATATATTCAAGCAGAAAACAGTTATTTGAAATTGAAATAACATCTCACAATATTACTGTACTATCAATCATATAAATGCAGCCTTGGTTAGCCTTGGCATAAAGGACTTAAAATAATCACCAAACTCGTCATCAATTAAAATATGAGTTATATATATATATATATATATATATATATATATATATATATATATATATATATATATATATATATATATATATATATATATATATAATTATAATATAATATAAGGTGAAAAATGTTCAATAATAGTGGGCTATACCAAGATAAGGTGAGCACTGAAGTACAGTCATGTGATCACAACCTGGCAGCCAGCAAGTATTTTGCAATTTTTATTTTATTTTTTTATCTGTGCTCGGTTAATCAAACAGTACATTCAAAACACTCACATGGGGAATTTGTATGATTTATATCGTGCAAGAAATCCAGCAGTCAAAACCTGAGCAATAACCTTGGTCACACTTACATCTCTCAGTCATAGAGTCATGGAGGATCTAAACAAGCTTCAGGCTTTCTGCTGCGAACCTTAGCCTCTGAGTCAATATCAATACCTCTCTAATATTGAAGTGTTTTATGAAATTCCTCTTACAGTTCACCAGCTGGAAATGAATTGTGCGGCGGCTGAGATCGGCACAGGGCTCAAGGAGGAATTGCAGGTCTCTCATCCTGTCTAAGGCCTGTTTGGATAGGTTCCTCTCCTCTGAAATAGTGCTCCCTGAACCAGAACGCAGGTCCAAAATTGAACTCTGAACATATCCAATAACCCCTGCCATATTTAATCAGTCTATAGCCACCTGACACCAGTAATGGTCTTTCTCTCGCTTGAAAGCCAGTGCTTATTCTCCTCTGGGAAGACGTGGTAAATGAGTAATCTAAATTTTGTTGACTTTGTTTGTGCTGGGAGCTTGTCAGAACGGTGGATGGAAGTATAATAAAGATAACTGATAACAGGCCACATCATCATCAACACCAAGCCAAATCAGTTGTACATATTAGTCCCAGTCAAAAATTTGCACAAATGATTTAATCTTGACTTTAAAAAAAAAAAAAAAAAAAAAAAAAGAATGATGCAGTGACCCCAAAAAATGTAAAAACTGACTTGGGATGCTTTTTAAACAGAACTGAATGAAGATCATGCATGATTGCTTTTCACTTACTGTCCAACATAATTCAGTCAAGTGTGTTCAAACCAGTGCACATCTGTTAATACAGATTAGTCTCAAAAGACAAGTCAGTCACTTTTAACTGTTGGTTAACAGCTGCAATTACACTTTTTAAAGTGTATTTAAAGTGTAATGTTGTTTTTTTTAAGAAGTCTATTATGCTCTCCAGGGCTGCATTTATTTGATAAAAAATACAGTAAAATCAGAAATATTGAGAAATATTATTACAATTTAAAATAAGTGTTTTCTATTTGAATATATTAAAAATTGTAATTTATAACAGTAATACAAAGCTTCAGCATCATTACTCCAGTCTTCAGTGCCCCATGATCCTTCAGAAATCATTATAATAATGATGATTTGCTGCTCAAGAATCAATGGTTAATATTTTTGTGGAAACTGTGATTTTTAAGGATTCTTTGATGAATAGAAAGTTCAACTGAACAGCATTTATTTGAAACATTATAAAGTCACTTTTTTACTGTCACTTTTGATCAATTTAATGCAGCCTTGCTGAATAAAAGTATCAATTTCTTAAAAAAAAAAAAAAACAACAAAAAAAAACAAACGTACTGATCCCAAACCTTTAAAGGTTTATGTATGTATGATGGACAAAAGTCAGTGACATTCATTAAAAGAATGTGCAATATCATTATATAATAATGCATTTTAATATTCCCACAACCGCATTGGAAAATGTTTTTAAGGACATGCAATAATGTTCACATTTCTTCTACTGTTTAAGAACATCCAAGAAGTCTAAATTTAAACATTGGTAGCCAATCTTCATTATACAATCTTTCAAATGAGCTCCTGCTGAAACATCACAGGGCCATTTAAATCAGAAAATTATGATCTATTTATAGTGAGTTGAGAACAATGCAGGTTTATTCATCTATGGATTGAGAGACAGAAAGAAATCAACCGAGATTTCAAGAGTGATTGGTGTGTAATTGAATGGTTGTTCTGGAAAGTTCCTGTGCTGGCTCCATCATAGCTGTGATTTCATTGTAATGCATGGCTAACTCCTGCCATAGGAGACCTAATCAGAATTAATTCAAACATGGTGGCCTGCAGAAACGAAAGCTGCTAGAAACCATCACCATTCCACTTTCAAGCAGAAGAGACAGCTGTCGAGAAAAAAACAAAAACAAAAAAACACTGCGCTCTTTCACATTAATATAGATGCTTCCTTGGCAAAAACTGCGGCCCGTTTTGAAAAGAGTGCTAACATGTTCAGATTTCTGAACTTACATTATGGCAGACATTGTGTGGGTTGCATTAATGACAGATAAAGTGTCACACATGTCACATAACCATCTGTCCAATTCATTTCACGACTCAAAGTGCACCGATGTCCAGCTAATCTTGAACTGCCATCTGTATATATTAACACAGAGAACGTTTATGTTCAGAGCGTACTAGTACTAGCATACTGCAAACAATATTCATTACTTTTAATGACAATAAAACAAATTAACCCGAAATTCTCATACCGTATAAAGCATAAGGACCTTTTATTTTTTAGATCAATTGACTCAGTAGATTCTGGTTTCTGTTTTTCAACATAATATAAAGGACAGTCCAACACATGTTACCATGAAGTATAAATATGTAATGATTTAACTACATTATTATTATTATTTGCATTATAGCAATGTGAAATTAACAGGTTTAATGAGATTCACCCACATTCGGTTTACAGCTAAATAAATAAATAAAAAACAGAATGTAAAAGGACAATAGTATTCTCAAATTATTATTGTTATCATTTACATTTGAAAAAATGACACAGATCAATAAATAAATATATTACTATTGCAGAAATGCTACTGTACTGTAAAATAATATCTAAATAAAATAAAATGAGTATTTAATATTAATAATAACAAAATGAGTTTTAAGAACAACAGTAAAATTACAATACTAATATTTATGGCTGTCTTCATTTCTTTGCTTTCAAATGTTCAATCATAGAGCTTTTGTTTTGGTATAAAAATGTTATTTCACTATTAAACATGTGATTTCTTATCTAAAGGTGTATGTGAGACAGAGAATGACCTAAGTTTGAGCTCTGAGTATTATAAAAAAAAAAAAAATATATATATATATATATATATATATACTTCATTAAAATGATTCCCTGCTGATGTATCGTTTTACCATGTAACTTTAACCGCATTATATTCCTATATTTTACTAAAGGACGGCCCCAGACGCATCCACTGTGGGGAGTCCCGAAAGTCCAATGACCCTAGAATCATACCTGAAGTCTATTACAACACAGTAACCTATAGAGGAAGCAATTAACACACACACACACACACACACACACACACACACACACACACACACACACACACACACACACACACACACACACACACACACACACACACACACACACACACACACACACACACACACACATCTTCCCTCCTTCCCAAACCCAAATCAATGGTTCTAATCCGTCAGTGTCTGTGTGTGTGTGTGTGTGTGTGTGTGGATGCGTGGGTGGGTGGTTTGTCCAGTCGTGTCGTGTAGGAAATAATCCCAGCAGGCAAAGCAAACCCGCGTGCCAGTTTGGGAGTCGCTCTGTCTTGGCTCCTGCATGTCAATATCACCCCTCCTTACATGGCACAGTTTCCATGGTGATGACAGCAGAGTGAAGACTGTATATCTAAATCTATGGCAATAACTCTCATAGAAATTAGTGCTGGGCGAAGGTGAAGGATTGAAGAGGAAGAGGAAAGAGGAGGGGGTTCCTGAACCGCTGCCAGCCTCTCTTGCTTCCTGCTTGGCTGCATTAATGGAGTGCCTTGTGCACTCTGAGGAGGCTTATGGAAGCTTATATCCTAATGTATTTATCCTTCATGCAAACTGCAATATTTACGCAGGATTTTCACGCCAGGATCCCACTCCAAGCCTGCTTTACCCACTGTGCTCAGCTATTTAAGAGCTGATCCTCTGCATTCCCGCCTTCCTGTCCGATAACAAGAGCAGGGCCACCAAACAAAGATCAAAACTCTGTGATCTTCAACTGGAAACAGAATTCACAACCCCAACCCATTTACTTCAGTGCCATGCACATCGAGGGACATTAAGACAATAAAAAAGATTTCAAAAATGACCTCAGAACATGAAGAGAATGAAGTCATAATGTTGCGAGAATTTAAATTGCAATGTAGCAAGAATAGAGATAACTAGAATAAAGTCGGAACATTACAATATTATTGTAGTAATATTTTGAGAATAAAGTACAAATTATGAGGGAAAAGTGACATCAAGTAATAATGATATTGGAATTAAACTGTGAGAAATGAAAGCTTTAGCATAAAGTTCTGCCAGGAAGACTTAATTACTACATCACTTATTACCTTCTCATCTATCCAATCATGTCCTTATACGCGCTGTATAAAAAATCGGTACTTACACATGTTTGAGTTCGCAGATGCTGACGCGACAACTACCTCCACCCTCCCAACCACCACCAGGATGGTCCTGTCCTGTACGGACGGGGCCTACGCCAAAGAACTTTATAAATAATTGCTTGCTGGGCTGTCAGTAAATGAATGCTTTGTTACATCATTATATCTCCAGAGTCTTTCTGGTAGAAATAACTAGACTGGGTAAACCCAGCCTGATCTGCTGGCGATTTGATTTCGTCCCTGAAGCTCAGACTGGAAACCTGTACATTATTCTATCCTGCTTTCGTTACAAATCTGCGGGGACCAATCACAAACTGGCTTATCCACCTGGAGAGCTATTGGCGGGTTTAACATGATGGCGATAGAGAAGCGACCGTCAATCCAATTCCTTTTAACCTCTCGACGATGCTCAATGGCTTCTTTAGTTTAGCAAACAAATCGATGGAGTGGGAGTAAATATCACTCACTTTCATGTTTTATTTGCACAACCTGCAAAAATTGCTTGATGCCATTCCTGCTTCTGCAAACTGCTGATCAATGCTTCAAACCAACACGTTTGTTGACACGTTTCCTGCCTGGAGTTTTCACGTCGCTCTGCAAAGTACGTCACCCGGATCGTTGGTCTGATTGGTTGAAGGACTATCCAATACAGTCGTACAGAGTCATCTGAACTATGCCCGTTGATCACGCCTCTTGTAGAAAATACAGAGCTGACTCCCCAGACTAATGTTCAATCTTAAAATATTGAGCTTGGTCTGGTGATAGTCAGACTAAGAAATAACATCAAATAAATATTTAAAAAAATAAATAATTATAATAAATATTACAGGGTTCTCAAGTCTCACGCATTGGCCGTGACACACACGCAATTCAACCATTTCACACGCTCACACGCCACACCGTGTATTTCTCACGCTGAAAAGGCAATGCCAAACAAGTTGTCCTGCAAGCTTTATATATAACGTTGTATACGAGGCTCAGGCACACAAAGTGAAGTTTCCTGCCACCAGCAGTATCTCGGCCAGATTGTGTTCGTTACTAGGCAACAGATGCGCGCGCTAACACACAGAAGTTGACGGAACATCCTCGGCCACCGTACGTTCGTTACTAGGTAACCAACAACATCTCGCGAACACCGTCGTGATGGAGAAGGTAAATTGGAAGAAAGCTCATCTAACATTTTTAGGCTAGAAAATTTAATATATAGCCCATCGTATACATTATTATTGATGCAGTCAAAAACTCTACAACAAACCAGGCCAGAAGCTTTGGCTCAGTTTGGCTAGCATGTTAACATTGCTGGGGGGCGGGGATGGGCGGGGGCGGGGCTACATTAGGGCTCCTCCCCTAACTGCATGTGATCTCACTCCAAGCTTTTGATAAAACTTGAGAACCCTGATATTATAATATTTATATTGTAAAGGCCAACTTCACTTGACTAATGATAACTTGATTATGATTTTAAACGTATCATATTCCAACTTTAATATAAAAAAACGGACCTTTCATAATTTTGATTTTATTACAACTTTATTCTATATACAGATTATTATGAGATTATTTTCAAAACATTGACTTTTTTCAAATACACTTTATTTAATTTAAAAATATACACCATACAAGTGAAGCTAAATATTTAACTAGGGAGAAAACTGTAAAATAATCCGGAATTAATTGGATGATGATGGGAAATTATGTCAGCTAAAAAGGCAGGTCTTTCAATGTCAGAGCATTTTGATGAAAGAATATAATGATTTAATATTAATGATTATTTATGATTATAATATTTTTTATAAAAAAATAACAGGTAACACTTTATTTTAAGGTGACATAGTTACACGTTACTACATGTATTTACTATAGTAATAACAGTAAATGATACATAATTGTAACATAATAACAAACCCTAAACCAAACTCAAACCCTAACCGTAACCCTATAATAAGTACATGTAGTTAATTAGTATTACTCAGTACCTATTTGAGAAAGTACAATACGTTACTTCAAAATAAAGTGTAACTGAATAACATACATCATTGAATCATTCACTATAAGACCAGGAATTGTACAAATCGAAACGTAGAGGCTTTGGCTTTCAAACAGGAGGAAATATGGCAAACGGTGTGACGCATACATTGGGCAAATGTTCTCAAAAGGGCACAAAAAGGTTGCATGACAAAGCCGAGGCCATGTGAATTTCACACCAAGCTGAAGCAAATAAGAAGACAACTGAAGCGTCAATAAAATGCCTTATCTGCACCCTGAAGGAGGCCAGCTGAAAGTCGACCCAGCTGTTCATGCTTAATAATGAGCGGGCGATATCGAGCTGCGACTCAGAAGGGTCTATTCTACTTCACAAGATAGCGTACGGTGACACCCATACTGAAGAGTTTCTACAGTGGAGCATCATGCAGCTGTTTCTGGTGGACGGGGAAAGCAGCGGACACCAGAACCCCCTTCATAATATTGCTGTGGCCGAAAACAGGAGCAGACAGGAGATGAAGCAGCCAGATGTCCTTGTGTTATGATATTACCTCCGAAGAATGGGCCGCTGGAGTGGATTGTGATATGAGAGTAGGATGGGCCGTGTGTGTGATATGGATGGATGGGCTGCTGTGGAATTACTGTGAACCAAAGGCCTGTGTGTGCACAACACTGAGAGAATGACAGACAAATTGAGTGCCTTCTCAAAACACTCATACAGACAAATGGACACATTACGTCACCGGCACATTAGATAATTATGACCTATGCGACATGGCAAATGAGTCATGCTACCATTACGTCCACCTACAAACAAGCAACATGCATGGAAAGCAGCATCTGACGAGCTATCAAGAAAACAATTGCATTTTTTTTTCTTGGCATCACTTAATGGATGCCTTTGAAAGAGCCATGGAGAACATCCATTTATACCTTCACATTTAAGACAACACAGTGAAGCATCTACAGACACAACCCGTTCACTGCATATAGTGCCCGCAAAAAGTATCATACTGTAAAATCCCTGAAATGCCATTGCATATCATAATAATGGTGTGAGTTCTAAAAGCAGTTATGTTTTCTGACCAAAACACAATTTGCATGCATTTCTTTTTGCTTAAAAGGTGTATAACTGACTTGTTTTTAATAGACTGTCTGTTGCCTTTGATATAAACATCATGCTTTAAAGGGGTGGTAAAATGGCATTTTCACAAGATGTAAAATAAATCTCTGATGTCCCCAGTGTGTGTGTGTGTGTGAAGTTTTAGCACAAAATACCCCAGAGATATTTTTATATAGCATGTTAAAAGTTGTCACATTTTGAGGGTTTGCAAAAAAACGCACCGTTTTGTGCCTGGCCCTTTAAATGCAAATGAGCTGCCTCAGAGGGCGGGGTTTCAAGAGCTCTTGTATGTTAGCAGATCGATTAGCTCACGCAGACACACTAAAATGACAGAAACTGTCCTGCCTTTAATGTTAAAACGGAGTCAGACAAAGATGGAGAGACTGAAGGAGAAGTGACAACATGTAGAATGCAACAGGACGTCTCTGAATGGTTAGTTGATGAATTTATGTTGCTGATGTGGAGTTAACTATCTTCAATTAGGATATTCTGTCATGTTAATCTATAAATCTCTCGTATAGGAACTGTTGTGAGATGCACACAGAGTGACTTTCTATTGCATGTGAAAAGAAGGATGCTAAAGTTTGAGCTGACTCACAAATACACTCTTATACAACAACTTTTCCTCTTCTCAACATGGACTGGGTGTCCCAGGAGCGGGGTATATGTACATTTTAGGGTTGCTGATGTCACTAACCCGGGAGGAATGTCGTGTAGTCCCTACCAGCCGTTTGTTGTAGTCCTTTTCTTTAAAAGCAAATATCTCCCTTTGCTTTGAACTTTGAGCGTTGTAACTTTGCAGATGTTGTTTATGCTCAAACAGCAACATTACACACTAACTAAAGTTAGAAAAGTAAAATCATACTTTACCACCCCTTTAAAATAAGGAGGAGGAAAAAAACAACTTACCAATAAGATAAGCATAATCCCCCAGGTAAATTGCTTCCCAGGCAAATGTATAGCTCTAAGGATGTTTGGATATATTTTCACTGTATACAATGTAATTGAAAATATTATTCAGTTATTATTAAATTATTAAAATTATAAATCAATTAATTTTTAAACATGCTGTAAAAAAACCCACCCTATTTGCTAGTACTGATGTGATTGAAAAATGATCTCGGTGTGTGTGCAAAAATGTAAAGTTTTTATGAATAAAAGGCAGGAATATTTAGATTATGATAATGTGGAGTTTCTAAGAAAACACAGCTGGAGATAAGATATGGGTTCTTTTACTTGTGGGTGGAATGGTTATTTTATAATAACTGCTATTATTTAATGTTCTTTCAACCCTCAACGCTTCATGCAGAGTTGATCAAACTACAACATTATTGATTCGACACAAACAGCTCTCGAGAGGAGATGAACTTTATAGAGACCACCCATGTCTGCAAGAAAGTACTTAGTTTCTGCAACACTGTCTGCATAATTTACTGCAGATATGAGATTTTTCTTGGTCTTTTAAAATAAAAGTGTTTGAGGTGATATATGTAGTCTTGAGATAGAACAGCAATTTAAACTCTATATATATTTATATATATACTTAATTTACAAGTATTTTCAAGGTGAGGTGAGACTGAAAATACACTAAGCGCTTGGCCACGGTTCTGACATTTAAAGCAATCCGAGGACGCTGCCAAGCAGTGCAAGAAACTCCCAAAACGTTACACCATCTGCCAATACCTGCTATTGTGACCTATGCGTACTGTGTGTTTCAGTGTCAGACATGGCCTGTATGAGGCAGTGGTGTGTGTACGGGAGCTCACAGGTGTGTTTGGTCCGTGAGCATCCTTCAGGCTGTGCTTAGATTGCAGAGCAACGCCGACAGGCAAAACATCAGCTGTGAGGATGACCAGATGTGTGTCATACGTGAAGGTGCACTCGTGTCATGAGACCAGTGCACACGCTTCATGATTAATACAAAACCAACGGTCAATGTTCAACAGTGATTCATTGCATATTTCTAAAAGACATTTTTATGGAAATCATCATTTTCTTCAATGCTTGAAAATGGCCACTTTTTGCTTTTTTATAGCATTTAACTTTTCCTTGAAGGTCACTTATACTTTGACTGTATACACTTATACTTTGTTTGATTTGTTCCAAGATCAGTCTTAATTTAGTTTAATGACCATTTTCCACCTCTCCGTTTTTGTGTAAATGATCTCTGATCTTTTCTTCTGCATACTGGTGTAGTTGCTAAACAACGAATTGATGTTTATTTTCAATAAATGTCTAGACTACATATAACCTCAAACTGTTTTATTTCAAAACAACAACCAGAAAAATAAAATATCTGCAGTAAATTATGCAGACAGTGTTACAGAAACCAGTTACAAAGAACTTTCTTGCAGATATGAGTGGTTTCTATAAAGTTCATCTCCTCTCAAGATCTGTTTGTGTGGAGTCGAATCAATAATGCTGTCGTTTGATCAGCTCTGCATGAAGCGTTGAGGGTTGAAGGAACATTAAATAGTAAAAGCAGTTATTCAAAAATAACCATTCCAACCACAAGAAATAAAATCAATAATGTATCTCAGCTGTGTTTTGTTAGAAATTCCATATTATCATAAAACAAATGTTTCCGTATTTTTCTTTTCATAAAAATATTTAATTTCCATTTTTGCAAAAACATAATAGTTTTTTTTTAGTACTAGCAAACAGGAATTATTACAACATATTCTTGGGCCATTTTGAAAAATGATTGACTTTATTTTTAATTTGTATCATCATTCTCATCCTCATCATCAGGATCTTTTTAATTATGGCACCTTCATACAAATATAACATTGTTAAAACAATGTATAAAAAACAAACAAACAAATAAATAAATAAATAAATATCATATCATATCATATCATATCATTATCATAATCATAATCATAATCATATATCATATCATATATCATGTCATATCATATCATATCATATCATATCATATCATATCATATGCGTCCAGTTAAACAAGCTGACTACGAGAGCATAATGGAATATTAAAATAATGTGCCATCTCTGACGACATATTTCGCCAACAGTGCAACTTTTGGTTAATTAACCTTTCCCTTTAATTAATTGATAATATTCATATCAGTGACACGCATGCAAATCATTAACGTTGATAAATGTCTCAAGTGACATGGAAAAGCTTAACCAAGACATACACAATCCCGCACCTTTGATCAATGTTCAGCTCATTCGATGCATCTTCCTTCCTCTAATCTAAGACACGGCCTCAGTTCAGACTAATTTAGATGAAGTAGCGGGACGCATATTCTGTCAGGCTATTCACTGCTGGACAATGATAGGTGTGGTGGTCATCGACGGGCTCATAAAAGAGTCATAAATGATCTCAGACGGCACGGCCCACTGTACAAAACACACCGTGATTGGTCGCTTTACTTGTCAATCCTGTCCCACAGTCATAGAGATTTCGCCTTTCGTGAGCCCAATTTTTCTTTCGGTCACAGATGCCGTACAGTCTTTTGAGAGGTTCTCGACGCAGAGGGAAGAGAGGCGAATCAGATTCATTAACCTCAGCGGTTTGATGCCCGCATCTGTCACTCCCACTGTGACAGACACCTGGCTATCTTTCCACCCAGACTGACAGTCCCATCGTGCAGATATGATCCACCGAAAGGTCAACACAAGTGTAGAAAACTCTGCCAGTGTGTATGACACATCCTTCTGGACAGACATACTGTATCTGTGTGTTTCTCTGTCTCTCTGCCTGCTGTCAACACAAATGCAGCAATGCGTCAGTCTGACTTATAGGCTCCAAAATAAACACACACCAATACAGGTAAAAAATGGCGCATTTTTCAGCGTCCTTGTTACACGTTACATGTAATTACTATAGTAATTATTATAAATTGCACATAATTAAGCCAGGCGTGCATGGTGCGATTGCTGTCGTACGAGCGCACAGGCGTTTCTCTTGGGAGAAATCGATGAACGTGATTTCACTAAGTACCACATGTTCCTGGATCAACATCTTTGTTGATCCTGGAATAACTTTCAGATCAACCAATCAGATTTGAGGGACAATTTTACAGTTTATGTCAAGTTTAGGCTTAGAACCAGGGTAAGCTGCTTCAACATCAGTGTTATTCACCTATCATTTCCCTCTGATTTTAGGGAAAAGTTATGGGTAGGGTTAGGTTTAGGGGTAGGGATAGGGTAAGGACTAAATTTTGGGACAGGAATGTTATTCCAGGATCAACAAAATATGTTGATCCAGGAACATGTCTTACTTGGCAAAATCACAGTGACCGGAGAAATCGCGTGGGAATAGTTCATGGTCATTTGGTCGCAGCTTGCATTGTGTGAGAGGAATTACGAGCAGAGCCGAGCATGTTACGAGCACCTCCCGACCACCTGATCATTTTTAAACATGCTTTAAGAATTCCTGATTTTGACCAGTGTATAGACTGTCCCGTATTGACAAATCATACACAACCACGTCACATAGTCTAGATCTATGAATACTAGTATTATAGCCCAGTGGCTGCAACCCTTGTACACACATACACACACACACACACACACACGCACACACACACACGCGCACACACACACCATTCTAATATGCTGATTTGCTGCGCAAGAAGCCTTTCTTATTATTATTAATGTTGAAAACAGTACTAGTGCTTCATATTTTTCTTGCATTTATTTTAAATATATAATAAAAATATTTTAAATACTTTAAAAAATAAAAATGTTTTCGCAGCATAATAAATGTCTTTTCTATCACTTTTGATCAATGTGTCATACAAGTACAATACAATAGAATAAAATCTTACTTACCCTTAACTTTTGAACGGTAGTGTTTTTCTTTTTTTTTTCAAATAATAAAAAGTACAGTTATCATGCCAGTAAGAAGTGTTGGTGGCCAGTAAACGTTCTGCCATCACCCATCATTGGCAAGTGAGTCAAAACCTTGATTTTTGAACCTGATTATTAACCAATTCACTGCAAAACAACTTTCATGTCCAGTTAAAATATCATATCTAAAATTGTGAATAGAACATCAACTAAAACATGGAGCTAAAAACAATCTTCTGATTAATTAATAACTCCGAATGTTTCTATGCCTCATCAATTATAAATCAATGTATTATTAGTTTTTGTCGAGCATGTACATACTAGCTCAACCCATATTCATACATTTTTAAAGATTCTGTGTTACAACCAAGTGCAAATGGCTTGGTTTGAGTTAGATCTTATTTTCTGCCAAACACAAAGTCAAATAGTTTTCTTTACGCTTCTCTTTGGCTTATTTCTCTTCAAAGACGATTTAACTTTGTGACGCCCTGCAACAATGATGTTCATATGGCTTCTCAATTTCTCATTTTCTGCTCATGTCCTTGGAGAATTACTCCCACTATTCAAACCAATTTATAGGAGCTCAACTTGCATTTATTCCCAAACTAGTTTCACAAAGATGAAATGAACACAAATGATCTCCTTTGACCTTATTTCCCCCCAAAACCCCTCTTAGGAATATTAATTGAAACACTATAATAGACCATTCCATCTAGGAAAAAAAACACTGCTGATGTAGGTCATTAGAAAACGTCTCGATAAATATGAATTATGCGAAGATTAATGTTTTTTTCATCCTGCTTTCTCAGCGAGGGTTTCATGTGGCGATAGAGCATTAATTGCAGTAGAAGCAGAAAAATTATACACTATTATTTTCATAATCATTGAAGTGTTTCAGCTAAAAAGAGCAGCTGATAAACGTAAAACAAAGCTGTTACAACAATAGAGTCTAAATAAGCTCTGACAAAAGAAATTATTCCAAAGATGGAAGGCCAAAGATTAATTGAAATACGTGTACGTGTGTAGAAAGTCAATTAGATATCGAAAATAGTCTGGAGAATTAATACTCAGTGATATTTTACTTGAGCAAATGTAAATGTCTCGGGTTGTGAATACGACTTTGGTTGCAGATAAATAGTTGATATTAATGCATCCAACTCAATTAAACAGCATTCCATTATTCTAGCCAGTGACCTTAAAAGCACTAACTTCTCATCTTGTACATCAGAGCGTGATTACCGGCACTTCAAACGCCAGCCGAAACTGCATTACGGGTGCCAGACAACATTGAGCGTCTACATCACAGTCCGACACATGAACAGAAGGGGAGTCGAGAGTGACAAGATGCCAGATCACTTTCAATTAATAATTTGCTTGGACAGCCGAGCGGTGCGTTCTCCGCGGAGTTCAAACCGCAGCTGACACTGCACAGATAGCGGAGGGGGACAAGGCCACATATCAAAACATATCAAAGGAGAACAGCAGGAGATAATTGGCAGGGGACCGCGGTTAAATTGACAGCTTCCTTAAGACTCAGATTAGGCTTTGCCTCAGTCATAGCGGCGTACCGGAGAGACAAGAGACAACTGCTTTATCGCACTTCACCGGGAGGATGATAAAATGCAGATAGAGGAGAGAAAAAGGCAGAAAGTCTGTTGTTGCCACTGCTGTGCTGCATTCGTGGACCTTGTGGGGTCTGAGTTCCTGCGGTTCTGGGAAAGCGAGGGTTGACATTTTCAGCCGGGTTAATTTCTGAGAGTGCGCTGCGGGAGCTAGGGTCAATCTACACTTCTGTTATGGCCTGGAGAGTGATGAACATTTCACTTCACAAAACAGACTATTCTGGGTTTCAGCAAGTTGGTCTCTTATTAGTAGTGTGTTACAAAACTATCGCTCATACTTGATGTGAACTGCATAGCAACATGCTAACCTCTGGTAAGATGCAGTAAGATGCAATAAAATGCAATGCAATGCAATGCAATGCAATAAAATGCAATGCAATAAAATGCAATGCAATAAAATAAAATGCAATGCAATAAAATAAAATGAAATAATAAAATGAAATAAAGTAAAATAAACAGTCCTATCCATGTCATATATAATAATAATATAATACAAAAATATAAAATTCAATAAAATGCAATGCAATGCAAGAAAATACTAAAAATAAAATAAAACAATAAAACATACAGTTCTATCCACGTCATATAATAATAATAATAATAATAATAATAATAATAATAATAATAACAATAATAATGCGATGCAAAAAAATTATAATAAAAAAGTAAAATAAAGAAATAAAATAAAATAAAGAAAGAAAATAAATAGAACAGAATAGAATAAATAAAATAAAATAAAATAAAATAAAATAAAATAAAATAAAATAAAATAAAAAGACCTATCCATGTCATGGTTATCATATAGCAAACCTGAAACCAAAACTAAAATTATGCAAAGCAATGCAATAAAGTGCAATAAAATGCAACAAAATAAAATAAAATGAAAATAAATGAACAAACAAACTAACTAACTAAATAACTAACTAAATAAAATATAAACTTATGCAATAACTGACTTAAAATAATCAACACAAACAAATAATCATTTAAGTAGTCATCTAGCACTCTTCACATGGTGGTTTTGTCTGACCTTACTGTTTGAAGCCTCAGGCAGTCTGAGGGCCCGGGGCACATACGCTCACATGCCTGTCCCTTCCATTGAAAATGGACCTTAGGACACCCATGAGGTGATTGTCACTTTCTTATGGTCTGGCTGAAAACCTTTTTTAAATTATGCCACTGTAGACTATGCCAATTTTCTCTCTGGGTCACAACCTTCATTAATAGAATACAATTGAGCAAACTGTCTGCAACAACGAATAGGATCATGCAATATATGAAAAGAAAAAAAAAAAACCTGTCAGCTGTGATTTCATTTCAATACAAACCTCATTGTACCCTTTCAATCTGTTGCATGCATTTGTTTTCAAACTCAGCCGGTTGACTGAATGCCAGGAAGACCTTTCTTTCTGACAGGAGCTCTACGGTATTAAGCCATGTTTTTTTAATCAAAGGAGCTGGTCACACAGGACACAGTCTTGCATTTAAAAACAGCTAGACCGACTGCAAGAGAACAGAACGTTGTGGTCTCAGGATATGTTTTAAAAGTTTAACTACTTTTAGGTCTTTAAAAAGACCTGCTCATGGCACGATACACTAAGAAGCAGCAAAATGTGGCATGCAACCAAACAAGTTGCACATATACACAGACTATTAAAAATAGTGCATACTGAATGCAAGAACATGTCCTGTTTGAACAGCTGCTAATATTTTATACATGACAGATCAAAAGTTTGGGGTTGGTAATATTATTTTAATGTTTCTCATTCGCAACCAGACTGTATTTATTTGATGAAAAAATGCAGTAAAACAGTGATGTGAAATATTATTACAATTTGTGTATCAGTGATACATGATCCTTCAGAAATCATTCGTATATGATGATTTGCTGCTCAAGAAACATTTCTTAAAATTACCGGTAACACTTTACTATAAGGTCTCATTTGTTAACATTGTTAGTTCATGTTAGTTATTGCATTAACTAATGAACAATATATTCTTACAGCATTTTTTACCCTTCGTTTATGTTCAATGTTCATGTGCGTTCACAGTGCATTAATTAATGTTAACCGATACAACTTTTGATCTTAATTATTAGTAAAAGTCATAAATTAACATTTACTAAGACTAATAAAGGCTTTAGAAGTATCATTCACTGTTAGTTAATGCTAATGTTAACAAATGAAACCTTATTGTAAAGCCCCGTTCACACTACAAGCGACTTTGTCGCTGCATGTCGCCAGTGGCTGGCGATGAGGTCGCTAGTGGGCGTTCCCACTACTGGTTGCCTTTATGAATGACATCCAATCAGTTTTCTTGCCGCTCCACTCCCATTGGTTGTCGCTCCCGAAAGTCGCTCTTCATTTGCATAAAGTTAAACAGATCTCAACTTTGTCGCGTCGCCAGACACGCCCCATCCGGTCGCTGTTGCGTGTGTCGCCGGAAATCGCCCACTCCCCATTTGAAATGAATGGAATCGTGTCGCTTTGTCGCTTGTAGTGTGAACGGGGCTTAAAGAGTTGTTGAAAACAGCTCAATATTTTTGTTGAAACCATGATGATACATGATAATGGAAACTTCAAAAGAACAGCATTTTTTAAAAATGGAAATCTTTTGTAATATTATAAATGTCATTACGGTCACTTTTAATCAATTTAATGCAACCTTGCTAAATAAAAGTATTAATTTCTTACTGACATTTTTCATATTTCCCTCTGGTGACCCCCAGTTTGCCAAATCCTCAATAGAGGGAATGCATTAACGTCACTTTCCCGCCGGAACACGCCCCCTCAGCCGGACTGAGTGGCAGAAGAGCAGCTGCGTGACTGAATTTAATGGGAGAAACTGCGAAAACGCAAGTAAAACAAATGATTATCAGTTTAAACTAAAGATTGGACTCAATATTACAACTTACTAAAGATCCAGTGATCCATGGATATTGACATTCAGCCAGGAATCGTGTTTCCTGACATTTATATGTGCCTGATTTTAACACCGGGGAAATACATACAGCAAATTTGCCTGCGAACGCTTTATATAACTACAATATAGGCAGGTCTAAATCCAGGTGATCACTTATATCAATGTTATATATATCATCATATCGTCTAGACTTAAAACTTGTATTTTTTGTCAGTGTTTATTTAAAAATGTAAAATTATACAGAATACAGTGGTAAATATTTGATTGATGAGTTGTCACTGCAATATATAATAATACAATATATAGAGAATGATTTTACCACTAAATTCAGCATATTGACACAAAAATTATAACTGCTGTAAAGACTCAGGGGCGGATCTAATCCGTGGGGATTTGCATATCATAATTAATAATTGGTAATTAATAATTATTCATACATGTTTGGATTAGATCAGTCTTACATTTTAATAAATCTCCTGCTAAGGGATGATATGTCATTTTACCTGCATGCATGCATGTGTATCCTTGCAATTAACCACAAGTTGATTGTAATTAATTACACGGACCACGTCCTACAAAACAGGCAAAATTAATTAGCTCAATTGTCAGAATAATATTTGTGGGGATCCACAATATCATCCTACTTTATAGGATTTCAGGAAAAGCAATTCTGTGGCCACAAGAATTGGGTTTCCTGCCCTATAAACACATACTCTTTAAAGTATCTTTAATTTGCAAGCTTGTAGCTATAAGACCTTTGGACACTTAAGGGACCTGAAAGTGAGCAAAAACCCAGTACATCAATCAAATGAATATAATGAATTTAATAAGGCAGAACTACTTATGTATTTACTACGTTACAGGAATACATGTATTTACAAACATTAACAGACAATGACAACAACGCGGGGCGTTTGGACAATGGATACACGTGTGAGAGAGAGAGAGAGAGGGAGAGGGAGTGAGAGAGAGAGAGCATTGGCAACATTCACCCTGACAGTCACCTGTCTGTAACAACACGAAAACATCATCTTAATGCTTCTTAGAAGCTCTATAAAGAGATATACTTGCACAGGTTTCTGGGTCTCCCTGTGTAGCGGCATTCCTGCACGGCCCTGTCTGGCCGCGTGCGTGAGCGGAGTCCTTTAGGAAGCGTCACGTGGTGCTGCTTGGCGCGCGTGTTGAACGGAGGTTCAAAGTCTTTTGGGGTAACATTACCAAAGGAAAATAGTTCGTTTAGGCTAAGTTCGTTTCACTTCGTGGAAGTGAACAGAGTCGACTACGAAAACAAAACTTTGACTAACAAAGAAAAGAAATAAAGATCTCTACGGTGAAATCACGCGGAGTTAACGTTACATCTTTGCATGGCTGGTGAAGAAGTGCGCGTGCGTCTCTCGGTCCGGCGCGTCACGTGGTTACGTGCGCGTGTTTCTCCTTCAAAGCGAGCGCGCGCTCGTTTAAAGGTCCCTTGTAGATGGATTTGCTGAAGAGATATGTCATGTGGTGTTCTTTTCACTCGACGATTGGAATTCAACACGGAGGCTTATCTAAGACTGAAAAACACAAACTAAACTAGAAACAAATAAAAGAAAGGCGAAGAGCTCGCCCGGAGGCGAGACGTTACATTATGACACGAGGACGAGAGGGGTAAGAGAGGGATAAACTGGTATTCAGTCCTTTTGAAGACCTGACGTTTCCGCCTTCTTTTGGAAGAGGGTCCAATCAGGAGCTGTCCCTTTGGAGGGAATTTTTATGATCCTTTGTGTTCCAACCAGGCATTTAAATCTCTAGTTTCATTGGGTGTTTAAGAGAAGAATCTTCACAATTCTTATAATACTAATGTGTCACAAAGTTTAGCAAAATGTAATGTCAATTAACAAATGGGGAATGAAAATTGGAGTTTATCGAGACCAAACTTGCCACAAATGGATTTGGTTAAACATTAGTTGGCAAAGTTTGAAACATTATCCCATTAGAGTTGTCGAGAAACATGGACCAAACCACAAAAAGGCAACTCATGAAATAGGGAACTTAGATACATTGTTCATACAATTCTCAAATGGATATATAATAGCATATATATATATATGAATACAGGATTCATTTCTCCTCCTTGGTTAGAATTCAGAGAGAGCCACAGTTCTGTGAACATTCCTTTGGGTCGTAAACGCTGTTATCTAAGAACTCCAGTGATGTTAGTTTTGGTCTCTTTTCACTCCAAAGATGGAAAACATAGTAAACTATATTTTACTGGATATTACTGTACATATTCTGATTGATCACACCAAAAGCATTCTGGAGGTGTCCAGAACTATGTGTACAAGTTATGGGAATAGACAGTTATATTTAAAATGCATAATGAAGGTATTTGTAATTCACTTTAAGCTACGATAAAATCATAGTCATTCCAATGTGACATGGGCAAATGGACACACATAAAAACACATCGAATATATCTGGTTAAATGTCTTTTAAAAAAATAATTTTCTTTCTCTTTAGAATCCTTCTTTGGGACATTCCAGTCAGTCATAAAAATGTCTCGTAACTGGACACCACGCTCTGTCCTGAGCGGGCTTCACTTGTGGGGGATGCGTGTGTGGTTGTGTGTGGGTTAATTTACATTCAAAGATTTTTGGTCTTTAGCAGGATGTATGTAGTTATTCAGATTCACCCTCTTAGCCCAGTCCCTACACTGCAAATCCACCTTTCGCTGCCTGGAGTCCAGTTGTTTCTATGAATTGCAGCGATCTATTTGCTTCTCTGTTCTGTAGCTTTAGGTAGTCTGTAAAAATATACCTCATATTTCTTGTCAAATCTAGTTGTACAGTCAGTCTCAAAGCTCTTTCCCGTTTTAGACGCGTTTTGTGTGTTTTTCCACAGCATTCACGCTGAAAACCAATGCTGCCGCTCAGTGTTTTTGCCACTTGTCGGCGTAACCGCAGTCACTCCGGCCAACGCTGACGTCACATGCATACCCACTATAAGGAAGCGCATATACAGTTTTATTTCAATATTTCAAATATGACTGCAAAAAAACAAAGTCTTGACTGTTGAGCTTATATTGCGCTTTGGAAATGTTTGGCATTAATGCTGCAGCAAGATTTGCTCTCTACCTCATATTTTCATATGCCATGCTGTTGTTTCCCTTTACCCCGGGCTAAAGCTGCAGCCCTCTGCCGAACCTGATGTGAATTTCTTATTCCACCAAAAGCCTTATAAACATTGAATGTTTTCAACCACTATTGGAAAAAAAAGAAAAGATGTTTACTGAAATGGACTGCATTGAGAAGCGTAACACAGCACAGACCTACGGTGCTTTTCCCAGCACTGAGGCCGTAGCACACTGAGATGTGAAGCATCCATTTTACTGATGGGGGATTTTATAATACACGCTGACCTTCATATCATCGTAGGGCCGCATGGCTGGAGTAATGGATTAGAGTGGGATATGTCACTCTGCCCTTCAGTTCGGTTGTGTCACACTATCACTCATACTTTGCTTTATTTCACTGATGCACATCGCTTAAAACATGCAGTTGAATTGTGCATTTAAAAATATGATTTATAATGCTAACAGTTGCTTATGCTAATACATTTTTGGTGCAACCTAAACTACATTTTCATCAGACTTATAATGTTCAAACGTATCCCTTGACTGCTTCAAAGGAGTATATCGCACACAAATGAAAGTTTTGTCATCATTTACATACTCTCATGTTCTTCTAACAGTTTTCTTTTGTTTAACATAAAATGAGAAGTTTCTGAGCTGTCGTGTAGATTACAGTATAGATGAAATGCCAACAGTTCCTATGATATCTTAAAATATTCAGTAGCTATTTTTGTCCTAAAAAAGAAAGATTTTAATGAAAAGCTGTCATCGGAAAATCACGAATATGAAAGCAGATACGACTTTTTAGCCATTATATAGTTTAGCCTTTATATTAGTAACTCATTAGACTGAAAAATGCATGTTTAAGATGACACAAAAATATTATTTTAATTGTTGCAATGAAATCTAAGACAATCTGAAAAAGTATTTTATGTTCCTTCCTCATTTTCCCAACTCTAAGGCCAAATGATGACATGATAAGAAGGGCCCAGTCGAACAGCAGAATCGCGGTAAAACCCAATGATGCATAGCAAGCTGCTGTTCTGAGGCTACGTCTGCAAAATTTGCAACTCTAATTAAAATAATTTCAAAATGTATTTCACAAATGGGAGAATGGACAATGCTAGTTACTGGAAAATTACCTCTCAGGATACATTTTCCTCCTACGGACACACTCTTGGAGTTGTATTCTGAGACGTTCACATGCAACACTTGCATGGTTACATCATGAAACACTCAAAATCCACCTACTCAAGAACACACACCCATCCACCTCCTCACTTCAGCAGGGATTCGCCCAGGGCCAAGCGTCTACTAAGAGGCGTAATCAGTTAAGTTAGTGCGCCGTTGTGAATGCTGCAGCACATCTGACTTGACAGCGCTCGCGACCGGTCATAAATCAAACCGTTCTTTTGCCCAAAGCTCAAGTGGCACTGGTGAAGATTTTGCATGTGTACATCAACCTGCATTAGAGGTGAAGCGTTCAGAGTGCGATACCCCAGAGAACCTCTGCTGGAACTTCTCGTTGTGTTTCGGGAGTTAAAAGCGGCTGCTTCTTGTGTCTGGTGCCACATCCAGACATACAACCCTCGAGCACTGCAATGATATACAGGGATTGAGACTGACAAATCCTACAGTTCACGAGATTATTTTACAGCCTTAGCCACTATTAATAATCTACATAACTTAAAGGGATAGTTCACCCCAAAATTTGTATTATGTCATTAATTACTCACCCTAATGTCGTAACAAACCCGTAGGTCTTTCGTTCATCTTCAGAATACAAATGAAGATATTTTTGATGAAATCTGAGCACTTTCTGTTCCTCCATAGACAGCTATGCAACTACCAATTTGACGCTTAAAAAAGTTCATAAAGAGATCGTAAAACTAATCCATATGAATTGAAATGTTTAGTCTAAATTTTCTGAAGAGACTTGCTTTATATAATGAACAGATTGAATTTAGGCTTTTAATTCACATATAAAAATTGATCAGCGAACATAAACAGAAGCTCAACAGAATCTGCTTGACGCATGAAAACAAACTTGGTGCAGAAGCTCAAACGTGCTGCGAAACACGAGAATGAACCTCATTGGTTCTTGCAGAAGCTCAAACGTGCTGCGTAACACGAGAATGAACCTCATTGGTTCTTGCAGAAGCTCAAACGTGCTGCGTAACACGAGAATGAACCTCATTGGTTCTTGCTGAAGCTCAAACGTGCTGCGAAACACGAGAATGAACCTCATTGGTTCTTGCAGAAGCTCAAACGTGCTGCGAAACACGAGAATGAACCTCATTGGTTCGTGCAGAAGCTCAAACGTGCTGCGTAACACGAGGATGAACCTCATTGGTTCTTGCAAAGCTCAAACGTGCTGCGAAACACGAGAATGAACCTCATTGGTTCTTGCAGAAGCTCAAACGTGCTGCGAAACATGAGAATGAACCTCATTGGTTCTTGCAGAAGCTCAAACGTGCTGCGTAACACGAGAATGAACCTCATTGGTTCTTGCTGAAGCTCAAACGTGCTGCGAAACACGAGAATGAACCTCATTGGTTCTTGCACATCAAGTGAACATGCTTGAGCTTCCGTTTAACACAACTGTTGTGTGAGTTTATTAATGTTTATATGTGAATAAAAGCCTAAATTGAATCTGTTCATCATATAAAGTGATCGAGTCTCGTCAGAAAATTTGCACTAAACCGCTCAATTCATATGGATTAGTTTTATGATCTCTTTATGAACTTTTTGAAGTGTCAAAGTGGTAGTAGCTCAGATTTCATCAAAAAGATCTTTATTTGTGTTCTGAAGATGAATGAAAGTCTTACGTGTTTGGAAAGACATGAGGGTGAGTAATTAATGACAGAATTTTTATTTTTGGGTGCTATCCCTTTAAAGGAACACGCCGAATTTTTGGGACTTTAGCTCATTCACCGTATCCCCCAGAGTTAGATAAGTCCATACATACCCTTTTCATCTCCGTGCGTCCCGTAACTCTGTCTGACGCACCCACCGCTAGCCTAGCTCAGCACAAAGACTGGAAGTAAATGGCTTCAGCTAGCATACTGCTCCCAATAAGTGACAAAATAACGCCAACATTTTCCTATTTATATGTTGTGATTTGTATAGTCACAGTGTGTACAAATAACAAGGTCATATGAGACACAGACATCTTTTAACCGTATACATACTGGGAACTATATTCTCAGAAGGCGAAGCACTACTACTTGGGGCGGAGTGATTTGCTCTCAGCACCTGAGAAGCCCGTTGGTGAGGAGCAGAGTGTTCACTCGGAGTGTTGTGCTAATCACTCCGCCCAAGTAGTGCTTCGCCTTCTGAGAATATAGTTCCCAATATGTATACGGTTAAAAGATGCCTGTGTCTCATATGACCTTATTATTTGTACACACTGTGACTATACAAATCACAACATATAAATAGGAAAATGTTGGCGTTATTTTGTCACTTATTGGGAGCAGTATGCTAGCTGAAGCCATTTACTTCCAGTCTTTGTGCTGAGCTAGGCTAGCGGTGGGTGCGTCAGACAGAGTTACGGGACGCACGGAGATGAAAAGGGTATGTATGGACTTATCTAACTCTGGGGGATACGGTGAATAAGCTAAAGTCCCAAAAAGTCAGCGTGTTCCTTTAAGACAGCATTGGTATTGGTTTAGTGTTTTTGCAATGCATATCTCTAGTATATTAGTGCTGTTTGCATAACACCATATAGCCATTGCTCATAGAGCAACGTTATTTCTTTGGTGCAACCTAAACTTTGATGCATGTACAGTGTTTGTGCTATTACTTTACATATTTATCAGACTTATAATGTTCAAATATATTCTTCTCCTGAAGCCTGCTTATTGCTTATGAATATTTCACCCAGAAATGAAAGTCCTATCATTATTCATGTACTCTCATGTTGTTCTTTCTTCCGTCATTTCAGAGCTCTGATATAGATTATAAGTAAAAAATTACTTAAATTAGGGTATTTGCTTTACATAAAGCTCTCGTATGACTTGAAATTCAGAGCACAAATCATATGAACTATTGTTATGTTACTTTTTTGTCCTATTGGAGCTTGGCAAAAAAAACACCTCGCTTTTTCATTGAGATGTTTTACAGCCTTAGCCACTAGTATTATTCTACATAACTTACAATGGCATCACAATTAGTTTAGTGTTTTTGCAATGCATATCACTGGTTTATTAGTGCTGTTTGCATAATGCAATACGGCTGCAAAAAAAAAAAATAAAAAAAAAAAAGTTCCCCTTGGTGCAACCTAAACTTTGGTGCTCATCCTACTTTACATATTCCTCAGACTTATAATGTTCACATGTATATTTTGACTCTTTTAAAGGAATATTTCACCCCAAAAATTAAAGTTTTGTCGTCATTTACATACTCTCATGTATAAGTTTCTGAGCTTTGATGTACAGTATATTATAAGTAAAAAATATATCAGTAAGTTTGGCTCTCACAAAGCTTGAAATTCAGTGCACAATGTTAAGATGCTTTTTTTTTTTGTCCTATTGGAGCTTGCAAAAAACACCTTCCACTTTCATTATATTGAAAAGAGCTGTTCGGATATTCTTCATAACATCATCTTTTGTGTTCCACAGAAGAAAGACAGACATTCAGGTTTGGAACAACATGAGGTGAGTAAAAGAGAGAGAATTTTCATTTTTGGGTGAACTTCCTCTTTAACTAGGAGTCAGTCATGTGAGTCATGTCAACTTTTTGACAAATGACCACTAAACATCTGGAATTCCAAATTCCCCCTATGTACCTGAACTGAAATACTACCTGCAGTCATGCATATCAGTGTCAGATGTGTCCGCTGGCGTAGAACGATGGGAAAGGAAGGGCAGGTGCAGTGCCGCTGCTAGCCATTTTGGTGCCCTAAGCATAATTCCTTTATGATGCCCCCGCCCCGCCCCCCCTAAAAAAAAAAAAACATTTTCATTTAGGATTTTCATTTAGGGGGCCTAAGCCCCCAATGAGGGTATGATTTATAAAAAAAATGCAAAAATTAAAAAGTAACACTTTAGTTAGTTTAGGGTCTAATGCTTACTATTAACTAGTTTCATTACCATGCAATGGCATGGTTTTATAATCACTGGGGTCCCGAATTTGAGGCAGGTTAGTTAGGGGTGTTCGGGGGAAATTTTGGCTTTTTCTGAACTACAGATGTGCATTTTAAGATGTTGTGAAGGCAAAAAAAAAAAAAAATTCGATAACAACAGCTTTAAAACCATGTCAGTGGGCAGCTGATTATTTTTCTCTCATCAGCATCACACTCTTTTTCTCTTTGTTTTTATCTTGCCCTGTCTCTTCCCCTCCTAAAGTTGACTTTTTTAATTTACTAAAGGTTACCATTTGTATTTTATTCTCAATATGTAGGCTACATATTCATTATTAATCCTGTGCCTAACATGATGAAAACGGCTTTGTTCATGTTTCTTGTCCCCTCACGACAGTAGCCTAAACTATTACACTAGGCTACATGTTACATTGGCCTATTTTCAGTTCAAAATAGCGAAATTAGACAAAACTATATTAGTTTGCCTAATTATTTTTTGTCATTCGTTTAACATTTATGACCTAAAAAAAACAGTCAAATAAAGTTAAGTTTAGCTACTTATGCGCGTTCCAGGCAACCTGTAACCCGTGTTTTCCCAACCTTATACCCGTGAAAGTGCACTGGAACGGCAGTCAAACCCGTGACTTCCCACCCGTGAATTCGTACTAGATCGATGTACTCCCAGTTACGAGTTGAAAAAACACGGGTTACAGGTTGCCTGGAACGCGGCATTACATCTTATCTCGCACTTGACCGTACACTGAAGCGTCGAGTTGCACTGTTAAAATTCGCGCTCAGCGTCTGTGAACATAAAGCCCGCCTACGTTGATTTGATTGGTCATCTCAAATATTCTGACATTGACGAGCAATGACAGACCAATGAGGCTCAGATGAACCCACACACGCACACACACACACACACACACACACACACCCTGTCCTCTGTTTCTGACGTGCTCTCTGTCTCTGCTCGGCGCCGCTGCGGATTGAAGAGGAAGAACGCGCTGAATCTGATTATAACAAGAAGTTTGATGATTGGTTTTTCATTAGGCTATTTTTGGTGCCCCCTCAGCACTTGGTGCCCTACGCACAGCGCGTGATGCGCGTGGTGGGAGCGGCGGCGCTGGGCAGGTGTTTGGAGAAAGAGAGACAGACACACACAGAGAGAGATAGAGAGAGGTGGTAGCAGTGGGGATTTGGTTAGGGGAAATCAAATTTCTCCCTGAAGAATTCATAATTTTCTGGAGAATAAATTATTCATACATTGTGATTGAAACAATTACATCCAAATCGGAGGCAGCAGGAGCAGAATTACACTGTCAGAAATGGGATTGAGGGACGGGGGAGAGGCGGAGGATTGGTTATGTAAGAAATTACATAAGATGACATCAGAAGAGGACATGGCTGAAAGCAGAAAAATGTCTGAAAGAAGGTGTAGGTGAGCACAGATACAGAAAGTCTCGGTTATGAAGTCTTCACTGCAACAGAACGCAGCAGCGGCCTTTCTTCCAAGAAGTATTCGTTTTCTCTGAAGAGTTGTCAAAAAATTCTTCAGTAAAGAGTGCTAAACCTTAAATCAAACCAAAACCAGCTCCTACACGATTCACGATATTCAGGGGGAAAAGTGCTTGAAAAAGTATTCAATGCGAAAAAGCCACATTATATAGCCTCTCAAACTTTCAAGAAACGTCAGTCACTGGGTAACTCCTAACATTATCTTTTTTACAGTTACTGTTAATTAAAGCCATAAAATGATGTGGATTATTATTTTTGTCTGATAGTTACAGTTAGGGATGGGCATGATTAATCGACGATCGATTATTCATCATTAAGAATTTCGTCGATCACGTTAATTTGTTATCGATTATCATTAAACTAATGCTGCTGCGTTGCGTAGTGTGAGTGGAAAGTGAACGTGTTCCCCGGGCTGGTCAAGTTAGCGCGGAGGTACCTGTGCATCCCGGCAACGTCAGTCCCCTCAGAGCGGGTGTTTTCAGCGGCTGGACTGAAGCCTTGTTTACACTCGACGCGTCCGCACGAGCGCGAAGGTGAGCGCGGCAAAAATGACGTCATTGCGGTATTCGGTGTTTCACAGGCGAGCGCTTCGAGTATAAACGCCTCGTCCGTTTGGGGAGGTGCGCGCGCAGTCTGCGGAGACTCGCGCTGCAGACCCAGGTGAAAGTGTAAACAAGGCTTGACGGTCAGGTTGCGGTCGCGTCTGACTCCAGATCATGTCATCAACATGCTTATCTTTCTCAACAAAAATCAGTAGACTGGTGTAGAAGTTGTATGTGAGTTACTAGTTATTTTTTATGAGGCTTTGTTAAGTAGCCTAGCCTAATTGATTGTTACAGTAGGTAGGCTAATCTCTCTCACCCTCTTTCTCGACTCCGTTCTTGGATAGTTTTGAGTTACATTTTGACAAAACCTGTCAGATCTAAGTATTATTATGTTTTTGGTTAAGTTATTATTTAACATGATTTTTTTTTATTATTTATTATTTTGGAACAAACGAGGGTCTCTGTTTAAGAACGCCAACTCGCAGCTGCAGGTTCCGTTGCTTTCGAGCACCGCAGCGCATATATCTTCAAGTTTAGCCTTACCCGAACGTCCAGTTTTACTGCCACAAGTTGATAATCTTGTAATAAAGATCTAATCGAGGAAAAACACGCTGTATTTTTGTATTTTCATTGCATTTTTAATTTATAAAAAGTTAAATAAATAATGAATTTGAATATAAAAATATTAATGATTAATCGTAGTCGATCGTTAATTCTCCCGAAAATGTAATCGAATGCCCATCCCTAGTTACAGTAGCTGGGTTTACATTGAAATCATTGCGATTGAAGAATCAGAACATTGTGTTGTATGAATGCAAAGTAAAGTGATCAGGTTTTTGTGCACATTTATACGTCATAAGCTTCTTATCTGATTTTGGACACAACGCTAGATAAAAACAGTAAAGATAAATACTGAGCTTTCAATTGCACTTTGAATGGACAATTGCATCTTATATGGAGATACCACAAATGCACAAACTTTATATGGGGCTGTTGCAATATTTCATTTCAGTAATGCTTTATTCAGCTGCATTTATTTATATAGTTCGTAATGGGTAATTGTATTGTATGGTGTTGTATCACAGTTCGGTTTGAAAACTAATTTTGTTGCATTTCATGCAATGAATATAAAGGAAAATTGAATTGAATTGGTTTTTGACATGTGCACACTTCACGAATATACAGAGTTTCCCGCTGTTTGCACACACTAACCATAATCCCGTCATCTCTTCTTTTCTTTGTTTTAATATTGTTCTATTCCGGGTCCTGATTAGGAGAGGACGAGCAAATGAAGTTTTGTGACGTGTTGCTTATATTCATCAAGAAAAACACCCCTTCCCGCACCCAAAACAAGGTGTGTGTGGATGAGAGTCCGATGTAAAGGACTGCTGGGACGACACTGTCCTGCAGCGCTTCACTGACGGTGAGTGGAAGGAGAAGTTTAGAATGACACGACTATATTCACATTCAGGGGCGGAGGTGGCATAGGGTGGCACCCCAGTTGGCAGCAACAAATTAAAAGTTGTGGCTAATTTGACAATTTACGAGCGCAAATCTCCAATTTCCGACTGCAGTGAATGCAGCACAAGATGACGTCAGAGCGGCAAGAGACTGATTTGTTTTGAAAACTGTTTGCTTCCCCTCTCACACATCTGCCACTCATCACCTGTGTCTTGCCTTAATGTCTTTCCAGTGATAATGCCCCTTATTTCTATCATACTTCTATCTCCTATTACGTGAGATGACATTGTATGGTCACTTATTCCCAGTGGTTAAATTGGGCCGGGGCTTAATCTCGTTGTCGATCGAGCACCGCTCGCGCATGCGCATCTAGGTGACACGGATAAATGTACACAGCAATATGTAATGAATGTTCCTGGGAGATCAGTTGCGCGGGATGTGGAATCGCGCAAAAGTTCCAGAAATGTACAAAAAGTGCCCTGGCCTTGAATGACAAGGTAAGGTAAATAAGATTAAATTAAATAACCAAGACTAGGTTGACCATGTGATTTATCTCAGGAGATGTTTTGAGCATTTTACTTCAGACACCGGATTATCAGCAAACTGACAAGAGAACTGCTAACTTAGTTGGCTACTCAAAATAAACTAGCAATCTATTCAGTCAGTATATTTGTATTTGATCTGTGTGAATTACAGAAATATAAGACTTGATAGACCTACTTTTAGCTACCAAGCAACCTTTCCACAAGGATAGATTGATCTTAATTTTTGTGACTTGTGCATACCTTGATGTGAAATGACGCAGAGTAGGCTGTGTGTGTGTGTGTGTGTGTGTGTGTGTGTGTGTGTGTGTGTGTTGTAGTTGTAAAGAGAGAGAATGGGAGAGGAAGTGTGTGTGAGGTGGACCTGGTCACCACAGACCCAAATCTTCTCAGCTGTTGCTACTGTCATATGCTGCACTGTCTCTTCATGTGGCACATTGTATGGGACACTATATCATAACAGGGTAATACAATGTGTAATCAAGTGATGACTGATTAACAGTAATGTAAATGCTAAATGTCCTAATACCTGTTGATACTACAACAATGCAAAGTATATGCTTTTAACCTTGCAGTTTTTCACATATCATGTAATACTCAATTTCTCCATTTCTTTGCACAAAACTCTCCACAAAGTGCCATTTAATGGTTTATTTTTCAAAAAAAATCCCAGAGGGGCATACCACCGGACCCCTCTAGGGAGAGCACCCCCACATAATAATTCCCAATTTAACCCCTGCTTATTCATAATATGAACTGTTTTACATGAAACCTCAAATGCAAGACATGATTCCATGAGATTAAGTTTGTCTGTACGAGTTTGTAAATGGCAGCCTGTGCCCTTTTGTAGTGTGTACATACCATTTCTCATCAAATAGTGATAACTATGATTAAATTCAGTATATACGTCTGTCATATGTTGCCACCCCTCAAAAATTACTGCCTCCCTCTCGCCACCCCATAAATGTTTTTCTAGATCCGCCCCTGTTGACATTATATTCAACAACAACAGCTTGTTCCCTGCCTCACACATCATTAACTCACTGCACACGCGCAGAACTTTCCAGTTTTGGTTTTCAATCCGATCAAGTGTTTACATGTCCTATCAGGCGGATTAGAATCTGAATAAAATGTCAGTCGGATTTGGCCAATTGTAACTCCTTTATTCCGACTGTGTACTAGTCCAATTACTAACGATTATTAGGGTCCATGAAAAACACAGCGAGTGACTACATTTCCTCATGATATTGAAATAAATTAATAAAATATATATTTACAAGGGGCTCAATTCTAAAAGCTTAATCAGTTACATATAAGACCAAATAAATATTAGAAATATGGAACAGAAAAAAGAGTATATATATTATATAACCCATTAACATTTTATTTATCAACTTTTATTTGGAGGTATTGTATAAAGTAAAGCTTTTACATCTATTAACTATTAAGATACAGATACTGTATTATTAACTAAATTATTAATATTGTTGTTGTTGTAATTGAATTAATATGATGCGAGATATTTTTTAACCTTGTGGGGCAAAGTACAGAGAGATTTAAAAATATATATATTATCTCTTTATTTATTATTCTATATTCATGTTTTATTTGGTCATTTTTCGATTAAGCATTGAAGCACCTTGTAATTGTGACAGGGACTTTAAATTTGTCAAGAAAAAGTAGAAGTAACAAAAAAATTACTATTTGATCACAATAAAACAATAAAAGAAAATTATAATTCACAGCATTTTAGAGCTTCCATACAGTACAACATTAATCAAAGAATACTTCAAACAATATCTTTTTTTTTCAATGACAATGGTGGCTAAAGTCAGCACAGTTTCTATGGTAATTATAGAATATTGGTGGAAGCTGTTGTAGGTACCATAGTACACATTTTAGGCTAGTAAAAAAGTACACGTTTAGGGTGGGTCGCTGACAGCTTTGTATTCTCAGACTCTTCCGTACGACTTTGTGCAAACTGATATCCTCACAGGCTGGTGAAATGTGAGAGTTCTCCACAGAGAACGACTTTGCTGTTGCTTTCCGCTAGTTATCTTCTGAGCTCCGCGGTAGCCGAGACGGGAGACTTGGCTTTGATTCCTTGTTTGTCTACAGCGTACGTGGCTGCTGGCTAACTCACCACTTTTCCTATGAGCTCTACGGCTTCCTATGCCAATATCCATGCGGACAGGAGGCTCTGTTTTTTCCTCGATTGTCTAAAGGGTGTCTAGCTGTCGGTTCACCATCTGTTACAACACAAGACACTCAGAATCCTTTCCTGATCTGTATGGGAAAAGGTGACTCAGCCTAGCAAAGAAACCAGTGGTTTGCTGAATATCTGTGATCAGTGCTAGCAGAAACCAAAACCTTCTGAAGAAACAAAAATCGATTCAAATGATAAAATTGACATACATTTAAGTGATTTTTACAGTGTATGTAAAAAAATAAAACAAATATTTTAGGAGTGTGTTCTGCTTGAGCCCTTCTACTTCATGAAATGTACTAGTAATTTCTAAGTAAATCCTGCACCAAAACTGTCAACTGTCATTATCCAAAACTGAAGGCTATCTACTACAACATCCTAGTGTGCCTTACAGCTGTAGATAATCTCTGTTTACCAATCAAACCTGCTTTGAGTTTTGGATTTACGACTTTGCCAGATTATTATGCATGAGCTGGGAATTGCAATTCAGATATGTCCTGAACCTTCTTTTCTTCTTTTGCACCTCACTTTTAAATCGCTATATCAGCAGCAGAAGTCAGATTTCATTTATCACGAGAGTGAGGATCTGACTGACAAGCCAATGTCAGAAGATTTGGTTTCAAGGCGAAATGTAAAAGCGCCTTTTTGGCAATATTTTGGATTGAAACCCATTTGCTAATAGGGAACCTGCAAAGGATTAGTGGTGTTTCCCTGAACTGCCGCTAATTCTAAGCGAAAGTAAAATGCGCATGGGCATTCATAATGGCTCGCTCCACGCCAGTGGACACACTGTTATGAATTGCTTTAATTTATAAAGCAATATATATTAATGAGCTTTATGAAGGAGCTATATGAAGCTGAATGTCACATTTCTTCATTTTTGAATTCTCAATGCCTTTAAATCAACAGGTGATTGTTAGGAGTAGTTTGTCAAGTCTCTCTCTCTCTCTCTCTCTCTCTCTCTCTCTCTCTCTCTCTCTCTCTCTCTCTCTCTCTCTCTCTCTCTCTCTCTCTCACACACACACACACGTTTTCATGTTTTATTGGGAAATTCCATAGACATAATGAGTTTTATACCATACAAACTGTATATTCTATCTCCTTACACTAAATTTACAGAAAACTTTTTGCATTTCATTTTTAAAAAAACATCACATTTGATTCATAAGCTGATTTCCTTGTGGGAACATTTTTTGGACCCCATGAGGAAAACATCTTATAAATCATACAAAGTGATTTTTTTGGAAAATGTAAAAATGCAAAAAGTTTTCTTTCACACAAGGATTTTGGATATTATCACCTTTGGGTTTAATATTGGATATTGCCATCTTTGGGTTTAAAGATATTGCCATCGTTGGGTTTAATGTTGGGTTTACCAGGACACACACACACACACACACACACACGCACACACGCACACACGCACGCACAAACGCACACACGCACACACACACACACACACACACACACACACACACACACACACACACACACACACACACACACACACACACACACACACACACACACACACACACACACACACATATATATGACATGACAAACTAGTCCTAACAATCACCAGTTGATTCAAAGATATTGAGACTTCAAGAATGATGAAATCTGACCTCCAACTTCAGTATAGACAGATTTTCCAATGAAACTGTAATTTTCAGGTTCTTGCCTCATTTAAATAGAGTACATATGCAGGTGCATTTATATAACCATGTGTTTTTGCCTTGGGAGACTTAAATAATTGCATTGCCCAACAGTTCTCCTCTCCATATTAGATTACTGCAGTATTCATCTCAGACTTATTTTCCCCAGTACCCCCCCCCTCCCCCTCGTGTTTTTCAAGCTCTGACTGTTTACATCTCACTATAGTCACAAAAACAATATTTCAATCCAAATGCCACAAAATCCTGAATCATACATGAAGCTTTGGAGCGGACTACTATGAAGTATTACACGTCCCTGAATCACTCAGGCACAGCACCAACAGCAAGCTCACATCTGAGCATCTGACCATCTCTGCATCTCTAATTGACTATACCTTCAGGCCATCTGATATTAACCGCGAAGACAAATCACTTGTAATTATTTTTTTCAGTGTCAAAGGTGCTGAATATGCAACTTTGCTCCAGTTTCCACCACCGCTGCTGTGTGTTTTATGCTTTGTAGATTTATACTAAGCGGAAAACTTGATGGTTTTTTGGAGTGGGATTATGGGTCCATTATAAGGGGTTAACCGTGGCGTAAAGTATGACGACAGTTTGATTACTTGGAATCTGGCTTTGATCGAGCGCCTGCATTGCTGTGAAGTAAACACACATGCTCATTTATCAGACGAAGGAGGAACACACCGCTGGTATTGTAGGTCGCACATTTTATCGCTATCGCCATTGCACGCTTTGATTAGCACTTAATGACACTCCGCAAAACTGAGCAAAGATTACACAGACCGTTTAGCCCATTGCAGATATCTAATGGATGATTTCTGAATGACTGTCGAGTGCCTTTAATAAGACTGCGGGATATATTAGCGATACGCAGACGCGCGTGCACATAAAACATAACCATGTCCTTAACAAGCTCAAGACTTGATGGGAAAAGAGCGTCAGAATAATCGATGACTCTTTTCCTCTGTGAAAACAAATTACCCTGCGCTGTTTCTTTGGCTGATTAAACACTATCCCGAATGTCATCTTTCTTCTTTCGTTCCCTCTCCAGTGGCCATAAATAGCGTTTATAAGAGATCTCTCTCGTCCGTCGCAGGAAACGAGAGGCCGGCGTGTGTTTCCAGGTGCTCTATCCCCCATAAAAGCCCCGACAAACACTCAAATCTCGACCGGTAACCTGCGGGCAGCAGTCAATGTCATTAAGACCTGACCTTTGAGGGTGAACAACAAACATAAAACACCAGTTAGAGAGCATGTCACATCTTTAATCATATCTTAAATGAATTTCAGCTTGGGATTTATGTGGCAGAGGCTTTATAGGGTTTTAAATTCATTTTAAGAGGACACATCTGAATTTGTAAAAGCAGGATTTGTCAAGGGCTTTACAAACTCGTTAAGAAAGCTTAAAAATGCTGTAAGTGGTAAAAATTTGGACGTTAACCAACCCAGCGACTGAATCAATTGAGGATGGGCGCTTTAAAAGACCGCCTCAGAGAATTGAAATTAATTTTAATGTCTCAATCAGTTGATTAAGGTTTAGTGGGATTCTTGAAATTAGTTAAAAAGACAACATAATTAAGATGTTATAAACAAGCTAGATTTGTGCATGTGTCAGAAGGGAAAAAGTAAGTCCAAACTCTAGCACGCCGCAAAATAGGAGTTATCATTCATGCTTAACTGCATAAATGTTGTTGGATGAATTACAGGTATAACCAAAGTTGATTCAAATCCCTAACCCAAATAGGAGCAAGAGAAATAACGATACTACATGGGGTTATTTTTGTTAATTAAAACTAAAACTACTGAAAACATGTTAATTGAAATAAAGCTGAAATCAAATATAAATATTAGATGGAAAACGTATAACAAAAATTACAAATGTTGTCTTGGCAACTAACATAAATATGTTTAATTTGAAACACTAAAATTACTAATTGGATATAAATAAAAGTTAAAATGTAGATAAAAATGAATTAAAGCTAAAGAATAATAAATAAATAAATGAATAAATAATGTATGTATGCATGTATGTTCAAAAACACATACAATGGCACAAAAAAACATCGTAGGATTCTTGATTCAATTTTAAAGAACCCTTTATGCCAAATAGGTTCTATATAAGGAGAAATCTTATCATAAATCAATTATAAGTCTTAATCTTAAATGTATTTTTTTCTACTGATAAAGTATGTTTACTAGCTTTTTAATTCATAAAATTTATTTAAAATTAAAAATGATGTAAAACAAGATTAATAAATTAAAACTAAATCCGTAAAAATGATCGCATGACGGAACCCTTTAAAATCACTTTTCTTAGAAGAGTGATGTAAAAATAATACTTTAACAACAATGTACATGTAAAGGTCACCAGCTGGAGTGCCCTTGAAAGCCACCAGAGGGCACTCCATAACAGACTATTGTCATTCCCTCACAAACTACATTTCCCATAACTCACTGCCCGGACTCTTCATCACTCCTTTTTTTTCACCTGTGTCTCATCTTCTTGTTTGCTCACCCTATATAAGCCTGGTTCTTTCTGTCATTCCCTGCAAAGTCTTATTTAGTGTTACACTGCAATTCCTAGCATTCTCCCTGGTTTCATGTCTCTTGGTTTTTGGATTTCTTGCCTGTTCCGTGAGATGACTCTTTTGCCCGTGTTCCCTGCCTTGTTGTGTTTGGACTGGTTACCCGGTGTTTATGACCTTTGCCTGTTTTCAACTACGATTGTGGATTACCCTTTCAATAAAACTGCATTTGGATCCTCAACCTTCGTGTCTCAGAGCAGTTTGTAACAGAACTGCATAAGAACATTGTTGAGCCTGGCTGGTATCCCAAAAATTTAACCCAAAGAAACTTTAATCGAAGTGCTTCTTGAACTGAATTTACTGGACTCAGATGCAAGTCCTAGCATAATATAAAATGAATCAATTCTTATAAAAAGTAAAAATAATAAATATAATACTGAATGTAAATCATTACTGGAACAAGGACTGTAAGAGCCACCCACATCTCCACGGTGGCTTTTGATTCATATTTGCATGATATTTACTGATGGATTACATTAATTATCTGATTATAAAAAGTCATACAGTGGTCCACGTTTCATTTCCATACGCATTAACTGCTGAGTCACATCTGACTAAATTACGGAATTTAAAAAGCGCTTCAACACTTTCCAGGTCTATAACCAGTCTAATAACGCTCTTAAACAGCTAATGCATTAACCCAATCATGCCCCGGAAAGGCAAAGAGGCAGAAAAATCATCACATCTGGACTCAGCCACACAAAAGAAAGGGTGAAGATGTTATTTGCGGAATATGAGCCGCCTGTTTGCCCTTGCCACGGGTCTGCTTCATGGGACACGGGAAATAATCTAACAGTCCGAAATCACACACAAAGCCGTCCAAATGAAGGAGGAGGTGAAATTGATTGTGTGCTCGGGGCATCTCCCTCTGGATGCCTGAGAAACACAGCTCCGGAACACACTGAGTCTTGATAATAACAGTGGTGTGTCAAGTTTCACATGGAAATTCAATTCATTATCGGTTATTTCCCATTCAAAAACACAGTTGTATTACATATACAATGGCAAAGACAAGGTAATACTATGGTACGATTTCAATGCATTATAGTGCCGTGAATAGCAGTAATCTATAAGTGCCATTGTAGGGTCTGGACAATTCAGACACACACTAATTATTCATATTCACTATATTTAATCAATATAAAGGTCTATGAAACTCTCCCCCAAAACTAACCTCACAAATGAAGTTACTTTGTCAGCCGGTTACAGAACACTTTAAGACTGATAACAGACTTTTACGACCTCAAAGGAATGTGGCCACATGCGCCACATGCTTAAGAGAGAGAGACAATCTTTAATTAAATAAACTTTGCGGTGTTACTCTGATCTATGAAGGAACATGCCTCACAGAAACCGTGATGATTTACTGTCTCGTGTACTATTAGGTATAACAACATGGTATGTTTGATTGGGGTGTATGTGGTTGCACAACCACCCAACGGTCAATATAACGTCACCTGTATCATTCTTCCTACCTAATTAATCCTCATTTAATGACACATACTTTGATGTACATCACCTTCTCTTAGAATGCAATTTGAATTTGTTATGTCTATTTGAGCTTGAATGAACAGTCTAAGCACGCTGGGGACAAAGACCATAAATCAACTAAGAGCCGCTTCCCCTCTTGGACATGTCACCTTACTCATAGGTCCATTCAAACCTTAGGGGTGGTTCTTTTTCAGACTATATCAGAGGCAGGCAACAGTGACCGCCCTCTCTTGGTTTTCCATCCTGCCGCAAACACGGTCTCGGGTGATACGGGGAAACCCCCCCCCCTCGCCCTCCATGGGGGCCAAGAGGCCTTCCAGCAGGCCTGGATCCCAACCAGATCCGGTCTCATGGAAAAGAGAGGAGACTCTCTCACAAAGAACCAAAGACAATCTCAGGAGTTTTGGAACAAAGACTCCGACCAACAACGACTCCAATCACCCATCCTTCCGACTTTCTCACTTCTCCTGGGTACTCGGCGTGACCTCAACAGAGTCCCAGGCCTTGACCAAACCAATCATGCGTTCCTGGAGAAAGAGAACGCTCAACCAACTTCCACTTGACACTGCGGGAACCATCAACGACTTCAATTTTCAACAACTTCAAGAATTGTTCCCATTACAAATGCAAGTATTCAATTCAATGAAATGTGAAAATGAAATTCTGATGGTTCTTCTCATAGACCCTCTTCCGGTTTCCAATTTCATCCTATCACTAACCTATTTATGTATTCATGTGTGTATGTGGTTTAGTTTATTTATATTCGTATAAATATCTATATTTAGTTAATAAAACTTGTACATAATATGTATTTGGTTCTGATTTGTTTGCAATACATTGTCACTTTATGATCACGGTTTTTGCTACTGGCTCAACGTGCGGTATATGCGAAGAAATAATTATTCTTCTGTGGCCATGAAAGATACCCTTTTCTTAGAATAAATTAATAATCAAAAGAGTTCGTTGGACGAACTGATTAATTGATTGTAATATTAATTCAGCCACATCAAGTTAATCCAATTAACTGACCCAAATATTTATAATTAATAATAACAAGATATTATTGATTATTAATATTTCCAAAAAGCTGAGTTCCTTACACCATAAAGGTTCACTGGGAGGTAAAGGTTGACAGGGAAATATTCTGGATCATTACCAAAAGGGTTCCCAAAGGAATTCAAACTGCAAATGAATGGCCAAACTTTAAGTACCATAGTCATATTATAAATTTGATATAATTTGGATATTACTTATTATTGATAATTCAAGTTATGTGCTATGCAAATTAGTAAGGCATCATATGTTTTTTTACATCACAGAACATCCACTCAAATCCACATTTCATTGGAATGCATGATATAAAATAAGGACAAAATATGTCAAGAATAAATCATCATTCACATCTACATATTTAGCAGACACCTTTTGTCTGTGCTTTTATGTCTGTAAGAACATTAGCCCACCAAGCAATGCCCATCATAAAAATATGAAGTATAAGTTAAATAATTTTTTTTTTTACCTTTTGTATAGTCATCCATGCATTTTTTTACAACGTTGGCCTAGACGAATCCATGTTGTTTAAGATGAAATGTTTTCTCCATGATCAGAACTGATTTGTTTAATGGTGGTCACCCTAACAGTGTGTGGTGTTACAGGCCCTTATTCTCCAAGACCACTGTGTGAACGAGCGGCGATGTGTTTGGTCTCATGTCTCACAGTTTGCAAACATTCATGCGGTCATGCATGGTGACCCTGGACGTGGTGGTGCCCTTGGCCATGTGCCCAAACGCCCATATGGTTAGCTGTTTTCTACAATATAAGAAAGCCTGATTCAAACACTCACACAACACAGCTAAATTTTTATTCAAATGTGTTTTCATTGACAAAACTAGCTGAAAAAAAATATATATACCTCTAATTTTATCCAACACTGTGTTATTTTAGTATCAGTGATAGTATTGAAATTTCCGTCTTTCCGTGTTTTCACTGTTATACCGTAGAGGGCGCTATTCTGCAACTTCTGAAAGAGTACTGAATCTCCTGATCAAAACACAGGCGAAGAAGAAGCAGAAACAAGAGATATCATGTAAGCAGATGCATGTGTAAAAAAAGGCGATCATCAACATTAAATAGCATACAAATCAAAACTGTGTAATGTTACTGAATGAAATGTCGACCCAGGACGAGATACAGGACTGTGAAGCTTTGGGGGTGTTGATGGACTCCATCTACTCCATCTGTGTTTTGATCATCGTTCTGAATACCATCCAGACGTAGTCTTTGACAAAAAAAAACGTCTCGGTTACGTATGTAACGTATGTAACTTTGTAACTTTGTATGTAACGGGTTACGTATGTACATAGACCTTACATAGACATATAGTATGTACATAGACCTAACATGGACCTTAAGGGTGGAGGGAGACAGCCTTCGCTCCAACCCCTGCTGAAGGAAGGAAAGCACAACGCTGATCGAGCATCTCCGGGGGTCTTCTCGGTGAGAAGAGCACCAGACGACGAAGAGGTTCCACTTCAACGCGTAGACGTGTCTTGTGGACGACGCTCTAGCAGAAGTGATGGTAGCCGCCACCGCTGGTGGAAGGGTACTCAAACCTACCTCGAGCCGTCCAGGAGCCACACGTGGAGGCTCCAGAGATCGGGGCGAGGGTGCCACAGGGTACCCCGTCCCTGAGAAAGAAGGTCCTTCCTCAGAGGAATGGGCCAGGGAGGTGCTGTCGCGAGGAGTGCAAGTTCGGGGAACCAGGTCCGGCCGGGCCAATACGGCGCGACCAAAATGACCTGCTCCTCGTCCTCCCTGACCTTGCGCAAGGTCTGCGCAAGAAGGCTCACTGGGGGAAACGCCTATTTGCGGCCCGGCGGCCAGCTGTGCGCCAGTGCATCCGTGCCGAGCGTGCCCTCGGTCAGGGAAAAATACAGGGCGCAATGGGTCGAGTTGTGAGAGGCAAACAGATCTATCTGTGCGTCCCCGAACTGGTCCCAAATCAGCTGAACCGACTGGGGATGGAGTCGCCATTCTCCAGGGAGGGGCTGAAGCCGTGAGCTCGTCGGCTGCACAGTTCAGGGCTCCGGGAATGAAAATGGCTCGAAGCGACCTCAGATGCTTCTGACTCCATAGAAGGAGGTGGCGGGCGAGTTGTGACATACGGCGGGAGCGTAGACCACCTTGATGGTTGATGTACGCTACAGTAGCGGTATTGTCTGAGCGGACTAGTACGTGTTGACCCCTGAGCAACGCCCGGAAGCGGTGCAGGGCAAGGCGTACTGCCAACAACTCGAGGCAATTGACATGCCATAGCCGCTGGGGTCCTGTCCAGGAGCCCGCAGCAGCATGTCCATTGCACATGGCGCCCCAGCCCGTAGTGGAGGCATCCGTGGAGACCACAACATGCCGGGAAGCTCGTTCCAGGGGGACACCCGCCCTGAGAAAACTGAGGTTCGACCACGGGGTGAGGAGCTGACGGCAGGTCGGAGTAACTGGTACCCGGAGCGTGCCTTGATGCCATACCCACCTCTGGACTCGGTCGCGAAGCCAAAGCTGAAGCGGTCTCATATGAAGCAATCCGAGCGGCGTGACCGCGGCTGCAGATGCCATATGCCCCAGGAGCCTCTGAAAATGTTTCAGTGGAACCGCATTCTTGCTCCTGAGATGTCTCAGGCAAGTCAGCAGTGACTGCGCGCGCGCGCTCGCTCGTAAGCTGCGCGGACATGGCGACCGAGTCGATGTCCATACCGAGAAAAGAGATCCTCTGCACGGGGCAAAGTTTGCTCTTCCCCAGTTGACCCGAAGGCCCAGACGAGCTAGGTGCCGGAGCACTAGGTCCCTGTGTTCGCAAACCTGATCTCGAGAGTGAGCTAGGATCAGCCAGTCGTCGATATAACTCAGGATGCGAACCCCGTGTTCCCGAAGGGGAACAAGGGCAGCCTCGACGACCTTCGTGAAGGTGCGAGGAGACAGGGCTAGCCCGAAAGGGAGAACCGCGTACTGGTATGCCTGCCCCTCGAAAGCAAACAGTAGGAACGGTCTGTGTCGAGGAAGAATGGAGACATGAAAGTAGGCGTCCTTCAGGTCGATCGCTGCAAACCAATCCTGGGGCCGCACGCATTCGAGAATGCGTTTGGCGGAGAGCATCTTGAACGGCAGCCTGTGAAGGGAGCGGTTCAGCACGCGCAAGTCCAGGATTGGCCGTAACCCACCGGTTTTCTTGGGGACAATGAAGTAGGGGCTGTAGAAGCCGGACCTCATCTCGGCTGGAGGGACAGTCTCGATCGCACCCTTCACCAGCAGGGTGAGAATCTCAGCTCTCATGATGGGGGCATTGCCACCGACCACAATGGAGCGGACTCCCCGGAAGCGGGGAGGAGACCGTGCGAACTGAATCGCATAGCCGAGCCTGATGGCGCGCGTGACCCAGCGGGACAGACGGGGAGCTCTCGCCAGGCTCCCAGGAACTGAACCAGCAGGGTCATGCGGGCCACAGGCGTCCCTCCGGGGGGGCAGCGAAGCGGAGTAACTGGCCCAGACGTGGACGGCATAGCGGCTCGGTGTGGGGGCACGGTTAGCACCCGCGCCCTGGCAGAGGGGGCCAGGGGAGGACCATGCTGGTCGTCCCGCGGGGGCCTGCTCTGCCAGGGGTCTGGCGACAGAGGGGGACAGGGGCGAAGCGGTCCGTGGACGGCACGCCGTGTCAAGCACCTCTGGGACAGAGGGGGACGAGGAGAGCACGTCTTGTGGGCGGCGCTCTGTGTCGTCCGAGAACTCTATCTTCCCAGAGACGGGAGAGTCAGTTCTTAGGAGAATAAGGATTTTTCTCCGGCCCTCCACCGGGGAAAGGAGTGGTCCTGCTACCAACTCCTGGAAGAACTGAGTCCCATCTCTGTGGAGCCCGTCTCAGGAGCGCCGCTTAACCCGGCACGTAGCGGGGGGCGGGGCTGGAGAGGGCTGTGGCGTCCGCCCGCGGCTTCCAGAGCCGGCCCGTCTCTTTAAACGGGCGGGGTGGGAGCCGCGGGGGGGGCGCCTTCCGGAGTGGGCAGACTGAGGGATCTGAGCGGACGGCGGGCCATCGGGACAGAATCACGTCAGTCTGCACATGGGCGGTTGAGAGCTGTTGGGCGAAGTTCTCAACCGCACCGCCGAAGAGGCCGACCTGGGATATGGGAACGTCGGACAGACGGGGCCGCGCGACATTCAGCACATCAGACAGGTTCAGCCACAGAATGGTAGGCATCACCTGACCCAGGGAGCGTACGGCCACTTTCGTCGCTCGGAGAGCAAGGTCAGTGGCGGCGCGCGACTCAGTGAAGAGCCCTGGGTCAGTCCCGCCCTCGTGCAAGTCCATGAGCATCTGGGTCGAGGACCAGCAGAATGGCCATGGCCTGCAGAGAGGCGGCTGCCAGTCCCGTGGTGCTATAGGATCTCGCCACAAATGTAGACGAAAACTATAGACCACGGGCGGGTGCTTAGGATTGCGCCGAGAAGAAGCACTCTGAGGACACATAGCATCGCAACAGAGCGTTCAGCCGGGGGAACCCCAGTGTACCCGTGACAGCGGCCCCATCGAGGGGGGAAAGGCGGATGAGATCAGCGAGCGGTCCCGAGAAAACCAGGGGGTCTTCTGGGACTTCGAGATCTCATCATGCACGTCCGGGAGTGAAGGTATTGGGGTTTGCCGTGGACGAGGGTCGGCGGCCTTACCCAAAAACCAATCGTCCCAGGAAAGCATGGCCGTCATCTCTGGATCAGACTCAGGCACAGCCGTATGCACACCAGAGGGTGGCAGCTGTGACGAGTCGTCACTTCGCAGAGAATCAAACCCACCTTGTGAAGCTGCTACAAACATAGTATCATCCTCTGTAGCTTTAAATGAAACACACGGGCCACCAGAGGGTAGACTCGTGGGAATCACCTATTCACTAGCGGGCACCGCCGTTGAGGGGAGGCTGGGGTCACGGACACGGAGTCGGCGCCTTGTTCCAGACCAACACCCTCAGGTCACCCTGGCCACCAGCCGAAGATCGGGGGGTGGATGAGGGGACTCTCACTCTTGCGAGTTCACCGAGTCTCGACCTATATGACGCGATGATCATGTTCCCACAGAGAGAACATGAGTCATCCACGAGCGCTGCTCTAGTATGATCAAGCCCAAACATACTAGACAACGCTCGTGCCCATCAGAGTCCGATACCAAGCTGCCGCAACCATTCGTTTTTTTTTTTTTTTTTTTTTTTAAATGCACGGGCGAGCCGTCTTTAAAAAGACGTGCCGCGTGCGCTCTTTTAGAGAGAAAACTCAAGTGTTGAAGCGCCCGGGGAAGCACGCACTCTCTGATGAACCACTGCAGAGATAAGCAGGAAGCACGCACTCGCCGGAGATCGCCGTCACACCAACACTCGAGGCACTCGTTCGTGAAGCTGATAATTCAGAGTTGGCTTGTGGAGAGAAGAATACACTTGGCTCCGAAGCGAAAACATAAACTGCTGTTGCGGACTTCCTCCTTTTATACCCACGAGGTGGGGCGGAGTTACGTCATGCAAATTCCGCAGACCCATGGCATTTCTTTGCCATTGGCTCGTTTTGTAATACTCGAAGTTGATAGGCTTTCTAAGCGAAACCCCCATTCGTCGTCATTCGACGTAACTCGGAGTGACAACGAAAGGTTTTTTTTTTTTTTTTTTTTTTACTGAAACTTACCCACATTCAAGTGTTGATAAAAAGAGAAGTTTTGGCTTGTTTTTATTGTGTCATGATTACATTTTAATTTTAAAGTTTTATCATTTTTGTTGTGTTTTTGTCATTTTAATTAGTATTTGTTACTTTTAAATGTTGCTATATATACAGTATATGGAATCTATGGTAAATAGAATGTATATGTATATATATCTCTCTTTTGAAGGGTAGTGTACATGCAATATACAATGAAGAATATGCATCTAATAATACCCACCATATGCATTCAACATATGGATAAGGGTAAAAAAAGATTAGCTTGTAGCATCACGTACGAACACATGTTCCTGGAAGCATTGAGAGTAAATGTGAGAAAAATCTAACTAAGTAGCAGACAATTCAATAGCAAAAAGTATGATTTTATGCCATGACAACATACCCAATGTGCTCAGATTAACAGCATTTCAATAATTCTCACCCAAACACGGACGAGGATGAGCTACAAAACGATCAATGTCTAGAACAAACCGCAAATACACAGCACAGAAAAAACAATCAACAACAGCACTTAACCTGGGGGAGTTGTTAATAAATGACAGTCGATGGCGAGATAGAAAAAAGGCAGAAAAATTCATCAAAACCAGCAGCGGCAGGAGAATCCCACAGGCGCTGGTTCTACACCATGTTAAAGCCGTTTCTATCAGAGGTGAGGGATGGGACGTCTTCAGTGAGGATCAGCTTTGCCAGAAGCTCTCTTAGGACCATCTAGTTCGCTCTATCACCAGACATACGCAGTTCTCCCTTGAAGCCAAAATTGATTACGGGGCCTTAGCTACAGACAGCTTATTGTGCATTGTTCTCCATCACTCTCAACACGATAGTTCTGGGTAACGTTGCTGGATTAGACAGTTGTGTCACTGATGTTTTTCTTCTAGGTTGTTGGTTATTTTGAGGGCTGGATGTTTACACTTGGTTACTTCATGTGTTTTTTACTGATCGGATAACCATGGGAATGACTTCCAAGATACACTACTGTTCAAAAGTTATTTTGGAAGCTGTTTTATAAAGAAGTCTCTCATGCTCACCAATGATTCATTTATTTGAACACAACATACAGTAAAAACAGTAATATTATTACAATTTCAAATAACTGCTTTCTTTTTGAATATATTGTAAAATGTAATTTATTCCTTTGATCAAAGCTGAATTTTCACATGATCCTTCAGAAATCATTAAAATATGCTGATTTGCTGCTCAAGAAAAAGTTGTGCTGCTTCACGTTTTTTTTTTTTTTTTGTAGAAACCAGGATTTTTTTTCAGGATACTTCGATGAATGGCAAGTTCAATAGAACCGCATTTATTTGAAATCTTTTATACCATTATAAATGTTGGTTGCACTTTTATTTAAGGTGTCCTTGTTACAGTGTAATTACACATTAATGACTTAGTAATAACAAATAACTACATGCACTTACTATAGGGTTAGGTAAAGATAGGTTAGGTTTTGGTTTAGGGTTAGTTGCATAATTTATAGTTATTTTATTACTACAGTAATTACATGTGACGTGTGTAACAAGGACACTGTAAAATAAAGAGTTACCTAAATGTCTTTACTGTCACTTTTTTGATGAATGCATCATTGCTGAAAAAAAAGCATCAATGTTTAAAAAATATATTTTGAACTTTAGTGTAAATTTGAGACAGATAACAATCTGATCCCTCAGAATGCAAATGACCAAGAGTAAATACCTTTTTTTTTTTTTTTGCCTGTGTAAATGGATTTCCATGTAAATGTTGTATTCCTTGGCCCACGTCCACCTACTAGCATTTACAGCTATGGTAAGCAGATTGATAGCCGGGTGTGGGGTTTATTCATCATTGTGCAGGGGTCCTACAGTGCATTTGATTAATGTGTCCTCCATACTATCAATCTCAGGGATTGATCCCTCAAACAGAAGCACCACAGGCACTGGTTTCCAATCACTTGTGATTTTCAAGACGCTGTTTATGAATCTGTGAAGGTAGAACAACAGCATTGCAGAACACTGACAGTGTAATTATAAAGGCACGAGTTCCTGCAGAACTGGAAATCAGCCTTAAAATCTCGTTACGGACTGAGAAAAATGGTTTGAGAAGACGCCTCTTGTCATAATTAGCGCTGACAGCTCTTGAGCAGACATGGAAGACAGATGTCATACTCAAGACGTCATTCTATGTTATTTGATGGACAGAATGTCATTTACTTAGTTCCAACTGTTCCAAATTGAAATGAGCTCTTACAGAATTAAAGCTACTGGATTGTTCTAAATAAAATAATAGTGCTATTTGCTGAGGTGAAACATGTTTCCATGATGCCAGAGGGTTGCTATGCAGTTGCTAAGGTGACCTGGGTTGCTAGCAGGGGCATCATGCTACTAACTATTGTGAGAGGTAACCAGCGTCACTTGGTGGCTTATGCAAGGTGCCAACTGAAAAAAAACAAACATAACCTCTTGACTTTGGGCATTAAATAATCACCTAGCAACCAAAAGTGCCATGGCTATTCAAGCAAGCATGTGACCCTTCACCATATATATACAGTATACAGTATACATAATGTAACAGGAGTTTTAACAAGGGCAATATCACATGAGTGCTGTTTTTTTCCCGAATAGCACAAGTGCAAATGTGATAGTGATTTTATAAAACAGTTCAATAAATATGAAGGTAATATATTTAAGACACAATATTGTCTGCTTTTGCTCAATTTTGCCAACGAAAATATTACTTATAAAGCCACAGCAGAACTGTTGTGCGTCTCCGCCAACGATTCAACGGCCTATAAATAAAGAGAGCCATTTACTCCATTCATGAATGAATCAGCCGTTTGAACGGATCGAATGAATGAATGATTCAATTACTTACTCATTTAGACATTTACCACCACATAGTGGCAGTTTTACTTTCTTATTTAGAGTGTCATTTTATTAAAAAACTAAATTATATTTACATATTAATAAAAACCCATTAAAGGTATAGGTCCCCCAAACATTTAAATTCTATCATCATTTACTCACCCTCATGGCCCTTGAAGCCTAAAAGTTTATGTGTAGGGCCTAATGAATCAAATAAACTTAAATTTAAATAAAATAATATATGTATTGTTTTCTAAAGCTACTTTTTGTAATGTCTATTTGACGTTTTTCTCATTTAACACATTAATGACTTTAAATTGTTTTTGGGGGGTAATTCTGCAATTTATTTGTGGCTAATGGTTAATCCCCTTTATATACTCTGAAAGAAAAAAAGTAGCACAATTTAAGGACTAATTCATGCACAAACAGTTCACAGCTAGTATGAGCAATAATAATAGTGATGTTGAGCGAGTGACACTAATAAGCATGAGAAGCTGTGCATTACAGCAATTATGCTTAAAGTGTGATTTTAGGTAAATCAACACAACACAGCAAAAGCATGATGTTTAGAAGCAAAGAGTAAAGTGATTATTCCCCTTTTACATAACTAGGCTATTTATGAGGTCTTTGACCTGCAGGTAATGTTCCAGCATTCACTTAGGTAAAACATTGATTCATTGATGTGACTGTGACTTAAGGGCCGCAGAAGCGGCTGTCTGTTGACAGTCAATCAATGATATGCCTCGGCTCTCATAAAGAATCACGCTGCCAGGATATGCACGCCAGCACTTCCTCAGGAAACTCATTATAAAATGTGAAACGTGAAAAGAAAGAAAGCTCTGTGGTGATCTATGCCGAACACAGAATACATTTTGTTGTCTGCTGTGAAAACAAATGATGGGATCCTAAATGGAAGTTTTGCTTAAGATTGCCAACACGTTTCGAGAAAAGTGACTTTTTAACGCTTCAGTCCAGTCATAAAGCTATCATCAGGAAGGACTTTGTTTATCCTTTATACTGATTAACATTTATTTTGCCCGCTTAAGTTCACTTAATATGTTAGTCAAGGCTTTGTGCACCACATGCACTTTTAAAAATAAAGGTTCTTTATTTGCATCGACGGTTCCATGAAGAACCTTTAACACCCACAGAAAGTTTCCATTACACAAAATGATGTTTTATTAACAAGGTTCGGGAGGAGCAGGTGCAGATAATTAACCCAATCAGCACAGGTGGAGATCAATCAGTAATCAACTCAGGACAAGATAAATAACAGCAGAACCCACCTGTGTTTCTTGAGAGGTTTATCAGCATTTAGCCCCGAAGTAGCCTACCTTCCTATCATGTCCGAATTGAGCTCTTCCCGTTTGATGAAGAATCTTTAGTCCGTCAGAATCAGGAATATTTGCCGCAATCCTCTGGTGTTATCTCGCGGGCGTTAGGCCAACCAAACGGGTCCTCGCCACCGCGGGCGAAACATCCGCAATCTACTTCCGCGTATTTCTTTAAACCGGAGCATTCAATAATTCCTGCCATAGAGAAATGGACAATAAGGCAATGCCGCCCTCTTCACACGAAGGAATGGGCCTTCCTCCAGCGCCAGGCCGCCGCAGCAGGCCCTAAGTAAGCCGCTCTGCAGATTCAGTCCCGACCAGTCCACACTCTCAACGTCTGCCGGGTCAACTCCGTGAGTGCTCAGCTCAAAACCTTTTCGTTTCTGTCCCCGGTTGAACTTCGCATCGCTTCAGTTGTTGAATCACGAGCCAGTTATGCTATCTGGATACTCATTTTTGATCGGGGAACACTCGCTTTAAATCATTTCTGTACAAATGATTTGCCGTCATTAACGCGATGCTTCCTCGTGGCATAAACTCACACGTAAACCGTAGGTCTCACATTACGTGCAGATTGCACACAGAATCATCAAGAACCTATCACTAACACTGTCCTGCAATGTATCTACAAAAATCGCTTAGAAACTTAAAGTTATAGCGTAAATGTTAAATATTTTGAAGTAGCCTAATTTAAATCCATTGCTTCACTATTGTTTTTCTGATTCATAACGAACAAATCGGCAGGGAATGTGACCCATAGCCATAGAAATAATTAAAATAAACTGTCATGTTGACGGTTGTTTGATGATCATCCAACATCAAACAATGATTACTGAATCAAACCGATGGGTCAGAGGTGAATATATGCAGGTTCTAAAACGTTTTAGTCTTCTCATGTAAGCAGTCTAAACTGTTCTGAACGCGGACTGCTATCTTTGCTCGGCCACTTAAACTTCAGATGCGCATAATCCTGCAAGGATTAATCTCTCATCTCCTCAACCTGGTGTCTTTGATTAACGTGCAAGAAGACGAGCATCGGTCTGCCAGGCCCCAATCTCCTCCTCCCTTCACTCAGCCTCACACCACAGGAGCTTAATTTCTCCAGGTAAGTTTCTCCACTGCCACAGCAGTGATGTCTCCTCTGCTCCCACAGGAGCTCTGTTTCTCTGGCTTATTTTCTCCACTGCCACAGCAGTGATGTCTCCTCTGCTCCCACAGGAGCTCTGTTTCTCTGGCTTATTTTCTCCACTGCCACAGCAGTGATGTCTCCTCTGCTCCCACAGGAGCTCTGTTTCTCTGGCTAATTTTCTCGACTGCCGCAGCAGTGATGTCTCCTCTGCTCCTGCAGGAGCTCTGTTTCTCTGGCTTATTTTCTACACTGCCACAGCAGTGATGTCTCCTCTGCACCCACAGGAGCTCTGTTTCTCTGGCTAATTTTCTCCACTCCCACAGCATTGATGTCTCCTCTGCTCCTGCAGGAGCTCTGTTTTGTCTGGCTAATTTTCTCCACTGCCACAGCAGTGATGTCTCCTCTGCTCCCACAGGAGCTCTGTTTCTCTGGCTTATTTTCTCCACTGCCACAGCAGTGATGTCTCCTCTGCTCCTGCAGGAGCTCTGTTTTGTCTGGCTAATTTTCTCCACTGCCACAGCAGTGATGTCTCCTCTGCTCCCGCAGGAGCTCAATTTCTCCAGGTAAGTTTCTCCACTGCCACAGCAGTGATGTCTCCTCTGCTCCCACAGGATCTCTGATTCTCTGGCTAATTTTCTCCACTGCCGCAGCAGTAATGTCTCCTCTGCTCCCACAGGAGCTCTGTTTCTCTGGCTAATTTTCTCTACTGCCACAGCAGTGATGTCTCCTCTGCTCCCGCAGGAGCTCTGTTTCTCTGGCTAATTTTCTCTACTGCCACAGCAGTGATGTCTCCTCTGCTCCCACAGGAGCTCTGTTTCTCTGGCTTATTTTCTCTACTGCCACAGCAGTGATGTCTCCTCTGCTCCCACAGGAGCTCTGTTTCTCTGGCTTATTTTCTCCACTGCCACAGCAGTGATGTCTCCTCTGCCCCCGCAGGAGATCAATTTCTCCAGGTAAGTTTCTCCACTGCCACAGCAGTGATGTCTCCTCTGCTCCCACAGGATCTCTGATTCTCTGGCTAATTTTCTCCACTGCCGCAGCAGTAATGTCTCCTCTGTTCCCGCAGGAGCTCTGTTTCTCTGGCTAATTTTCTCCACTGCCACAGCAGTGATGTCTCCTCTGCTCCCACAGGAGCTCTGTTTCTCTGGCTTATTTTCTCTACTGCCACAGCAGTGATGTCTCCTCTGCTCCCACAGGAGCTCTGTTTCTCTGGCTTATTTTCTCTACTGCCACAGCAGTGATGTCTCCTCTGCTCCCACAGGAGCTCTGTTTCTCTGGCTTATTTTCTCTACTGCCACAGCAGTGATGTCTCCTCTGCTCCTGCAGGAGCTCTGTTTTGTCTGGCTAATTTTCTCCACTGCCACAGCAGTGATGTCTCCTCTGCTCCCACAGGAGCTCTGTTTCTCTGGCTTATTTTCTCCACTGCCACAGCAGTGATGTCTCCTCTGCTCCCACAGGAGCTCTGTTTCTCTGGCTTATTTTCTCCACTGCCACAGCAGTGATGTCTCCTCTGCTCCTGCAGGAGCTCTGTTTTGTCTGGCTAATTTTCTCCACTGCCACAGCAGTGATGTCTCCTCTGCTCCCGCAGGAGCTCAATTTCTCCAGGTAAGTTTCTCCACTGCCACAGCAGTGATGTCTCCTCTGCTCCCGCAGGAGCTCTGTTTCTTTTGCTAATTTTCTCCACTGCCACAGCAGTGATGTCTCCTCTGCTCCCACAGGAGCTCTGTTTCTCTTGCTAATTTTCTCCACTGCCACAGCAGTGATGTCTCCTCTGCTCCCACAGGAGCTCTGTTTCTCTGGGTAATTTTCTCCACTTCCACAGCAGTGATGTCTCCTCTGCCCCCACAGGAGCTCAATTTCTCCAGGTAAGTTTCTCCACTGCCACAGCAGTGATGTCTCCTCTGCTCCCACAGGATCTCTGATTCTCTGGCTAATTTTCTCCATTGCCGCAGCAGTAATGTCTCCTCTGCTCCCGCAGGAGCTCTGTTTCTCTGGCTAATTTTTCTCCACTGCCGCAGCAGTGATGTCTACTCTGCTCCCGCCGGAGCCCTGTTTCTCTGGCTATTTTCTCCACTGCCGCAGCAGTGATGTCTCTGCTCCCACTGGAGCTCTGTTTCTCCGGCTATTTTCTCCACTGCCGCAGCAGTGATGTCTCCTCTGCTCCCGCAGGAGCTCTATTTCTCTAGCTAATTTTCTCCACTGCCCCAGCAGTGATGTCTTCTCACCAGTACCTCACTATTTAGAATTGATATTCCAGTAAAAAAAAAAAAAAAACTAATTGATGATTTTCTGCATGCATCTGTTTCTTCTTTCTCTGTCCAGCGAGCATTGGTCTCCAGCAGACGTAGCATGCATCTATGTTTCCTCTTTCTCCATCCAGCGAGCATTGGTCTCCCTGTGGATGTTGCCTGCATCTGTTTCTTCTTTCTCTGTCCAGCAAGCATTGGTCTCCCAGCAAACGTAGCATGCATCTATCTCTACTCTTTTCCATCCAGCGAGCATTGGTCTCCCAGTGAATGTATTATGTACTTGTGCTGCGTTCTATTATTTATGCGTGTCGGAGTTCCGACTAGGAAGACAGACGTTGCCTAGCAACACGCCCCCTTTCCTCAGATTTCCCAGCTCGGTAGTCAGACAACCGTGAGGACACTGAGCAAGAATTCCGATACGGAATCCAAGATGGCTGCGCCCTGTGTGACTTGTATGAATTGTTTTCATTGGTTTTGGACCGCTTTGGTGTTTTAAATTACGATTTTAATCACTCGTATTACTGCGATACCTTACTGCGTCTGTATCACTGCCTGTGGGTATGGGAATCGGCCTTGTTCTGAGTGCAATATTGAACGAAACCTTGTTTCAAACGGGTGTTACTAATGTGGCTAGCGTTGCTAACAGAAGATAACTAAAACATGAAATAAAGTGAGAATTTTACAAGTTCAAATGGCTGCGTTTTGATAAGCGCCTGGTACTCGGCCAGTGCTACCATAGCAACAGCTTTCTGGGTGGCGTCTATGTTTTCTCCGACTCGGACGCGCCAAACATACCAGAATACTTGAAAAAAAAACGTCCAGCGAGCATGGGTCTCCCAGCGGACGTACCTATGTACTGTAGGATTACAAATTTATTAAAATATTAATTTAGATTCCAATACTATAGTATATAAACTGAGAAAGTTTATTAGCGTGAATTTTTATAACTAAGATAAATGTCTCAAACGTGCCTGTTCCTGTCTGTCCTGTTCTCTCTATTTTAAGTTAAATTGATCAGAGCACTGAGAATATCACCTTTTGTCATTGAATGGTCTGGCTGATTAGATTAGTTTCTATGCATTCGAATCACACTGTTAATGCCGATGAGATCAGGGCTGGGGAGTTTCAGGTAGCAGGGCGGACTCCTGTGCCTCATTTACATTCTTTATTTCAAAGTGTCTCCACCTCTATGTAACTCCTCCCCCTTGAAAGATATATAAACTACAACGTATTTTGCCTTAGTCAGATCTTGGACAAAGCAGACTACAGCAATAAAGAAACCTGCTTGAAAGATATCCCAACGTCTCCTGGTCTTCGCTTCTGAGTTCCTACACTTTAGAAGAAAGTTCACTACAGTACTTATCTCTACTCTATCCCGTCCAGCGAGCATGGGTCTCCCAGCAGACACAGCATGTATCTATCTTCCCACTACCTCTGTCCAGCAAGCATTGGTCTCTCAGCGGACAGCATGTATCTTCCTTTTTCAAATTTCTGTCCAGCGAGCATTGGTCTCTCAGCGGACTCGACCCGTATCTATCTTTCCTGCCCAGCCAGCATTTTCAAATTCATTCCACCTCGCAGGTGGCCGGTAGAGCCCAATATCCTGATGCCATTGAGCCGCTCACGTCAGAAGCTACATGGGCCCTCCCGGTCAGCCGTTTTTCGATTCCCGCGTAACTCACCCGTTAACGCCACGGAGATATACTTGATCAAGCTCATTGAAAAGCCAGCCCGCCAAATTCGCTGCATCTTTGGGGGGTCTATACTCTGGCGGCTGTCCTTTTGCTCTTTTGCTTTTTGGGGGGAGTACTCTGGGTTCGGGCAGAAATTCCGAGCTCGGAGCCCTCCACCCGGACAGCACGCCAAGTACGCATAACCTTTACCATAATAATTATATGTAGATGTGAACTCGTGAAACGATGTTTTATTAACAAGGTTCGGGAGGAGCAGGTGCAGATAATTAACCCAATCAGCACAGGTGGAGATCAATCAGTAATCAACTCAGGACAAGATAAATAACAGCAGAACCCACCTGTGTTTCTTGATGGTTTATCAGCATCCCACCTCCACCCCATCTCCTCACTTTTAGTTCCATCTCTAGTTCCATCTACTCTTACCAAGTACTCTGGGTTCGGGCAGAAATTCCGAGCTCGGAGCCCTCCACCCAGACAGCACGCCAAGTATGCATAACCTTTACCATAATAATTATATGTAGATGTGAACTCGTGAAACGTTCTTTATAGTGGAAAAAGGTTCTTTAGATTATTACAATGTTAATTTACACTAAGAATAACATGGTTCTTTTAATAACTGTTCACTTAAAGGTTCTTTAAGGAACCAGAAATGGTTCTTCTATGGCATTGCTGAGAAAATCACCATTTGAACCTTTATTTTTACTCTAAATTTAGTTTATTGGGACCATCTTCAATCTTCTCAGCCTTAGAATTAAACAGGCTTTCAGCTACTGTATCTTTAAGACATATATATTCAGCTACTGTATCTTTAAGACATATATAGGGTAACACTTTACAATAAGGTTCCATTTGTGAACTTTAGTTAACAAATTAATAAGGAAAAGTAATTCTAAAGCATAATGTCACAATGTAAAAAACTTTTTTTTTTTTTTTTTAAATGAGGTAAGGTCACATATGTATCTAGCTGTGGCTTCTTGTTGAAGATCTCAAGGTTATTTTTTCTTTTGTTTTCTCCAGCTGAAGTACTGAGTTTTTCACTGTGGAGGTAATGGGGCATTTGCTTGGGAAATGCAAAGACAGTGAAATGGAAAAGCCAGTGAAAAGGCACAAAAATAAATAAGAGCAAAAGTGAACAATGAATGACAAGTATTGTGTTTTCTCGTGCTATTATGACCTTATTTACAATCCAGTGAGCATTTCTTTATTTGAGAGATTTTTGAGATTAACTGGACATATGCTTACTAGGTCAAACTAACTCCTCGCACATGTATAAACAGATTCACATTCACAAAATACTATTCAATTTACATCTGGCCAATCATTTAAGTTAAACTCTCTTACACAAATAGTCTCATATTATGTTCACTGTTCAAACGAGATGCAAATCGAGAATCGAAAAATCAAGATGCAACAATCAATATGTAAATATAAAACACCTGATCACATATGTGAATGAATTGTTTTATTTAGTAAATATGCAGATTCTAGTCCATTCATGCTGTTAATTGTATGAATTTTGAGACAAGAAGTCAATGAGAAGGATACTGATAACACTTCTGCCACAAACTCAGTCATACGTATATCTAAAGTGATTCGTTTATTGCTTCAGCACTGAATAACACAGATAAAGTTTGGGCTTGACTGCTGAAATGTCTTTTTTGTCTATCAGTGGAGGTTTCAGTGATATTCTCTCTCTGTCTATCTCCTTCCTCCACCGTCTTTAGACACAGTCAGACATTAGTATTCCAGTGTGCGCTCCTCGCAGCAGTAGCTGGTGCCAGCCACTTAATTTGTCATTTATTGCTCTACGACAACTGAAGTAATTGAACCTTTTGCCCACGGAACGTCACTGGCAACCTGGTGGCCATCTCTCCCAGCCCGCCTCATGGTGGCCACATATCAGGGACCTTGGGTGGAAAATGGAGGGCATGGATCTCATTTATAGAAAAGCCGAGATGGTTAGCAGGAATCCTCACCTCTCACCCTCCGCTGGACTTACCCGAGCACCTCAGAAGCCTAGCGGCGCTGATAGAAACAGACAGGGATGGAGGAAGGTTGTGACACTTCAGCTAGCTTAAAGAAAAGGTTATATGTTCCTAATGAAATTCTGAAGCGCTGCATACTGCATTTTGTATGGGTTTATCTCACAATAACCTGCCAGGTCATAGTTTAATGCAAAATCAAAAGAATAAGTAGGAAATTAAATAATAAAAAAGCAATTATCATGACATTTAACAATAAAAATAAAAACAATGAATATTTTACTGATGTTAGTATTAAATATGATTACAATCACTCAAAAAAACCAAAAACAATATGATTAAATTTAAATAAATAAATATTAATAATAAATTTTAAGTGTGATGACTTTTAATCATAATTGTCCAATAAATACATACATAAATAAATAATTAATAAATAAATGTAAAAAATATACAATATTTTTACATTTATAATTTATTATATATATAAATACATTTTAATAAATATAATTTTTACATTTAATTTTTTTATTTATAATTTATTCATTTTTAATATATATATATATATATATATATATATATATATATATATATATATATATATATATATATATATATATATATATATTATCATTTAGACATAAAAATGTAACAATATGTAATGTGTACAAATGTCTGACCAACTATAATAAGAAAGAGAAGGGGATGTTAACAGTCACAGTGGATATTGTTGAAAGTTCATTCAGCACATTGGAAATTCAATTTTAAGTTGAGCACATTGAATTTTGGGACAGTTTTCCACACAAAGTGCTTTGGCTGTATACTGTACATTCTGGCAAAAGTAGCAGGTTATAAAAATATTGTGAACTGAAAATGCAAACTGTATTTTGCATAACATTTGCATAATGTGCACAGTGCTGCAAAAATAGCACAAGTATAGTAGTATGCTATTCTACACCTAGCCTGGGGTTCTATAGAGCGTGCTTCATTCGGTTAGGCTTCAGCACTAGAGGTAAAACCATCTTTCAAAGCCGTGAAGGTAATTTACGTAAGCTGATGTAATGGACTGAAAACCTATATATATGTAGGTGACTGTGACTTCAGAGATGATCCCTTTAAAGGGTTCAAAAGCTCCGTGGAGCTCATATGTTTTGTTACTGCAAATTCACAAAGCTTCAGCAGGAATTCGCCAGGTTTGAAATCAATCAGCCATCAGAGCTCGATACGATACGAGAACACATCAAACCCCAAAGAATAGCCTTTCCTTTGAAATATCTTAAAAGAATCCACGATTTATAAATAAAACAATTCACCTGAAGCTTTCTTACTCAGATCCTGTACATAATTCTATAGTGTGTTCAGTTCGACTTATCTGATGATGAAAAATGCTTGAACATCTACATATGATGAATGCGCTTCATACTCCGGAGGAAAATCAATGCATAGCAAAGGAATATCAATGCAAACACTCTTTATGCTGCATTTCATCTTAAACTTTGACTCCAAAAATCAATTCCTGCTAATTATTGCATTGCATTTATGAGGCATTTACTGCATTAACTGCATTAACTGAAATTGCACAAATTGTTGGATTGTGTTGAGAGAAGTCCTTTGTAAATCCAAATGCGTTTACACAAAAAATCCTCTCAAATTAAAGATGTTACACATTGCATTTGTTCCTTTTGCCACATAAATGTTCACACAGGTTTTGTTTTCATGTCACGTCAAGGTGTCACATGCACGTCATGACCAGGACTGAGAACCAGTAAGCACATAATGCACACTTGAAAGGTGTAGTAAATACTTAATATAAGATGAAAGTATAGCGCTCCTAAATCGGTATTTATGCAAAGCATGGCATGAGCATGATCCGAAACTATGTTCAAATAAATTGTAGGAGACACGTCATAACTTTGCAAATAACTCCCTGTGGCAAACAATAAGAAATAGCATGCTACATCAAGAATATCAATAACAAACCCATATATCCTCTCATGCAGTTAGAGAGGCAGTCTGTCGCCACCAGGATGGAGAGCAGATCTTATTCTTTTTCTTTTTTACCTGGAAAGATGGCAGCCATCCTCATGTCTAATTCAGGAGGTGCGTCTCTTTCTCTCTTTTTCATCAGCATGCGCCATGCACCCTCTACGCTGCACGCTGCTTTTTGCCCACACAGCACTTATTTGATTTGATTCGTTCCCAAGAAATTGATGGATGCAGCATCATTGTAAAAATAACTCATAGAAAGAGCCTATCACCTCTCCACCCCTGGAAATGTCAGTGGGCCTGCTGTGCCGGCTCTTTATCACAGAGGACGACGGTTTTTGGCTGGATCTCGTCACTGGTTTTTGCAGGGGAACTCTGTGCGAAAGATCAACATGCAGATTTCGCTATTGTCCATTGTTCCTCATAATGTAATTGTGTTTAACGGTAACATCAAAAAGTGATAAAGAACTTCAGGTTTAAATTTACACACATGTACAAATACAGCTAGACAAACATTAGATAGACAGATAGATAGACAGATAGACAGATAGACAGATAGATAGATAGATAGATAGATAGATAGATAGATAGATAGATAGATAGATAGATAGATAGATAGATTTGAAAACCAAGAGAATTAAGCAGAATTCCCCATCTGCCCTTGATCCAATTTCAATATGGTTTAGAAAATATTACTGACATATTAAAGAGATCTCATTTGTGATTTTCCTTTTCTAGCGGTTGGGTTTCAGTATGACACACATCAGACTGCAGTTGCATATATGCCATCCTGCCTTTCTAAAGAAGACTGCCGTAGATCAAGTCTTGGCTGACAGCACAGCATGAACACAGAGGTCCATTTTATGTGCTGATGCTCAGGATCTTCCTGCTGGGAGGAGCAGGAACAGGATGTAGATTATATTTATGCCATTTAAACCTCTAAACTTCTGCAGCTTTTCTAAATTATTTAAACTTCTTCATTAGTTTGGTGGTCAATGACATGACACCTTTTTTATTTTTTTGTGGGGCTCTATGAATATTTATATCATATTAAAAATGAAATTCACCCAGACAATGATTTCAAAGAGGAACATTCTGTCAGTTTCTAAATTACAATTAATTTTAATATTTTTTATGGGACATAAAGCAAAAAGATATCAGGATGCAATAACCGCTCCAAGATCATAATTATTTTGCATGATATTTCATTATTAAGGAAGAGAAGCCGTTATGTTTTGTTTAAATAAAAAAAAAAACTACTTGATAACGTCATATCAAAGTCTGTATGAAGCCAACGTGAATACTAATATCACATTTCTAAGAACCTGGCACATATGTTTTAAACTAGATCATTTTTCATGCTTTATATTTCACTGTGTGAGCTGTAGTTGTCAGTATAGATTTATTATGCTATAGAGAATGTGTCTACTACAAAGCAGGGTTGTCTCCAGGGTTAAAAATGGCGGCTTTGCGTATTTGTGGAGCTCATGTAAATCCTCAGCTACCTTGACAGATATAAAGCTTCTGTGACCGAGGAACGTCGGAGACCTTCTCCAATTCTGTGTGGAAAACAAAGCTTGTTGATCGCTTCCTTCTGGTCTAACAGGTAGATAATGCCTTGAGGGGAGAAAATGAAGTATACAATAATAAAGACTGAGCATATTTGCTGTGGCTGAGGCGCTGAATGCTGGTAAACCGATCTATCTTGGGACAAGGCCAACTTTGCATTTCAGAGAGGCTGTCCATTTGCACTTCTGAGCTCAAATATGTTTACGGCATTTCTCTCCGCCGGTCCCCAAACTAATTGCTATTGCTTATGCTCAGCTACGGAGCACTTGGAAGAAAAATATGAGGAATCAGAAAATGTCAGTCCACTTCTAAATCTCAGCTCCCAGTCGTGCTCTAAAATACCATGGAAACACATAAAGCCCTTCCACTCGGGGAGATTCACTCCGGGTTTGCTTAAGCGTCCAAGGTTATGCTGCGTAAGAGCACACAGGTTTATCCCTAAACAAAGACTCGGCGCACACTGAAATGCATCTTAGCGCTATGTGATAAACAACAGGCAGAGATGCACTCAATATGCAGAATGTTTGCCTGAAAACACACAGGATATTGGCAGTTATCCCCCGAAAAGTGTGAAGTTGAGAACCACAGTCGAATAACATCCAAGGCGAGCATCTGATCTTCGTATGTAGCCACACACAGCAATTAAATTATTTCCTCTTAAATCAAGATAATTGTCCTTGAAAAGGGCATTTAATGCCTACATTCTGTCAACTTCAAGAACTGAACACCAAGTTTTCCAGAGGCAAGCATCTCTCACTTTCTCAGAAAAAAACAAACAAATCCAGTTTGTGCACAGCAAAAAATAATAGCTTAAAGGGGCCATGAAATGATAATTCAAATGTTCCTTGATCTTTTAACAGTTAAGAGGTCGATACACTATAAAAATATCCTGTAAGTTTCAAAACTCAAAAATTCCTTGTTATTCCAAAAACAGCTTTTATTGAAACCAAGGCCAGAAAACGTCAGGATCTGAAAAGTTTGGAATTATGACATCACTGTGAAAGACCGCATTTACAGAAGAAGAGCAACGCCTACATCTACATCACTGAGTCTTTGGTGCCACCAACTGGTGCGTTAGTGAATAGTAACATGAGAACGAGAAAAGATCGACATGGGGTCAATAACATTAGCCTATACTTTCCAAAGGATCCTAAAGCCAGGAAAGTGTTTTTTATTTCCAACTATGGGAAAGTCTCAGCAGTGCATTTTTTGTTTGTATTCGGCACATTTCACGGTGGATTATTTGGTAATTCAGTCGAAATTTCAGTGCAGATTTTGCGAACAGAATTTTAAGATATGGATCCGTCAGCACGTAAGTATGTAAGTAAGTATGTAACTGTATGTTCATTCTAATGCCTGATCTGTGATCAGTGATTTCTGATGTGTCATTATTCAAGTTGAGACCAATTTTCTTTGTCTCAAAATCTTTAAATACTGTTTATGCATCAGTAATCAAGATGACTATTGAAGATGAGGGGGCTGAACTGAAGAGAAGAAGCACCAACATAGATCTGGGAATCTGAGGGATCCGAAGAGATTCTTTATGGAGGAATGGTGTCTAATCTCTTGTCAGGTGTTCTCCAAACTCATCAGGCATTATAAGAGAAGACTCAGAGCTGTTATCTTGGAAAAAGGAGGTTGCAAAAGGTATTTAATAAAAGGGGCCAAATAATTGTTCCCAACGTGTTTTGGAGAAAAACATTTATTTCATAATGTGATTTTTCCCTCACTTTCAATTCTTTTACTTCAATGAAAGGTTCGATTTTTGCTTCTTTTTAAAAAAAAATTAAATACCAAAAGGATTAACAATGCAGATTTATTTTTTACAGCCATCTTTTATCATATTTACCAAGGGGGCAAATAATTCTGAAACAGAAAGCGATCAAAGAACGCTCCCTTCACAATCGCTGAAGCTGTCAATCACACAGCGCAAGTTTATCTGGACACTTGCCAAAACTCCTTTTATGTAATCAATGACGCTGTTACACTGCACAACAAAACTCTTATGGTATTTACATCATGTTTGCATTGTTATTTATAGTGAAAGCATTCGTGAGAGTACAGAAATCGTGTTGCAATGATGAGATAACTGCATTCACGAGATCAACAGACTGTCTGTCATCTGCTCAATGCTCATCACTGCAACATTTCATGTGATGGGCATGAAGCTAAATATAATGCTATAGTCAACACTTTTCACGATTCATTAATCTTGACAGTTGTAATAGTAAAAACATAGTAAAATTATTCGAGAGGGTTCTACATGTAATACCAGATATTTCATATGCAAACATGTCAGCCAATCACAGCAGTGGGAGTTAACACTAAAGTCTCACAGCAGACACGCCCCTTCAAACAGAGCGTTCAAATCAGAGGACTAAAATCAAGATAGAAAATAGCCATTTATTTCTAAATTGTGACAATTTTTTAATCTAAAAATCATATTAACATTATAAGTGCGCGCTAACATAACATTTAAAAAAAAATCCAGATCATGACCCTTTAAGGGCCCTTTCACACCTACCTTGTTTGGTCCGGACTTTCGGACTTTTCAGTTTGGTCCGAATCAAAATTACAGGTGTGAAACCTACCCCGGACCACGGTCCGGACCAAACAGATGAAATTTGGTCCGACGAAAAGAGGTAGGCTCGGTCCGGATCAAACTGAACAAAGGTTTGGTTCGTTTCTAGTGAGAAAGCATTTCTGTATGGTTCGGACTTTCAGACCTTTCACAGGAAGTTCCGGTGGTTCCCGCATAGCCGAAAAAACAGAAGGTGGCAGGAAAAATTAGCTGTGGTAGCACATGGAGAGAGGAGGAGACGAGGTTTTTAATTGAAGTATGGTCTGATGACATAACAGTTAATAAGAAGTCAACTGGAAAAAACGCACAAAAAAAGAGCTCACATGATTGCTTGCAGTCTTCTCCTCCTTTCCTGCCGGCGACAATAAAATGTTTGCATGACGAGGACGTTCATTTGGCGAATTTGAACTAGCCTTGTGTATAGTTGGTGCTGCAGGTAATTATGCCATAAAAATAACAATACAGTTGCAACGATATGCGTATGTTCATTCATGTTGTCAAAGTTACCCGCCGAATTGACAACACGCTGACGTCAGACGCACGTCCATTTACAAACCAATCAATGTCAAGATGCAGCCCACATAGATGATGACGACAGGACGCAAGTATGTCACGTAATGGTCTTTAGTGCGCTCGCATAATTGCAGTGTGAAACCAAACAAAAACTTTATGAAAGTATAAAATGTATCAAAACGTGAACTTTGGTTCGGACCTTGGTGCGGATTTTCAGGTGTGAAAACGCCCTTAGTCATTTTGCTTCTCAGGTAAATGTATTATGATTTAAGAATGAGTAGATATTTTTCATGGAAAGCAAGACATGCATACTAAGCAAGAAAAACGTTTTTTTGCTGTGCACAAACATGGCGTTCTGTTCCTGAAGTTGACAGAATGTAGGCATTAAATGCACTTTAAGTAGCTTTGGATAAATGTGTCTGGTAAATGAATAAATGCAAATGTACAAGAGTGCTGATAAAAAGCATTTCGCCACAACCTCGAGTCAACAATATCACATCCCATCAGAATGACACGCAGAGGCCTGACAACAATCATTCAATGCACAATTTGAGAAGACAAATGGAAATCCTCAGCAGACATGATCAGGGTTACGTGGATTAAAGGATTTTGACATGCTCTCATGTCTGTGGTGATGTGGGCCTTTCCCTTGTCCTTTAGAAGAAAGAAAGATAATAATAAATCAAACAAATATTTGAATCTGTATGATGTAAATATGTTCTGTATGGCTTTTAAGCATTATTTGATTTTATTAATACAAATACTTTCTGATATCTGACTCATAAGTCGGACTGGATGAGCCATTTTAGCCGCCTTAACTGTAGTAAAATCACTTTAACACATGGCCTCGAGAAACCTAAGGCTTTAATAATTACATAACGAAAGATATTTGAATGGAAGTGTATGTGTACATATATTATTCCAGATTTTATGGATGCTATTTTAGAGCTGACACATTAATGAAAGTTAATATAAAGTACTAACGTAAAGAAACAAGAAAGAAAGAAATAAGGACCAGACAGCAGCGCAAAGCTGAGCTCTATTTCACATGTGTGCTCTCTGGGCCAATCCAATAACCCGGCAGGACACGAGGGCTCAGTCCAGTGTGTGACATGTTTACGGCGGGCCGGTGTGTGATGAGCGCTGGTCCGGCGCGCTGCCGTTACAGTGCAGAGCTGCTCTACACTGTCGCCAGCATCGCTCTGCAAACTTCAAGTGCTGATTCACTGGGCCTGACCTTCACAGTGACTGGGCCAAAGCCAGTGTCTGTGTCCCATGATTAATGAGGGAGGCCGAGTCCAGACAGAATGAAGGCGGGGGACGTGGAAGAGTTTACGTGTGTGGTGAAGAGAGAGAGAGAGAGAGAGAGAGAGAGAGAGAGAGAGAGAGAGAGAGAGAGAGAGAGAGAGAGAGAGAGAGACAGAAAAAGCAAAACAGAGAGTTATAACTCAACTGCTCTCTCCTGGTGAGGTTTCTAAATTACTAGTACACACAGACAGGTAGTCAATTCTCAAATCAGACCATGGATCTCAGTAACAGCGCACTGCTTTCATTAGGGTCCAATATCAGCGCCGGCCCTTAAATCTTGTCCTCATATTTTTTTCACCCATATTTGCACTTCTCTCATTTAATGCTGAACTCCCTTTAGCCTACTGAAACGCTCACAAACAGCCTCATATGAAATACAATTTTATGGAGCCTTTTCGTTCTTTCGCAAATGTTTGTTCTCCCAAGATATTTGCGTTTGGTTTGCAAGCAAACGCAAAGTTTCTAGGGGAACACAAAGCATTTTGTTTTTCTCCCATCTCAATTTTTTTCCCCATCACCGTGTGGAAAATCTTTACTATTAATGGGTCATGAAATGCTGAATGAGCATTATTTTAGTATCATCGAGATGCTGTTATAGTTTTTTCAAATATATATTTTGAATTTGCTTTTATTTTTGTATTTTCTGTTTTAATTTTAGTAATTTTGTTGTGTTTTGTCATTTAGTTAATCAGTAAGTTATTTGTATTGTTTAATTTCAGTTTATTTTATCAAGATGTAAATGAAAATTTGAAATGTTGCTTTGACAGTTAGTTTTGTATTTTATTTTATTTCAGTCATGATTTTTTTTTTTGTGATTTTCGTTTTGTTTGCTATGTATAATGCATTTGCTGGAACCTTTGATGCTTGTAATGCAAAACACAGGGTTTCATTACCCTTTAAAGTCATAAAGTTACAAAAATACCTAAAAATAGTCTGATTTATGGAAAGCGTTGCAGGTAAATATATGAACAGGCAATCATCTGAGAAAAAACATCCATTTTGATGCCACAAAGACTCATGTTTCCGATATACAGTACAGTACCTGTTATTCGTGGCACAAGGGAGTTATCGGATTCCTTGGATTTAGCGCAGGTACTCCAGGCTATTCAATTAAGTTCAGTTAGTTAGATTAATTTCACACATTTTTTCATAGCTTTTGAGCCTCAGCGGACCCTATCCCTTCATAATTTATTAAACAAACAGTGGAACATTTGTTCTTCCATTTCTAATGAGGAATACGAGCCAATTTATTTTTTCTCTCCTGGCAAAAGACTTCATAAGTTCCTGTTGCTTTTCGTTTTTATGCCTTCATTCGGCCACTCAGAGGGAAAACCGGTGTGCGACAGATGTGCAGCGCTCCAGATCACAGCCCGGATTGCAGTTTTCCCTAGATAACGAGAAGTAATACTGTGAGATCTATAGAGGTAAAGGGTAAAAAAAGGGACAAAAGGGCCGCACATCAAGCAAGTTTTCTTGTATTACATCTTTTTTTAAAAACTGCTATTTACCATTTTTATATGATGTTTTGTTAACAAAGTTCGGGAGGAGCTGTTCAAATAATTGATCCAATTATCACATCATTCCAACCAGCTGTCGACAATCAGTAATCAACATGTCTATCCAATCAGCATGAGTGGAGACCTATATATACTCATTTGACTCAATGTTCCTCGATAGTTTTTCAGCATCCCTCCACCACCCCGTCTCCTCACACTCGCCTGGTTACTTCTTAACCAGCAATACGGGGGACTCTGGGTTCGGGCCCAATATCCGAGCTCGGAGCCCTCTCCCCGGACAGCACACCAAATATGCATAGCATTTATTCTATCTAACTTATTTGTAAGTGTGAACTAATGAAGTGGTTATTGCCATGAAACAGATTCCACTCAGCTGTCAAAACTTTCGAAAATTGGTCCAAAATGCTGCAGCCAGGTTTTTAACTGGGGTTTGTAACACATTACTCCAATATTATCATCTCTAAATTGGTAGCCAGTGTGTTATAGAGTTGAATTTAAAAGTTGGTTGCACCATCCTATCTGTCAGATCTTGTAAATGTGAAAAATGTCAACAAGATGCTTATGATCCTCAGACAGCATTATACTGTCATATCCAAGATCAAGAAGCTGCGAGGTGAGCGTGCGTTTTCAGTGGCCGGTCCTAGAATATGGAACAGTCTTCCTTTATCTGTGAGGTCTGCAACGTCTGTACATGACTTTAAATCTAAGCTACAGTCTTATCTTTTTACTCTTGCATTTCATTCATAACGTTGGTTTCTCTAAACCCTAACCTAGTGTTTTATTGTCTTTTATTATTGTATTGTGTGTGGTTTGTTTTTTATACTTCTCCATTTGTACAGCACAGTGGTCAGCGTCTGTTGTGTTTATTTGTGCTTTATAAATAAATGAAATGAAATAAAATTAAACTTTCAACTTACTGTATTAAAGGGGGACTTCACAGTTGGCATAATGGGCTTGTAATACAACTTGTATACAGTATACAGTAGAAATGCATAAAAAATAAAAATAAATCAGTGCTACCTGACTAGAAAACAAAAGAAATAAGGCTGTTGTCTTATTGGTAGGAAAACTTCCACACTCATAATGCACTGGGCATGTTGCCATTTAAGGGTTCTCCCACCAGTCTGCTGTGGATACGCTTACCAGAGTAAAGCCTTGCTTTAATAGGAAATACTTTTTAGAAAACTTTTAGTCATAATGGTGTCATAATGGAGTGAGTTATTTTCAGTTTCCAGTGAAGGATCCAGTGTGTCGTATGGCAGTGGCTAAAGACTGCAAAGAACCGTAAATATGGAGAGAACACTGTGACGGAAAATCTGAAAAACCTCTGTGTCTGTAGTCAACATTTCAAACTGGATGACCACAGTGTTTCAGGCCAAACGGAGGGGAAAAACTGAAAGAAACTGCAGTTTTCATGAAATTCCTGGAGCTGTCAAACTTTTGCTGACAAATAAACATGAATTTGTCAGTCCAGGTAACATGGAGAACGAGTAAACATTGTTCATACATACAACACTGACATTGAAACAATACAATGCAGGTTGAAAATCAGCGAAGTTACACTTTAATGTTGCCTTCATGTCCTACTGGGAATGTGTTTGACAGTTTGGATGTTTGGCAATCTCATACTTCTTTTCAGCACTCGTGTAATCTTCGTTGGAAAAACTTTTTGTCCATCAGCATAAAATCTGGTCAATGGTTTAACTTATTCTATCCTTTTAGACAGAAAAGTTAAACGACTGACCACAATTCATTTTGTTTTTCTGTCTGTAAATGACACTGCCACTTTCCCTCCATTGCAGCCTGCGACTGCTGGGTTGACACGGATAATAAAGATGATTTTTCCAATAATTCAGAGGGGGACTTGAATGACAGCTGCTACAGGACACTATGCCAGGAAATATGGGGTGGCAACTGCAGCTCAAGTTCCCCCCTTGTTTTTTGGAGGGAAAGTCAATGGCGAAGCAACTTAACCGAGCAGACTTGAGCCCCACCTGAGGGTTTTCTGATTAAAGCGTGTTCAGAGCGGCCACCTGTCTCCCAATGATGAAATCAATCCAGCCCGCCGAGAGCCCCCGTGCCTAAATCGAAAGTTCTCTCGTTGCCATCAATCAGCAAAGGGGTATCTGACAGCCCTTTGAGTGGCATCTGGTGTCTGTGCACATTTTTATGAGCATCAAGGCCATTATTTGCCTGTTCGCGGGTCCTTGCCTGCACTCGGCTCACCTTGGGCTCTGCTAATTTGGCATTGCAGAGCAACGTTGACATCAATCACTTGAGAACAACCAATTAGCCTCTTAGCCTTGGCTCTCCCTTGCTCCCATTACGTCTTGGTAGAGAAGCACCGTGCCAATCAGCAACAACAGATTTCAATCAAATGTGCTCAAGAGTTACCCGAACAAGCTTTGGGAATATATTGACTCAAAAATCGGCCCCCTACCTGCACGAGGAACCTCCAATAACCGAGTGAATTTTACTACAGACATACAGGTTTTCAAAATTGGGTTAACCTTCATCACATGATTTCATAAGAATCTACACGTTTATCATCAGGGTCGTGCACCAATTTTTGGGGGCCCCAGTCACAGTCCTGGCTCACCTATTTCCAAGATGAGATAAAATAAAGTATTTAGTAATTTGATCTTTTTGAGTAAGATTTCTGTTCAAATCTGCTCAAATGTCTTCCGCCCTCCTTTTGAAACACAAAAAAAGTTATCAAAATGGTTTAATAAAATAAAACAAATAAAAATAAGTTTAAAAAAACAAAATAAAAAATAAAATAGTAAAATAAAAATAAATGGAAAAAAATGGAAAGTTTCAGCATAATTCCTAATTTTCTGATGACTTAAGAAGCAACAAACTATGAAACCTTTTTTTAATTTATTTTTTTACATATTTAGATACATTCTTAGCATTAAAGTAATAAAGGGACCATTAAATATTTATAATGCATTTTCACTATGTCAAGTCAAGTCACCTTCATTTATAAAGCGCTTTCAACAGGATTGTTTCAAAGCAGCTTTACAGTGATAATAGAAATTACCGTAACAGGTTGTTTAGGCTTTACCACAGCTCTAGGATAAAGTTATTGTCCAGCTAAAGTTAGTTTTGATTGATTCACTTCTGTTGCGAAGATCATTAGTTAATAACTTAGGGGCCGCTAACACGACACCGTTCTAACAGAAAAACCCTTAACGCGCTCCGGCCGCCCATCCGCACAAAACAGTGCCTGGTGTCTCGAACGCACTGTGTGCTACTGTATGTGAAAAAAGAAAATGGAAATTACGTTTTGATATCTCATTTTGTGTTGCAAAGCGTTTCAAATAAAATGAGGATGGTAAATGATGTCAATTTTCAGATAACATGATCTGTGGAAGGTCATATGATTCGACTGACATTTTTTTCTTGAGCAAAGAATTAAAAATTCTGAGCGTGGGTTTTTGGCGATCCCTGTTGATTTACTCAAGACAATTCAATTACCTGTTTATCACCCCATAATTTATGCTGTCACTTTAATGTTTACACAGTTGGATGACTGTCTATCATTGTCTTACAAATCTTTATATCGGGAGCTCTCGCGGGTATTCTAAGGTTCCAGCCAAACATCAACAAAACACCACTGAAGCTCACTGCTAAAATTGTTATTTGATCAAATGCATGTAAACGGTGTGAATTCAGTATAGACACGTCAAACCATGTGTATTGAGCTGTTATGCCAGGACATAGCAGCTCAGATCATAACACTGTTGGATGTCTTGATCAAAAGCAGTTCTCTTCTACAGTATTTCCAATCACACAAACATTTCTTTGAATTTCTGGTATCAGTTGATACTGGCATGATCATAAATGTCTGAAAGGAATAGTTTCACCCCAAAAATGAAAATTCTGTCATCATTTACTCACCCTCATGTTGTTCCAGACATATGCATTTTTTTTATGGAACACAAAAGATGATATTTTGAAGAACTTTGGGGTCCAAACAACATTACCTTTCATTGTTCATCTTTCAAAAGTTATTTATTCAGCTCCACAGAAGAAAGTGAGTCATACAGGGTGAGTAAATGATGACAGAATTTTCATTTCTGGGTGGACTTTTACAATATGATTACAGTTCACTTCTCATTTCAAATGCAAAGACGGTGGCCAATCATAACAGAGCTAATTTACATATAAAAGTCTGTTCCTAAAGGGTTAGTTCAGGCCAAAAAGAAATTTGTCATAAATTAGTCAAATTTTTATTTCCCCCATTGTTTTTTGTTTTAGGCACAGTTATTGTTTTGATGAAAATATAACATTTTTATTACATTTCATCATGTCAGTTTTACTCTGACAAAAATCTATAATACTAGTCTACAAAAATAACATTTATTTGAGAGAAAAGTAAAAACAAACTAAAAAACTGTTAAAATATTATTTATTTATACGTTTCGACATTTTATAAAAAACTGATTATTATTGTGAACTAAAACAAACTATTAAAACATGTCTGTTAATTGAAATAAAGCTGAAACAAAATAAAATATAAATATTAGTTGAAAGATTTAAACTACATGAAAATTAAAAATGTTGCCTTGGCAATAAACTGAAATAAATTTAAGTTAGAAAATTAAAATTATTAGCTGGAAATAACTAAAAAGTAATACTAACTAAAATTAAAACTGAAAAAAAGATTGAGAAAGATAAAAAAAATGAATAAAATAAAAACAGCACATAGCACAAAAAAATTTAACAAAATTAAGCTAAAATTAACATTAAAAATAAAAAATAAAAAAAGCTAATTCAAAATATGAATAAAACATAAATAACTAAAATAACACTGATAAAAACAATGAAAAATGTCCTTATTGTGAATGCCCAAAATAACATATGAGTACACGACTGAAATTGAATGCTGTGCATTCTTCATGCTTTAATTATTCTTTATCTATATTTTAGACATCTTTCAGTGCATTGTTACGGAGCCACCACTATACATTATAAGTAGACATCTGTAAGTTCCTTAGACAAATTCTTGAATGCATAAATGCTTAAATAAATAAAAGTATAGAAGTAGGAACCATCGAGAAATTTGGGACTTGACATTGCCCTTTTCATCAGCCAATATCCACAGAGATCACAGGGATGAGTCAGACACATCTCAGTGGACTAAAGCACAGCTGTGGCCGGTGGCCGACGGCTACATGCGAACAAACCTGCCAATGGACAGGCACTTACCGCTCACTCTCACTATGATCAGTCTAAATGTTGATGAAAATGCAGTCCACAACCCCTTTATTGACTAGAGACCATGAGGCTCTTGACAATGATTAGGACAGTAGAAGAGTGGAGACTGAGCTTCCAAATATCAAAAACGCACGCCTCTCGAGAGTCCAGGAATAAAAGATGTGGAATCACAGCCCGGGGTGCCACCTCAGGAACTGTGATTTCCAGCCGGCCAGCTAATGACCTTCCACAAAGAGAAACCCTCCTGTGCTGTTCTTTTGCATGATGGCTTTCAATCTCCCATCACAGAAAAGCACCGCAAAGACAACCGCCGCGCCTCAACAGGTCCCGATAAGACAACCATTGGAGAGGAGTGGGGAAAAAAGATGGATGGACGAGGTGGAACAAGTATACGACTCAAATCAGCTACCTCTGCTGATGGCCTTGGATCATAATAGACTTTTGGGAGGTTTGACGTGGGACCTAATGCGACTGCCGGTTATTTATAGCTTTCAGAGCTGTGCCTCTGCAAGAAATATTAGAGTTCGCTACGATTTATCAGGGGCCTCATTAGACATCGGACCAGCCGAGGCAAACAGCACAGATGACATTAGCTGAGGCTCTGAGTTCAAAGTAACTACGTTTACATGCACCCATATAATCCATTAATAATAGGATTGATGGCTCAGTCAGATTTAAACGCCATCATGTAAACACCTCGATACGATTTAGCACAATCTGAATGACATGATTTGATCAGACTGAAAGGGGTGGTTACAATCAGGAAAACATAAGCATGTAAAACATTCTCAATTGAATCCAAAAATCCATAAATGTCAACTTTCTATTTAGATGTCATCAAGGCAAACACAACAAAGAATTAAATACAGTGTAACAAAACTGTTCATGTCTGGTTTCTATAAAACTGCTCATATTTCACAAAATGCAAATAGTTTTAAATTTGAAAATGACAAAAATGAGTGCCTGTAAACATACCTAATGAGTCTTTTTCATAGAAAGAGAGATTTCGGAGGCTTCTTTTCTGAAAAGTTTGAATTAGGCCGATTCTGTTCCTTGAAAGACTGTCATTGTTTGCCAACTACTTGAAAGCAACACTCCAAGTTTGCAGTTATGCAGATGTTTGCTCCACTGGCTGGTTAAAACTGCAGCAGAATTACTATCTTTTCACAAGCAAAGAGAATATTGAGCCCTCGGGTCCCCTTTTTCGTAAATTGGAATATCTAGCAGGAAGGAATATCTTGAAAACGGTACTCTAGGCAAACCATGAAAAGCCCAGCGCCTCGTGAGACACCCCGGACATGGCGGATCTGGGACTCGATTCCATAAAGTAAGTCTCTGTGCACCAACGATAAGCAAAAGTGAAGGGAAATGGTGTATTTTAAAACAATCATAAAACACCAGAGGTTTCATGGGTCTCTTCACGAGGCTCCACGGCTGTTATTGCACGCGTGTGTCTGTATATATGCCAAGGGAAGTGCAGGCGGTGTATAAGCGAGTTTGAAAATGAAACAGTCACTGCTGCAGAACTGGAATTTGAAACGCCACATTAAAAGATGTCAGACACATATGTTTCCATTCTTCTGGCCTTATATAAGGACTTGTGTTCGATATTCAATTTAGACTATGGCAGGAGCTTCCCTTACTCTCACATTCACTCTCTTCTCTTATCCAGTAATTATGCTACAGCGGTCTAAGAATCTTATAGAAAACAACCCACAATTTAGTAGACTCTAAAAAACATAAATACTAGAAAGGAGGTCTATAATACCAGGAGACGGTTACAATTCATCCTTATGCCAGTAGACAATCTGAACTTTGCAATCTTAGCCGATGGGCACTCAGTTCAGTTATGGATTCTGTTTCTGTCACCTAACCCGTAAATGCCATGTGACTAATTACTCTGTAGCAGCAGGAAAATGATGCCGTGACAACACTGATTGGCTGATAGTATCACAACACACACAGGCCCAAACTATTTACTATGACTATCCAAAGCTGTGATGTCAAAGACAGCAGACATGGGAAAAATATCAAAAGCTCAAATCACACTTTTAAGAACATAACAAAAAAATACGACTGGTAAAATATCCACTCTATTGTAAAACCCTTTATTTTGATGGTCAACTCTAGACATTCTACTAACTATAAGTAACTTTGCAACTACATGTCAACTAGCAGTCATTAGAGTATTAGTAGACAGTCTGCTTAATATCTGCTAACACTTTATTCTAAAAAACTACAAGTCAACTTATGCCTAGTTCACACTACAGGATTTTAAGCCTGATTTGCAAGTTCGCTCGCTGACGCCTCGCCGACGCCAGACAAATATAGCATGCTAAATATCTGGAGCTGTTGGCCGGATCGATAGCCTTTGGTGTCACGTGTCGCGACGAGCAACAGCCAATGATCAGCTTGTTATTACATTACTGTGATGGATTTTTAATAGATAAGATAGTAAACTGTCTTTTAGAACTAATCATGTTTCTGACTCTAAAAATCTGACCTTTAGATTATCTAGCCTTATGATAAACTTTTACCTGACTTCCCCTTTGGGTCTAATATTATGACTAACTCTTACCTGACTTCCCCTTTTAGGCATCCTAACATTCTAACTTTTGAACAAAATTTACTGTTTGAAAGTAGTGAAAACTAATGACTTTGGTTGTGTGAGTGTAAAAATAACAAATAAGAGAAATGAAACTAGACAGATTTCTGACCTTGAAACCTTTTGGTTACCTAGTAACAAGAGGGCTTGTCTATGAAGAACCAATCAAATTGTGGGGAAATTACGTAATGCTCCTAGTCTATAAAAACTGTTGCATTCGTGTTTACTGGTGGGATTCTCAATGGAATTTGTCTGAGATCCTCCGGCCGTGCTTAAAGCTTCTTCTTGGGAGAGATTCTCTGAGAACTGCTCTGGAAGATCTTCAGGCCGTGATTAAAGCATTTAAAGGACATTTGCTGAAGTGTGTTTGTTTATTACTGCTGTGCAGCAGGCTAGTTAGGACAGCAAGTAGTTAGGGAAGCAAGATAGTTAGAGGAACAAGTTAGAGTTAGGGAACTCGGCTGTAGTCGATGTGTAGATTTGCTGGAGTATAGTAAGGGGACGTGGCTGTAGTCAACTGTAGACTCGCTTAGTATAGTTAGGGGACTCGGCTGAAGTCGATGTGTAGACTCGCTGGAGTATAGTTAGGGGACTCGGCTGAAGTCGATGTGTAGACTCGCTGGATTATAGTTAGGGGACTCGGCTGTAGTCGATGTGTAGACTCGCTGGATTATAATTAGGGGACTCGGCTGAAGTCAATGTGTAGACTCGCTGGAGCATAGTTAGGGGACTCGGCTGTAGTCGATGTGTGGACTCGCTGGATTATAGTTAGGGGACGTGGCTGTAGTCGACTGTAGACTCGTTAGGGGACTCGGCTGAAGTCGACTGTAGACTCGCTAGAGCAATTAGGTTTAGGGTAGGGAACTCAGCTGTAGTCGATGTGTAGACTCACTGGAGTATAGTTAGGGGACTCGGCTGAAGTCGACTGTAGATTTGCCAGAGCAATTAGGTTTAGGGAAAAATCTACCACATTACACAAGCCTTTTGTATTTGATTGTTGCCAAACCACAAGAGCAGGAAGCTGCTTTTTCATTATAAACATGTTTAACTCACCTCCAACTCTCTGTGTAGCACAGACAATCCAGCCCGATCTCACGGCGATTCGTACGAATTTTACGAGGTGGCTAATTCGTACGAATTCATACGACCTCACTTGTACGAATTAGTACGATTTTTGCTAAATTGTACATATTTTCGTATGAATTTATACGAATGACCTACCCCTGACCCCGCCCCTAAACCTACCCATCATGTGGGTTTAGACAAATCATACAAATTCGTATGAGTGAGGTCGTACGAATTCATACGAATTAGCCACTTTTTAATCACTCGTACAAATTCGTACAAATTGGTCGTGAGATAGCGTTGGACAATCCCTGCTGCCCGCGTGTGCCATCCATCCTTTCACCCATATTCTTTTTTTTTCCAGGGTTCTAAACAGATCATTGCGCAAACAACTTTTTTTTTGCATCGCCAATTTTGTCCCGACGTCCATTTTCAAATGGACAACTCCTATTTCGCATCATTTCCCATTCCACTTCTCCCGTGTGTCTTTATAACAAAATGTGGTTTGGGGACCGGATAGAGTTGCTGGGTGACAGAGTTGTTGTCAGCTTGTGTAGTGTGTAACCCCCTGTTGCAGATCATTTACGACTTCAAGACTCCAGAGCAAGTGGTCTAAACATCACAGCGATCTGCCGACATTTAAAGTTGTGTAGTGTGAACTAGGCATTATTCTACCAACCCTAACCTTCAGTCAACTGAAAGCTACTAATACTCTAAAGGCCGGGACAAACCAAATCAACGGTCAGCCGTCGGGCTATGTCGGGCCATTTTTGAGCGTCGGTTGGCTTAGTTTTTTCATTGTGTTCCGCACCGTTGGCTCTAGTCAGATGCTGTCTGGGTTTATTGGCCTGATTCAGCATGTTTAATTGGCATCAGTAAGAGAGAGGACTCTGATTGGCTTTTCAGCTTAGAATGGCTGTGCACGAGAATAAAGCGAAAGTGATGAAAGGAAGCAAAGAAGTCAAGACGGTACAGACAGAAGGCTGTTATAATTTTACATCATCTTACCTGAGCATTCGAATGCACAAATATTTTCATAATAACATGAGCCGCCTGGAATGAAGAAAGTGATCAGTGTGATTTATATTCAAAATGCTAAGCAAGCGCTGCTTTTTTAGGGTTAGTATATCTGGAGTCCTAGTTTAAGTTTACCTTTTTGAATGATGAAAATAGGCTATTGATACCAGCTGATAGACAGTTACACGCAGAGTGCCTGTTCAGAATGCACATGCTGAAAAATATGCATCTATGCAACCTTCATGAAGTAAAATCACTAAAAGCCTTCCTTCCGCTGGAAAAAATAGTCCCTGACCGTAAACAGCAATAGAAGTTACATACATTATTTCACCATTAGATGGCAGCAAAAACGGTCTTTATGAGTGAGTCAGTCAGTAGTGAAGACTTTTACATTGAAAGGACTCAAACTTGTGAACACCAAAAAGCAAGACGCAACTGACAAATGACTAGGGCATGGAAAACCCCTTAACTGTTAAAAGGACAAGTTATTGCAGGCTTCGCAGCGGACATTCAAACTGATTTTTTATTATGAATATAGGACTGACCTGAAGGGAAATGCTATGTCTACTGTAAATGCAGGTAATGTTACACTCACTTACTCGATCTCACAATAATCTACTCCATAAGCTTCAATGAACAACAGCAATGAGAATATAATGTAGCCTATGTTTACGTGGCTAAGAGTGGTTGCTAGGGGTGTTGTGTAGTGATACATAGAACCATTAGGTGAAGCGTCATAGCCGTGTTTTATCATGAATAAAACACAGCTATTGACCAATCAGAATCAAGGATGGGAACTAACCGTTTTATAATATTATGAATATATGATTTACAGTATATTGCTTGCAAAAAATGTTCACTTTATCATAATAAACAACTACTTTTGAATAGCCATCAATGGAAAAAGAAGTTTTTTTTTGGGAAAAAAGTGTAGTTATAGCATCAACCAGCAGGGAAAAAATAAAATAACCACTGATTTGTCCAGTTAGCACATATCTCAGGTTGCCATTGTCACAATGCTTTTGACTGTGACAACAAATATAAAAATATTTCACAAAATTAAAATAGTTTTAAATTTCCACTAAAGTAAATCAGTGCATTTTGCTGTAGTATATGGTATGATATTGGAAACCAGAAAATAATAACAATAAAAAAAAATGTTATGCATTGCTCCAAAATATAAAAAGCTGCACTGAGGCTTGAGGCTTGAGTCCTGTGTCACTTCTATCCTGTCAAATAAAGGTATCAAAAAGTCAATTAATTAATAAAATATATATTTTTAGTTTTTGTTAAATGTAAACTATATAATAATCAGAGTTTTGCAAGTTACTTCCAAACTGTAATACATTGTAGATTACTTGTTACTGTTATTTAAAAGTAATTCTTTACCTTACAATATTACTGTGTCCGAATTGTAATGCGTTACATTATTACTTTTTGTTTTTTGTTTGCGTTTACAGTATTACTTTTGAGTTACTTCCACCAAAATAACTACAGAAGTAGAACTTAACATTCTAAAATGACAAAATGTAGCTACTACAGAGCATTTTACATCCAGTAGAAGGCGATATGATGTAGCATAATGACTGTGGGCTATCCAGGCTACTAACAATATAGCATATAATTGGCAAAGTGAAGGCTCAAGACAACTTATCTCTGAAAAACTCGAAGTAGTGCAGATACGTCCATCTCGCGAACGTACAGTCTTCTTCTGCCATCTTCAACCATTAGCCACTTTTCCACTGGCCGGCGCGAGCACAGAGGACGAAATCACTCCTGCAAAACCCGCCCTAAACACGCCTTCACTGGACTATGTATGGTACACCAGCAAGAGGGAGATGAATGAAATAAATCGCTATACAAATATTTCAGAAGCTATCATTTAGTCTTTATTTACAAACTTGGACACCACACGCGGCTATTGACTGACCATGAACAGGTAATAACTTACTTGCATTTTTCAGTCGTTAATGTCTTGCTCTTTTTTTTTTTTTTTTTGAACATATCATTTTTGGGCTAAAAGTGCGTTGTAACGCAAGCGTTACTGAACATGTACCGAGTAAAATATTACTGAAAATGCATTAGTAATGCCTTACCGCGTTACAGCAAAAAGTAATACGTTACTGTAATGCATTACTTTTGTAACATGTTACTCCCAACACTGATTATAATATCTAAAAATTTTCATAAAAAATAAATAAAATATACTGCACTCTATTATGGTTAAAGTAATGGAAATGCAAACCAAAGGGAAGGTGTAAAAATGTATGCTTCAATCAAAGTTGTATTGAAAGGGGCTGTTATTCCTTCTTCACTCCTGTTGTGCCTAATAGTGACAGGATGTTGCGCATTGACTCGGTCTTGACCCTGACTACACTGTCACTACTCTGACTAGTGGACAAATCTGACATGACAGGCGTGCAATGTGATCTGAGTGTCAAGTAAACTACTTCGGACAGAGATGTCGACCTATGTCGTAATTAGGACTGGCAGTTTGAACTGTCACTGTTTCCGGCATAAATATACCCTCAGCCATGCAGTATATACAATGCAGGTTTGAAAGCATTGATCATTTAATCAAACTGAACGACAATTGGCCCTTTCTCCGCTCAGCGTGAAAGCTCGTTGTTAAATCTTTGATGTGATAGACGCATGCGGCGTTGCTTTAATAAGGACATTTAGTCTCTTGCATCTGCTTAAACAATCCTTAATCAAAACTTGATTGGCAAAAGGCTTGGCGGCTTTAAATGCCATTGGCAGAAAATAACTAAATCAGACGGCTCTCCTTCAATCTTTTATTTAACGCATTTTCAATCAGCTGAGCGGGATGCAGGGAACGCTAAATGAATTGCACGAGGCAGAGAGATGCAGCCAGTGTCAAACATGCGGCACAGCCGTGGAGATCAATACCAGCTCCTGATCTGCAATTGATGAAAAGCTTCTGCTCTCTGCTCTTGGTATAATCTCAGATCCTGATTTATCTGTGTAGGGAATGTTTTACCGAACATGCGATATCGATTGGCCGTCCCATCAGCCCGCGTCTCTCATCCCTCGTTTTTTTTCTCTTTTTTTTTCCTCGTTTTATTACTCTTCTTTGGTCGTCTTGTCTTTGTCGGTCCATCTCTTAATTTCATTCTCTTTTCTATTCCTTCTTTTTGCATTTGCATTTTCCATTATACTGTAGGGTCTATAACGGCAAGAAAGAGCCGTTAGCTTTCGCATTCTTCTCAATGGAGGTCGTTTGGCTGACAATGACAAAGTTAAGAAGTATATGAAATTGACACACTCTCACTATTAACTTTCAAGTTCCAATTACAAGCAACAAGAACTTTACAGCCTTTCTTAATCTTTAAAGAGACAACAATAGGTGAATCAAAGAACAGCTGAAGAACCTTTATTTTTAAGAGTGGCAGAGTTAAAATGTTGCCACCTGCCACTTTTTAAATATGTAGCATCTTTTATATATGTTTTTTAAGCAGGTTTCTCCACAAAGTGCTCTTACTGTTCCTCTAGATAGTCAAGAAGGAAGAAAAGGGTCAAAATTCAAAGGCTTGTATAAGACTCTCTATTTACACAGCAGCTGCTGGCAGATGGGCTGTAAGTATGTCCTATCCCTTACTAAATTGCTTTTACCGTGATATAGCACTTCTGGGTATCATTTTCACAAGTCTTTGAAGTCTTTTTACTTTTTCACTTGGCAGAAACCTGTTCCACTTCTTCTTGCACCCTGGCCTCAAATCAAGTGTTATCAGAAGATAATATTTTCTGTTAAATTCAGCACTTTCAATCTACCCAAAAGCTTATTTTTATATGCTACTATTTATTTATATTGCAGAATGCCTTGCAGGAGCAGTCAAAGCCTTAATGTAACATATTACAAAACCTTTGAATTCAGTTTTCTGTAATATTTTAAAGGATGTATTTGGTTATTCCACAAACCTTCCAATATAGAACAAATAATATATAGCCAAAAAGATGTATGCAGCTAAACAATTGACAATATCCAGCTAATGATATTATATGATGGTATATATGACATATTTATTTTCCAAAATAAATATTTGAAGTACAGCAGCTTTTATTTTATTATTTGAGAAAGAAGTTAAAATTTATATCACTTATAAAAAGTTGGTTGCATAAGCTAATTTAAGATCCCAAACAACAGCCTTAACGAGAACTCAACTTGTTAATAATTACTACAACTACAGTAGCACGTTTTCATCAAAAATGTAATTATTTAGGTTGTAAAATCAGGTACAGCTGGATAACCTAACACAATTAAAATAAGTCAAATAAAACCACTAATGAGGAAATGGGTACAAAAATAACCAAGTGTTTGGTTGTCAGGGTACGAAGCCCCTAAAGGGACATGGTGGTAGAAAAAATAATAATATGCTTTGGGTTCTCTCGCATTTGTTTTGTGTTCCCCTGATAAACTTTGTGTTCGCTCGCAACACCTTCTGAGCGATCCTTTCTATTATTGAGAGGGAACACAAAGTTTATTGAGGGACGCAAAACATTTTCGAGAGAACGCGAAAGCATTGGCAAATAATTTTTCCTCCATCTCATATCTTTTCCTTCACTCATTTTTCTTTCCCACCACGATGTCCCTTTATGGGCTCCATAGTTAGTGTATATGCTACATCAAAACAAACTGTATTCTTGGTTGTCCCTCAAAACTCACCGAACGAATAAAAAGCACTTGTGAGAGAAGCTTCAGAGAGGCCAAGGGTGGCTTTGAAGGAGCTACAGAGTCCAGTAACTGTGAACTGATGGTAGTCAACCATATACAGTACAGAGTCCAGTATAATACTGCTCTATATGAGGGACACAGAAGAAGCTACTCAAAAGGAATGGTATGAAATCATCTCTAGAGTTTACCCATAAGAATAACAGTGACCCTGCTGCAGTGTGGGGAAAGATTCTGTGGTCAGATGAGACCAAGATAGAGCTTATTTTAGCCACAAATTCAAAGCTATATGTGCAGTGCACCAGCAGTTCTGTCCACACCTCAGAAAAACAGCATCCGTACAGTGAAGTATGGAGCTGTTAGCATCCTGCTGTGGGGCGGCTTTTCATCAGCAGGGAATGGACATCTTGTTAAAGTGGAAGGAAGAATGGATGGTGCAAACTTTATGGAGGTATTGCACAAGAATCAATGTCAGTCTGCTAAGAAAAATAAAACAAATCTTTCAGTGGAATACACATGAGCCAAAATTAACATTAGAGTTGCAATAGCATATAGTCTTCTCAGTGCACTTGAGAATGTGTAGCACTGTTCTGAATTCGCATGTGCACATTTCATACAACGTGAAGCAAACCTCCCTGGAAGTACGTCAAAATGGCACCTGTATAGTATGCAAATGTAGTACATACTCTGTACACACCCTGACAATTGCCAATGCGGCAAAGACAACTAAGGACTATAGCCTAGCATTTACACTGCGTCTCAAAGAACATAAATGAAAAGGTGTGGTGCATCACACAACCAATATATAAGAAAATGTAATGCCCATAACTGAAAAAAGGTGTATGATTTACTTTGAAACAATTTACACTCATAAATTGCTAGTAGATTTCACAAATATTTACAAAGAAACGGCAAGTAACATTGAATTAAATGTGAAATTTAAATTTAGAAAACTAAAATTGTATTTACTTGTAATCTTTGTTTTATTTACAGCTTCTAAAATATATATAGGCTATTTTAAACTCTACAGAAAGTTCTAATAGAGTGTTTAACAGATAATGTGCCCTATAAGTAGACCATTTTGTGACACATTAGCATTTCAACTTTTGACTCAACCAATGGTGGTTATATATTCATAATATCACATCAAAATAAAATTAAATAAAATAAACAAATAAAGATTACTTATTTTTATGTGATATTATTATAGAGGTTGGTAATGTTTGGACACATAACACTCATATCTGTGAATATCTGTGTATTATAAACAAATAATGAAGCCAATTGTCATTCATTTTCAATAAATACAGCCCAAACTCACTTTAAAAGCCAGTCATTTCAATTAAAAAAGGTTTGTTGGATTATATATGATAACTACAGATATATTGTTTAAAGTGAAAACATTTTGACACTGACAATCAATATATGACTAAGTTTGGAGAGACAAGTTTTGGCATCATTTGTTTGCAGACACCACTTATTTATTTTGTTTTGAATACAATTACATGCATATATTTTTAAGCAACTTGAGGCCACACATACTTTTTAGGGCTTCTCTATATAATATGGGTTTTTGAATTTATATAGGCTTATAAATTTGAATATACAGTATATGAGCCTGAAGATATGTAAAATATCAACCTGTTTTATATTCTATTCATTGCCCTGGTTTTGAGTTTTTCTTCAGCAAATTCATATTTATCATGCAGGCTGTCAGGCAATCTCACAAATGATATGCTGCATGTAGGAATTCTCTCTGCTGACATGTCCCTCTCATGAACCGACACACTCATTCTTAAATACACCCTCTGGCTGAGAGAATCTGGTAACCACAGTAACTGATCGAGCTCCCGTATCTCCACGGCAGCACTTGATGATCTGCACGGCATTGTCTGCGCTGGCACTGATGTTCTCCCAGCTGCCAAGAGGAATCAGTTTACTGAGGAGCCAGCCAGACAGCGTCCCTTAAAGCCGGCCTGTCATGAAAACTTTCAATCCTACCCAAATGGAGGAACAAAAGCTTTAAAAAATCTTAGCAAAGAAGTCCTGCTTAAGTGTTTTCACTGCTGATGTTTTTTGGGGTCATTGGCTGTGTTCGGACAGGAATAATATCTTTGCTTTTATTTTAAATAGAATGTAAAATGAAAACACCATGATGCTAAACATTTCAAACATTGCTGTCACGTGACCTCACTACATTATGAGTCAAAAATTGTGAGTCAAATAAGAGATTTCCGGTTCATTCGTGACACTTAAAATGGCTCTTTTGTTTACAACACATTTTTGGAAGTGTAGTAAATTGTCCATGCCTACAGAAAATGTGCATACTATGAATACTATTATGTGTACTGAAAAAAAAAGTAAGAGTGTTATATGCCATTCCGAACACAGAGGTGATGCTTTCATTTTTGTTTGGGTAATAAATTAAAAAAGTAATGTTTTTAATGATAAATTAAAATGGCTGCAATTGACATGACTTTTCAAATGTCTAAAATATAAAAAGTTAATGGATGTGTATGCATAGTACACTGTTGCTGCCTTAATTGTTTTTATGTTGTTTAAGTCATGTCAACTTAAATTACATTCAACTTACTTAGAAAATGAGCTGAATCTTGTATAACTTATAAAAAAGTTGAAAATTGCTTAACTTAACATTATGCCACAACATTGGATGGATGGATGGATGGATGGATGGATGGATGGATGGATGGATGGATGGATGGATATTTAATAATACATTTTAATGAAATATATTGTGGCATGAATTTTTACCTGTCAGCTTATATGATATAAGCACATAAGCGTATACAGTACATTATATCAGCTTGTTTGGTATATTTCACTTATATGAAATGCATTTCAGTCAAGCATAATAGCCGACACATTAGCAGTTTTACAATGAAAGCCAGTTTCAGGTGTGGTACGTGACGCTTTTGCTTTGTTTGTTTTCACAGAGCACAGATGGCTCTCAATTATGCCATGCGGTTTAAATGTTGATGGCCAAAACTCACTGTAATGAAGAGGTTTGCCTCTTGTCTCCACTTTCAGGCACTTGTGATATCCGGTGCGTTGCTGCTCCACGCCAAGAAGCGGCAGAATGAGAGCATGTAAAGTATCCATGCAGGCTCCCTCACCTCTGGAGAGGCACAAAGATGAAGTGGAGCAGACATTGAATTGTTTTGTCTGACTGCTTGGCAGCGCTTAAAAATAAGTGAAGCGTTTACAGCATGCAAAATGCTCACAGAGCGCTGAGAAGGAACATAGGTTTGAGTAAAGTAGGCCAGGTAATTACTCTTTTGCGCTTCAGGCTTAAAGCAAACGTCAGGCACTTCATCAGATTTTTGCTTTGTGTCCCGGACAGATCTAATTAAAGCAAAAGGAATGGGAGAATATTTTTGTCTGTGAGGAACAAAACACCTTAATCGGGGCTGTTCATCCACATTCCGTTTGCTTTCTTTGAAAAATTAGTTGACAGCATCCTAAAGTTCAAACTTTAGTTGTGTTTTTTTTTAAAGATTAGTTTCTTGGGGGATATCATGATAAACATTAAGTGTATAAGTGTGCACCTGAATGCAAGATTGCACTCGCTTCTTTATAAAAATCTACCCTTATTTACTATTACTGCCATAACCTTTATACAATTAACATTAACCAGCATTCAATTATTGTGTTAAACAATGGATTAGCTACAACAGCAGCCTAAAACAAATGACAAAACAGCCAGTTCATTATTGGTTAACACATTAACAAGTAAGCCACATGGCTGAGGTAATGTCTGCCAAAAAGAAAGATAGTCACACTAGGATGAAATTTGTATAGAATAGGACCAATTGTAGTATAAAAAAAAGTAAATATGTCCTTTTTAAAAATATACTGACTTTAAAAATGATGTCCAAGATATTACAAAAAAGATAAAATGAAGTAAAATAATAATAAAAAAAAAAAAAATATATATATATATATATATATATATATATATATATATATATATATATATAAAACAAAATAAATACAAATAAATATAATTCTATATTCTTATGGAAGACAATGTTTAAGGTCACCCATATTGGGCAGAAACAGTGGTACTATTCCATTTGTGCCAAGATCTGATTAAAATACATACATTCCCAAAGAAAAGTGGATAAAAACTTAAAAAGCTGAACTAGTTAAATAATTTAGAGACAAATCTACAGTTACGAATCACTCACTGACTGAGTAAAAAGACGGACAGAAATGGAAGAAAGGGAACAGGAGACTGACCTAAAAAACATGGAGAAGCAGAGAAAGAAATAAAAGGCAGAAGGGACTCTTGCAGCGAGTCTGGCTGCCCCGCTTCGGGTCGCATCATTAAATGTGCTCGGGTGCAAAGTGAATCATCACTCGTTGACATTGCACTGCGGTTCCAAGACACAGTGTTGTTTTTTACAGCTAGAAGACGTGGGAGCAGGAGCGGGTAGGCCGAAGAAAGTGGAAAGGTGGGACGCAGACAAGATGTCACTCCACCTGACAGTCTCGAATGCATAAAGTGCTGTTAAAACTTTAATCGTCTCATTTCAGGGGCGAAAAAATAGCAAATGCCTCCATGTTAGGGCCAAACCAATGAGAATTGTTTCTAGCACACAGGACAAAAAAGACCTTATTAGGCTTTAATGGCCCCTTAAGGAGCCACAATGCCTTTGGATCACAGAAAAGGAAAAAGATGTGGAGATATTAGTTATTTTAGCCATAGGAAATACGATTAGGGACTCATGTTCATTAGTCCCATGCTGCATTTCCAAATAAAAGCCCAGATTGATAGACAGGCCACTTTCTCACCGAAAACTCTTCTGCAACACGTTGCATCTGTTTGCAGTGCTGTTGCAGTGCTGCTTAGATGTTAAATAATGTAGGATATTGCTGAGAAACATCTTTATCACATTTGTGCTGGTTTCTGCATTGGCATGAAAGTGCACTTGATGGTTCATGATATAATAATGCGGCTGTGAAGTCATTTAGGCCACATTTACACCACAGGTCTTGATGCCCAATTCCGATTTGTTGACTAGATCAGATTTTTTTGACGACCAGCTTACATTTTTTAAAAGTGATCCATATCAGATATCTGCATTTACACACACAATGCCTGATAATACAAGCTTTTGCTTTCCACACCATCTTTACAGGTCAGCAAAACTTTAAGTTGAGCCTTCGTCCTCTATTGCGCAATTGAAAAGAGTCATGTGATCGCGGTTGGTGTACATCTGAGTTGACGTCATTCGCCACCGTTGCTTTTTCAATGATTTTCATTGACGGGAATATCCAAACTGTCCTCTTTCATGGCAGGCGCAAATGCATGTATCCAATTCATATCAGATTTATTTGCACATATGCATAGGCATGAAACCGATCTGAGAATATCGGAATCCATGTGCTTTTTTCCTGCTTTCACGTTCATGGGTCATATCCGATCTGTGCCACATGTGAAGAAAAAAAATCAGAATTGGGTCACTTGAACCATGTAATGCAAACGCGGCTAAGAGTTTCTATAAGAGAGCAAAATGAAATGTAACTGCATGAATAAATAATATTGTCATCAAGTTGTCTCTTTATCACACATATTCTCTTTTACAACTATCACAGACACAGGACAGCCAGAGAAAATACATGTGAAGACTTGCGAGGGGCGGTTAACGGTTGACTGACTTTGGTCAGAACTGGATCAACTGGGGGTTTGGGCCCTACATTAAAATGAAATCACCTTCCTGTCAATCAACCCAGTGGAGCTCGGCAGAGAACCGAATGCAGTGCTGATAGAAGAGGGAAAATGACATGTGAGAGCATTTGAGCAAAGAGTCCAAGAAAGATGTCTTGTGTGAAAAGATTCAGGACTTCATTTGAACCAGAACAAGCCAGATCCAGCACCCCATATATCTTTGAAAGAAATGTATGCTATAATCTGTACATTATGGAAATTAGAGTATGATAATAGTTCAGGTTGACAAATAACATGTTCTCCAGTGTCTTGTAACCTAACATCAGGACGTCAAAACCAATACTAGACCATTTTTGATTTGAGAGCTGCAGCAAAGGTGAATCTGTCTGTGATTAATGACTGAAAGGTTTAATTTGACCATTTGTAGCTCTGGTTATATAATGTAACATTAATTGAAATATTTTTCTGCTTAAGACTATAGTAGACTACATACTACTGTATATCAGTAACAATTCACAGTACGGTTCTATTTAGAAAATTAAATAGCTAACAAGAACTCTTTATCTCTTTTAATTTAACTTTCTACATATACAACCATTCAAAAGTTTGGGGTTGGGAAGATTTTGTAATGTTTTTGAAAAAAGTATCTTATGCTCACCAAGGATGAATTGTTTGATAAAAAATAGAGTAAAAACAGCACTATTGTGAAATATTATTACGGTTCAAAATAACTTATCCAATTTGAATAGGTTGTTTGTTCCAGTGATGCAAAGCTGAATTTTCAGCATCATCTCCAGTGTCAGATGATCCTTCAGAAATCATTCTAATATGATGATTTGATTTAATGCTGAACCTCATTAATGTTGAAAACAGTTGGGCTGCTTCATATTTTTGTGGAAAGTGAGATAATTTTTTCAGGATTCTTTGATAAATAGAAAGTTTAAAAAAACACACACAACATTTATTTGAATTAGAAATCTCTTGTAACATTATAAATGTCTTTACTGTCACTTTTGCTGAATACACGTATTAATCTTACTGACCCTAAACTTTAGAACAGTAGTATATACCTAAACATGTAAACTTATAATGTATAAAATAACATTAGTTTATTTTGACATAAAATATCAATAAGCAATAGCATATTTGTAAAGTAACATAAACCTACATTTAAAAAAAATAATAAATTGTGCATAGTTAGGTCATGGCATCAAATACAACTAATGTTAACAAATTGTGCCAATTGTGACTGAATCTTGCACAACACTGGATTTGTCATCCAGTCTTTGTCCAGGAACTGGGTAATTTACAAATGAAAAACTAAAGAGAACAGACCTTTGGGAATTGACCTTCCCAAATGCAAAAGCGTGGTTCAATTGACATTTTCTATGTTGCACTTGAAGCGTAGTTAGGAGATTAGTGCTGAATAGTTGTTCTCGAATGAGAATATACCTAAATAGTTTCCATCAAACCGTGCTAAAAACCTAGTCGGTTCCAGAAGAGGTGCTCTTGAGTTTCCTTAACGCATGCAGCAGCGGGTCTGGACTCAATCCCACAGTCAATACAGGCACCTGAGCCGTGTGGCCAGCCAAAACAAAGCTTTTACACTCAGCTGTAACAATGAAGGCGATGGCCTCCTCACAGCTGCGTGCCTCTCTGCCAGGCAATGGAAGCTCAGACAGACAAGGGTGCATCTCCACCACACTGTCTGCCACGGTGTGTGTGTCTGTGTGTCTCGCACTGTTTATCACACTCCAAAAACACTGCCAATACCAGGGAGGCCGCGGGAAAGAAGAGACGGAGATGGGAGGGGGGTGTATTTACGTTCTTTTCCCATCCCTTGTGTGTTAACGGGGGTCTTTAAAGGGGGGTCATATAATGGAAAGCGAGGATTCTCTTGCTATTTTGAAATAAACTAGTTTATCTACTATGTAGATGTGTTCTAAATTAAATAGTCACATGCACAGCTCTCTCCTTTAGGCAATTTAATGAAACTGTAGTGCAAAAGCAATTCAGAAATCATCTTATTTATGACATCACAACCATGTACTCCATATCATATCTTTAAGTCAACAAGAAAACAAAATTCTTCATTTACTTTCCTAATTCCCTATATCAGTGCATGTTATTCCAATGAAATAAATTGTGTTTTTGTTTCCATCATAATGTAATGCCTTATTCCAACTCTGAAAGGATTTTTTCAACCACATCATTCAGAGCCTTTTTACAAGCCAATCAATTCACGATGAATTATTAAATCCTGCCAACTTTTTTTTTACACTGAATATTCTATTCCACTCAGAAATGGAAGTAAAATGAATTAAAATCATTAAAATCATTTAATGTTGAACTTGAGAAAAACTACTAAAAATCACCATTGAGCAAAAGGTTTGAAGAAAAGTGAAGAGAAATTATCCTGCAACAGTTGTGTGAGTTTGTTGTCTGATGCAATGAAATTTAGGCAATTTTTCGAGTGACAAAAGTGTCCAAAGAACACTGTATTTTCTAGATTGTATCTGAATAATTTTCTGATTATGAGATTCAAAGTAGATAATTATGTTTTAAATCACTTATGTAGTAAAAAGGAAAACAAACGAAAAGAGAACAGAAGGGTTTCGTTTCATTAGGCACATCTGCAGGGTTTTATGAAGTATGACCTATCTACCAGAATCAAATGAATGATGAAAACTCTTATGGTCTCGCCTAGAATCAATATCACAAGAGCTTTCATCCTGGTTAACCGTCTTTCTGACAGTATCAGCAGCATTCCAGTCATCTAGGGTCAAGACTTGCGACAACCATCTGAAAGATCCCTTTTGTCTTGAATGCTTGCCTGAATGGAACTGTATAATTTAATTTCATTATCAATTTATTAATTCACTAGAGGTCTGACTTTGCCTGAGAGCCACCGCTAAAGCTTAGGCTTTAAACACCCATCAGTGACTTTTATTTTATCTGACCTGACAAGTCAGTGCTATAAAATGCTCTGTTTCCTTAATTTATAAAACTAAAGAAAGAGAAAAGAAGAAAAGTAAGCGAAACACTAAAGCTGTTCCATAGTCAAGAGTTGTTAATGACCAAACTTTAATTTAATAATAAATGTTCCTGGTCTTATCGTACAGAATTCATCAGTATATGCTACTCTAAAAAATAATAAAGTAAAGTGTGGGAAAGCTGAATGGGAAAAGTCCCTCCAGTTGTATTAGAATTCCTTGATGTAACCAAGGCCACATGAGAAGAGAATAACATGTAGATATAATATCACAACCATTTTTCAAAATTATAATCCAATCAATTCCCAGCATATAAAATGAAGTCCCTCCATACATTACAATGACTTGACTAGCAGTAACACCATTCACCCTGAGAACATTATGATTTGTACCCTGCATTTTTTTTTTACAGTTAAGGTCATTCCTAAATTATTCTGCTTTCCATGGCAATGTTTTTCCAATCCACAGGAAAGCCTTTAGCATCCTTCACTGGCAAGTTGACGCTAACAACCCAAGCTGCATCGCCTCCAGGCTATATTTTGTTACCTTGCGGCCTAGTTTTGTACATATAAAGTTTGTGAAATTTTAGACAACTGTTTAGATGCTTCCTTCTAACTTTTCTACTGCAGCAGTATCACTCTCACTTCTTGTTCATAAAGGACTGTTCGTAGCTGACATATGTTCATTTAGCACAGCATTCCAGATGCCAAATGAGCGAACATACTCTTTATGCATTCAAATGCCATCTCTTCCCTGAGAAATTCACTTTTATTATACATACACACCAGCTCTGCTCCAAAACCTTGTGAGCGGTCCTGCTGTCTGCTGCCTACTCAGGCAGATGTCGAACTAAACTGGAACCTGATAAATGTCTGATTTGAAACATTGTACTACAATGAAATTGTACGCATGAAATGCACAGGACAGTCAACTCATTATTCATTCCAGTTGAGTTTAGAATTAATATGTTGCTAATCAAACAACGCAATACTCCAAGCATAGCACACTAGTAAAATAGATTTTTAGATGGCATTACTCAATTATTAATAATGGTTCCTATTATTACCAATGCTTAAAACAGTATTTTGTGCTTAACATTTAAGTGGAAACATTGATACTTTTGTTTTCAAAATGTATATCTCAAATTCATTCTCAAAGAGTTCTAAAAAACAAAAGTATTACTGTTTTCACGAAAATATTAAGCAGAAAAAAACTATTTTAAGCATTGATGATAATAAGATAAAAAAAAAAAGACTGCAATAGACTATAATATAGACCATCCTTCTCATCAGGAACATGCCTATGATGCCCGAAAAGTAGAAAGCTCAATAAGTAGGTCTTGGAACAGAGATAATATGTTGCCTGAATCATCCTAGAGTCACATTCAGACTGAATATTCATAGCAAAAGTCCTTCCCTTGATAAGGATATGCACAACCACACCGATACAAACACACCCACGCATCTTTAATTCCCACCGCTGTGTTTATAAAAACTAACCAACTCAGCCCATCGAGTAAGGTCGGGTTGCCCGGGACAGTTGCCGTGGAAAAGGTGAAGCACTGCTGCTTGGGCCAGAAAACACCGGGAAGCCGTCCAGAACTCAAGGACGAAGGCTTCGCCATTTGGAGCAAAAGGAGCTGACCCAACAGAGAGCTCTGGGAGGGCCCTGTTCTGCTAAAGAGGACATTTGTAGTTTCAGGGAAGCTGTTGTTCATTTTAATACGCTGAAACAATGCTGCCAAAGCCCAATGGCTTTTTACAGTATCTCTGCTTCTGGAGAAACGCCAAAACGTGGTCACAATGATTAGGCAGGGATTTCACATAACGAATTGCTCATTAATACATCTGCAATGACAGATAGGAAGTTGTAAAATCAAACTATTTTTTTTTTTATCATCACATTTTTGACTTGAAGTGAGCTGCTCCTAGTTAGTTACATTTGAAACTTACATCATTACCAGAAGTGTCAAAGGGATTCACAGCAATTCTGCAAAGAAACTACACCAAAAAATGTTGGTGAATGAGTAAAAAAATAATTTACTCGCTCTCATGTCGTATTAATTCTGTTAGACTTTTATTCTTTCTTCCATGGAACATAGAAGGAGATGTCAGGCAGAATGTAGATTACTTTTTCTGCATATAGTGACCAGGGGCTGTCAAGCTCCTCATTTGTGCTAAATTACAACTGAAATATACACCATCAATTTACAAAAGACGTGAAAAATCATATTTCCAAATATTGATTGTGCAAAGCATTCATTTCGAAATGGAACAAGACCCTGAATCCTTCATCTGTTATTCTCTGCCCATTCAAACAGATCTATCGTTGTGAGTGTAGAAGAGACTCCAGTCATCAATCACACAGTAATGTCAGCGCAAAGTTCACATTCAGTCTTTTTCTACACCTCTTCTCTTCTGTGTATCTGTGTGTGTGAGCGATGCCTCTGACCATGGTCACAGTAGGTCACAGGTTATCACCGTTCGATAAAAATTGCTTTCTGACAGCCATAGCTTTATGTCTCTGATCTCGCTCTTTGACACTTCCAATTTTCCGAGATAGAATCACTGTCCTTCTTGCTGTAAATATGGGCAGCCTGACTGCTCACAACAAGGGGCTTCAGTAATGGCCAACTGCCTGGACTTCCTGTGGTTCTGCCTTGTCAACAAAAAGCTGCCAGGGACTCATCTAACTCAAGAAGGAGAGCAACTGCACGACTAAAGAGAGAGATATAGGGCCCTATCATACACTCGGTGCAATACAGTGCCAGGCATGACGCAAGTGTTTTTTCACTAGTTTCAGCCTGACACAGTTATCATTTTCATGTCCTGCGCCACGTTGTTTAAATAGCAAATGCATTTGCGCACATCTGTTCGCCCATGGGTGTGCTGGTCTGAAAACGAGGTGTGTTCAGGCGTGTTGCTCTTTTGAGGCAACTGAAATAGACTGTTAGCCTGACAAGCCAGACCCACATCAAGATGCTGGGTCTGGGAACACACCATTGGCAGGGCACAATCCGAGGGGCGGGATAAACGGTTGTCTTTCAAATTCCCTCTGCATGCAATAGGATAGCGCTACAACCAACCAGAGCAACAAAGAATGTGACGTAGTCAGAGCGACGGACTTCAGTGACGTTCTTTTTTCAATGAAAACCTTAACTTTAAGTCTTCCAGAGTCGTGGCCAAAGCCGATTTGAAAGACCGCTGTTCGCCAGCAGCAGCAGCCATCCTCTTTGTTTTCAAGTAGCAGGGAATTCGTCGCAACTCTGCCGTCATTATGTTAAGCCTGCCCACTGACTCTATACACAATGTGATTGGCCTGACAAGAGTTTGGTTTTTCCAGCTCGCAAACCAATGGAGAGTTGCTAGACGACACTGGCTGCAAAATAAAATTTGCTGCCACTAGGGTACGTCTAGATTTCTAGGCTAATAGACTGCTGCTGAAATAACAAAAAAAAAAATTTCTTTGTTATTTAAAGGGTAACTAAACACTAAAACAACTTTTTTTAGTTAATGATCTGTAAGAATGGAGCTTCATAAATGCTGTTCTTTGATTCGAGTAAATTTTTTGACATTTGGGTATAAAGTGTTTTAATTTTCAAATATATGGTGTAAAAATGTATGAGTGCTGCCCTCTTCAGGTTAAACGGAAAGCTCCCGAAGTAGGGGTACTCAGTGACGTAGGGTACTCTGGGACGGAACTCTTGGCAACCCTGGTATAAAAGCATCTGGTTTCGTCAAAACAACTGTAGCGAGTCAGGAGTTGGAATTACGAGTATTGAAAACGATCGTCATGATGTGAGTGAGCATATATTTTTAATCACAATTTATGTTCCTTAGGCTAAAGTTAACCCTCTGGTGTCGACAAACGCGCGTTTTGCTGGATATTTTTTTCACATAGCAGCAAAATATACTGAACGTAATAGTAATAATAATCCTGGAAATAATTACCTCAAAATGACTGAATATAAGATGCAGTTAAGACCGCAGTTTGAGACAGCGGCTCGAATTGATATGGCTCTGGCCCTGTGTCCACACAGACAATTCAACATCCTCCACTTCAGGTGAAGCTGGGGGAGAAAAGTCCTCGACTTCAAATGACCGCTCTGTTGCAAAGCTACTTGCGTCACTCCAGTCACTTTCCATTTTAGAGTCTGACAGCAGCTGTCAATTAATCCGTCTCTGCGGGTCTCAGGTGCACGTTTTTGTGTGTCTGTCACTGTGTATAGGACATCTTATTTCAAACAATGGTTATTCACTTTGGAGCTTCATAAAAGCCTATATTGCAAAAGATAAAACAAAATGAATAGTGCATTTCACATGTTTTCTGCTGTGTTTAGCATGATACCACAAAAAAGCCTCAGCACTTTACTTAACAACTCTACTTGCATCTATGAATCTGGTATGTTCTTCCAGTGCTGTACATCTCTGAAAACCATAATGTTCTGTTTCCTAGCATTATGTAGAATACATAATACTGTACATTAAATCATATGCTTTCCCTTTTGGGTTCTTAGCAATAGGGAAAACACATGCTTCACAAAAGGTCATTCACACAAATCATCCAATATCACTGTTACACATAGTGGTAAGGGTGACTTGTTAAAATGCAGGGTTTAGTTCTGCAGTTTTCATTTACGGACAAAAAAATTCAATCACAATTGTCAAAAGGCTGAAAAACACATCAACAGGAGCAACAAAGGGGGCAAAGGACATGATGGATACTAACAACAAAAAGACCATAAAGCAAATGAATCAACACAGCAACAATACACAAGTGGAAAATCACAGCACCTTGTTTACCTTTCAGATTAAAGCACTAAAATGAAATATTAAATGTTATTGGTGCAAAAGCAAAGACAATCACCATAGCACTTCCAAACAAATCACGTAGCCTCTTAGTCAAACACTTGTAAATTCCATCCATTTGAAAATTTCATTAATTCACGTCGACAATTATTTAATCTGACCTTGTTTCACAGGACAAACTCCTTGTTATTGCTTCCTTTGCTAAACTAAATGGAAACCAGCTTTATCACATTTTAGAACTGTTGAAATACATCCCTTGGGCTTGCTCATTACTCACAATGGGAATTTAACTGCCATACAAATTTACCTACAATCTACTGAATCAACAATCCAAGACAGAATGATGTCTGTCCCACAAGTTAAGCACCCAACGGATCTCAACCTTGTTCTAACATTTCTGGAAATGTGATGGAGATGATACTCAAGATGACCTTTGCTGAACGCCATGCATAATTAGACCTACCATGAAGATTGCCTTTGCTTTTGCTGTTCTATGGCTGCTAGAATAGATATGTTTGTATACCTTGACTCCCCTGATTAGCTATTTCATGGCAAAAGGCTTTATGTTTATTTTCCCCATGTCTGGACCTATGCCTTATCATATTTCTTGGGAAGAACGTATGACACTGCATAAATTATGGGATGCAATTGCAAGACAAATGTCTAGCAGCCACGAGTAGCCATGTGGTGGATTATGTAAGGATTAGCGATGTGTACCTTTAATTATGTACTGAACTGCTGATTTGTCTGACAAAGTGCATGATTAAGGAAAATCTCTCCAACCCTTTAATAATCTGGTCACTGCTACCAAAACCACTGAATCCAAAATAAGGCAAATATTTATCTAGGAACCAGACAAATATATTAGCTCTCACATTTCATCAATGTCTGTTTTGGTCGCTTTTTAAAAAAAGCAGGCCACCACAATTCATTTGACTCAACAGACATTTGCCTGGGGTGTTGTATGTTGATAATAATGTAAAAACACACAGAGGATAGGAAAGGAGCAATGCACATAGACTTGAAACTTTGAAACTACATGATTTTTTTGTAGCCAATCAGTGGTGTATTTTATTAGCAGCACTCAATGTTTTGCTTTAAGCCAGTAGAGAGTAAAAATTCCCCAAACCAGTGCTGCTGTTTGATATATAACAAGGTGTTTTTGGCTTGAGGATGTTTTATCTTACTATACCTGAGGTAATATAAGTAAATAAATCATTGATTACAGCCGGAGAACATAGGACTCAAGTTGCCATGCACTGACCCATGTTTCCTACACATTAGAGGGGAACAGCTAGCAGCGGAAAAAGGGGGAGACAACACATTTTTTGCCTCACATCGACTGGACATTTACCTCTTGTTCCCCGCAGTGGTAATGGGTTTTAGGAGGGCGACGGATCATACCTCACATTCTCGGGAGCCGGAGATGGTGTAGGTACAGGGTCCTGTTCCATTGACCAGTACGTCCATGGTCTCAGAGTTTGTGGGTTTGTAGTCCACATAATATTCCTGAAGTGGGGAGCTGAGGGTGCGCTCTGTCTCCCGTGCCTTTTTCCGGCGTTTTCTCACCATGGAATGCTGCTGCAGTTGCTTCATGCTGCTGGGATAATGCTTCCAGGAGACGTAGATCACTAGCAAGATCATGGCCACGGATAAGAAGAGGGCAACGCTGCCGGCTATTATCTTGTGGAAGGAAACATGCTCAAAGTCCTGCTCAGGAATGGGTGGGGAAGCAGCTGTCGGGGTAGGCGCAACAGGGTTTTTGGGAGTTATTTTCTCATTCACCCTGAACATGGTGGGCAGGGGAAAACGTCCAGGTTTGGATGGGGAGCTTACAGTGGAGGAGATCGGTAGGTAAGTGGTGGGGGTTGTTTTACAGATACCATGTGTGTCAACAGCCTCGATGACTTTCTCACCCTGAACCTCCTTTGGTCCAGCACAAATCATTGTGGTCTCCTTGTTCCCCTTGAAGTTTCTTAGCCAGGCTACAAGGGGGCATAAGCTGGGGCTGCATTCCCAAATGTTTCCTGCAAGACTGATGGTAGTAAGAGAGATCCAAGCTGATATGGCCTCTTGAGACACGTTGCTAAGCTTATTGGAGTCCAGATTAAGAGTCTGCAAGTTAGGGAGACACTGAAAGATGCTTGAATCCAACACTTGCAGGTCATTCCCAGAGAGATCCAGCTTTTGCAAAGAGGTCCATGTCCATGTAATTCCCTGGGTTATTGACTTTATCCGATTCCACTGCAGATACAGAGCACGGAGGTTGTTCAGCCTTGGGAAATGAGAAAAATTGATCTTTGAGAATTGGTTGTGCTCCAAGTGTAACTCAGTCAGCTTGAGAAGTCCCGCAAATGCATTACGGGTGAGACTTCGCAGTCGATTGTAGCCCAAATCAAGGAACTCTAGGTTTCGACAATCCTGAAACACTCGCATGGGAACCGTCTTTAGGGAATTCGATCTGACGTGGAGACTCAAAAGTTTGCGCAAGCCTTGGAACTGATTCGGCTGCAGGACTTGGAGTTTATTGTAGGAGAGGTCCAGATTGCGTAAATTGGGGATCGAATGGAAAGTGTTGTTTTCCAAATGTGTGATCTTGTTGGAGCTGAGAATCAACTCCTTTAGTCTTCGAACACCCTGAAAGGCTTGTTTGTCCACTGCATTGATGTAGTTGTGGTCTAGGTACAGCCAGACCAACTGGCTGAGGCTGGCAAACTGACCAGCCCTGAGGTTCACCAAGCTGTTGTACCGCAGAGAGAGGCCCTGGCATCCCACGGAAACATTCTTTGGCACATCACGGAAGGCATTTGACTCGCAATACACTATTTTGCCATCGCAGCGGCAGCTTCGGGGACATGGCTTCTCTCGGACTCTGCCTTGGGAAGCTAATAGCCAGGCCTGCACGAGGAGGGGGATCATCAGCCAGCGGGATCTCACCAGGGATCCTGCATTAAACACAGAGAGAAAGAAGGGATAAGCCATGATTCAGTCAATTCTGCCATATTGCGTTTAGTCAAAAACTGCTAACTTGCTTACAAGGATTAGTAAATACTTAATTAGTCCCGCTACACAGTTTGCAAAAAGTAGGTTATCAAATTACCTAGCCAATGTCTACTGAATAAAATTTTGTACGGAGGAGGAAAGTATGAACTTACTTGTCTTGCTTCAAGTCAGAATTTTATTTAACTTCTTTTCATTTTACATTAAATGTGATTATTATGCAAATTGTTCTTCCGGCATTCTTAAAAGATGCCAGTGTCAATTGATTTTCCATGCTTAGTTCATGTACTTTAATTAAAAATGAAAGCAAATACACACCTTTACCTTGAAGCAACTGAAAGAGCTTAATAGGCAAGAGTAACTTTAGTAGAGTAAAACATTCCCCTTAAGATTTCTTCAATAACCATAATTACACATTGGCTCCAATAAACACTCTCTGTGGTAGAGAAACCGGACTGTTGAGTTAAAAGAATACTGTTCTCTATGTTTATTGTTCACACACAGTATGAAATCAACACATACTATACATACAAAAGACATGGAACATTTTCTGATAAGAAGACTACTGTATCAATTAAGGTAAGCTACAGATAAAAATAAAGACTCAAGTATCACAATAGTACAGAAGAGAGAGAGAGAGAGAGAGAGAGAGAGAGAGATAGAGAGAGAGAGAGAGAGAGAGAGCTGAGTGATGCCTGCATGTCCTTGTGATTGTCTTGTTCTCTAATTGAAACAAGGATACAATCAAAAATCCATTTCTAGAAAATACTAACTGATCAATAGTGCTTTATCATGCTGTTCAAAAATCTTAGTAATTCAGTAATTCAGTTGCCATTACATTACAGTACTTCCAAAACCATTTGATTTTATACTAAATTTATTTGAATATAAAAGGAGGACTGAAGCCAAAAAAGGGACTTCTTGTTCAAATGACTTATACAAAAGCTGGTTAATTACGTGAGGAAAAGTCCTTTGGTCTGTTAATGAGACAAGTAGTGATTGAGTGATGAGTGAATCATTATTTTGAGTCAAATGATTCGGTTAATCCAGTTCCAAAATGAATGGTCTGAATAGTTTGTGATTCAAATGATTTGTTCACAAATTGGACCGATGTGGTTCTCAAACTCAAATAACTGACTCAATGAGCCGGTCACAGAGGTTAGCAGCTCACTGGAGAAAAAGATAATTAGTGAATAATGATGTAAATCTAGATCCTTTCATCACACAAAGCTATCATATGAATATAGTTCATAAGTCAGACTTTTTTTGTGATACGTTTATAATGCTTTTGGTTCTTTTTGAATCTTGAAAGCTTCAGTCCCTATTCAATGTAATTGCATGGAAAACAGTGATCATCAAAGTAATTCTCCTTTTGTATTCCCAAGAAGAAATATGGGTTTCATACTGCAAATAATAAGAGAGACTATTTTAAGAAAAAAATACAGGATGTAAAATATTTAAAATAAATGAAAACATCTTTGTCGATCAATAAAGGACAGTGAAAAATTCCATTCCCTCCTTGGCCGGCTCAGTGTCTCTTTATGCTTTATCAGATTCTCAATTTAGGCAAAAATTAAGCTTTTTTCAAGCTAAGGGTGTGCCAAAGGTGATAACAGCATCTTCTCTGCTGTTCTTGGAGCAAAAACAGGAAATTATTGGTTTTATCTTGAGTGGCCAGCACAAAGCTGTACCATCTGAATCTTTAATCATATTACAACTACTGAGTAAATATAAAAGTAATTGTATAAATGTACAATGGTGAGCAGCAATGCATTTGAATCATCCAGCCTGACCACTGTTTACCAGCCTCCAGATCCAGATCTAATCGAAACATTTTGTGTAGGTCAATTGAATGAAACAGGCTAATCTAATAGTCTTGAAGACAGAGCGTAGGCCGGCTGAACAACCTGTTATCTACAGAACAATCGGTTCTGTGTGGCATTGCAAATTGCCATTGAATTCATTTGAAATAATCAGAGAAAAACACAGTCCCTAATCTTCTTGTGAATAGTCTGAAGTAAATGTGTTACAGTCCAAAGTAGCCGAGGTTTATGGTTACATAACTTATGGCCTATTTCCCGGTGAATTTACCTGAGCAAAAATATTCCTAGTCAAAGTCAATGTTACCGCTGATTGTAAATGAGAATGTAGTGCTACATACAGCAAAGTATGACCTGCTTTTCGCTTCATAGAAGTGTTCATAGAGTGTTTTTTGCCATGTTGCTATGTGGTTGCTAGGATGTTCGATGTTCGTAGGTGGGTTTTAACATGTGAAAAATCCAATAGACAACCTGGAAGACACTTTTTGTAAAGCATTCTAGCCCTTAAAATTGTCCACATGTCGCTTGGGAGGGCAAGAACAGCCTAATTAGAAAAAGAGAGACAGGTAAATCAATTTAGTCTCTGCAATATTACCAGTTACATAGAACACCTTGGGCAAGATCAAATGAAGTTATGCAAAGGTACGCAAGGACACAAGGAGCAACTGTAAAAGCCAATAGGGTTTGCATTCAAATTCTCAAAGTTTTTAATTAACTCTCACAGCGTAACGGCTGGAGTCACCCTCATGAGTCACGCTTTTCGTACAAAAAGACCAAACCTGAAAACCTCCACTTAATTTGTCTTTCGCTATATATATATGCATGATAGCATAAGTGCATCTTGGCCTCCCCCACCTTACTGCATCCAATTCATCACGATAAAGGAACGGCAGCCAAGATGCAGTCAAATAGTGCGTGTAAACCAGCCCTTGATCTTAAAACTCATTCATCACGCCACCAACATTAAAACGCGTCCACATATCCAGATCTCAAAACCGCAGTTTCTGCAAAGCCTTTTCTGTGCTAAAAGCAATCTCACAGGCTGGATGCTAGATTCCCATGGGAAAGAAAAATCTAAATGAGATCCCTTTAATATCTCAATTGTTATTCCTACGCAGCAAGGGGATGACATGGTGTACAAAGTCTCTGCAGCTTCTCAGGTTTTTATCCTGAGGAAAAAGTAAACCTCAGTAATCTCAAATCTCTTTTCTAATTCAATGTATACTGTATTTAAATAAAATACATCTGGAATCAAATGTCAATCTCAAGCATTTCTCATCAAATCTCCCAAGGTCAAATGATCTGAGCTACTATCCATATTCATTTGATAACTCATGTGTCTAAACAAATTTAAGAGTAACCACTGAAAAAAAAAAAAAAAGCTTGCTAGAAAATTTGTCACAGCTCAGATAATTTGGTTCTGATGGTAGACTTTCATTGAGATCTCTTTTGAAACTCTACAGGAAACAGATGATAGGTCTTCATCTCAGGAGAAACATCATAAGACTTCATCAAAAATCTTAATTTGCTTTCCAATTCATGTCATTGCTGCCTAAGAGAAATAAGTGAGATACAACAGTGATCTTATTTTCTCGTATAGCATTATCTGTGAATCCTAAACTATGAAAGAGCAATATCTGAGCAACACAGTTCTCTTTGTAGACGGGTTTGATCTGTTATGTCAAGATTATGTACTCTCTCATGCAATTACTTTCACTGCATACAATAAACTACAACCATAACTTAAAGTACATACAGCATCAACATAGCCCTGCAGAAAATACCACTGTAACGGTGGCCAACTTTTCAGCTCTAATCCCATCTGTGATTTGTTTCTGTGCGAGCAGGAAAAGCATAATCCCAAAACAGCAGTGCTAATCTCACACAAAGATAATCTGACACAAAATTGAACAGCTCTGAAGTAATCCCATCACATTCAAATAGGAGCCCATGTGCAGTCACAAAAGAGATTTCACATCTAAAGATTTTTTTTACTATTATTCCTCCTATCAAACTTAATGATATTTCCATTACCCTCATTTTAATTTCCCCTGACAGCACAGGACATAAACGAGAAACTGTCTTCACATTTTTTTGGCAATCAAGACTAAGACACAGATACGGCTACTTCCTGCATCCATTTCTCATTCACTGACATGTTTCTGTCTCTCTCTCCAGTTATCTATTTTGACACCCTCTCCACTCTATTACCTAGGAAAGCTCTTAGGCATTTAATAAGGGACATTTGATGTGTCCAGATGTCTTTCAGTGTGCTGTGGACGGTAACGCGAGACAGGTAGAAAGAACGAGAGGAGGGGGATTGAGAAATTAGCTTTGGGTCTTATCCTTTATGTAGCGCTGTAATATTGCACTGAGGTACTTACCAGGAATATGACAGTAAGTAGTTGTTCTTCATGCTGTGCTATTATAATGTTTCTTTACAGCTTGTTTAAGTGTGCCAGCGTGGGACAATGGTATCATAACCGAGTGACAGATACTGCAACATTATATGTTACTGACATGACAGTTAAATTCTGGTAAATATTATGGCATTCATTTGCCTTCCACACACTGCAGTGCAGATACTGCTTTAAAAACAGAACAAACACATTTACAAAGATTAAATCTCACACTATCAAAAATCAAAAGAAAAAGAAAATCTAGAATACAATTGAAAACATTTGAAATTAAATGATGGATACAAAAATATTAGATTAATTATTGAATTATTCAAATAATTATTTATTAAATTATAACTATTCTTTATTAAATAAATAAATAATTATATGGAAGAAAAATAAAAAAAGAGAAAAAAAAATAAAATATATGTGTGTGTGTGTGTGTGTGTGTGTAAATATAATAAATAAGAAATTAAATAATGAAATATTGTTTTCATTGCATACTTTTTTCATTTACACTTTTCTCAATATTATGAGCTGGAACTATGAACTTTCTCAACTGAATTGAGCTGGACAATGACATCACTGTATTCTGCAGAACTGCTTCATGGATGAAATTAACTAATTTAATAATTTATTATCTTTACAATGGAACTGAATCGACATTGAACTGACTTTCTATTAGATCTGCTGGAACAACCGAAATGAACTCTGTTTGCATCATTGAATCATTTTCCTGTTTTCACTGTAAAGCTGCTTTGAAACAATCACACAAGTTGTTCCACTTCCACACGCAGTCTTCCATACTGTAGTTACCAGTTAAGAACACACTGAAACCATGATGATTCCTATGTGTATACCATGTATTTACTACATGACCGGCAGGATTTATGTTGAATTACAGCTTAAGTTTTCCCTTGTGGTACCAGTGTACTTACATGGTAACTCCTCAGGAACTCTGCACTTGATACAATGTGTTAAACTGTCATAACTTACATGTATTATGCAAAACCCAAACCTCTGTGCAACACTGTATTAACAGTGTACTTACATGGTAACTCCTCAGGAACTGTCCACTGAATATAAAGTGTAAAATGGTCATAACTTACTGTGTATTATGCAAAACTCAAACCTCTGTGCAACTGTACTAACAGTGTACTTACATGGTAACTCCTCAGGAACTATGCACTTGATATAAAGTGTAAAATGGTCATAACTTACTGTGTATTATGCAAAACCCAACCCTTTGCAACACTGTATTAACACTGTACTTACATGGTAACTCCTCAGGAACTGTCCACTTAATATAACGTGTAAAATGGTCTTAACTTACTGTGTATTATGCAAAACCCAAACCTCTGTGCAACTGTACTAACAGTGTACTAACATGGTAACTCCTCAGGAACTGTCCACTTAATATAAAGTGTAAAACGGCCATCTCAGCAAACCCAAACCTCTCATAGTTTTATTAACAATAGCATTAAAATATATTTTGAGCCACTAATCCTACTCATACCCCTAAACCTACCCATAACCATTCCTTAAAACAACGTAGGCTACACTTATGAAGAAAATAAAAACAAAACAGACAGACAAGTAACCAGTGGCGGAGCCAGAGGGCTAGTTGGGGTGGCAATTGCCACCCCAGACGAAGTCCTTGCCACCCCTGTTGCCACCCCGCTGAAAACATTACACTGTTTGATTTTTACGAACATTTCCCAAATCTCAATGCATCTTACGCAGCACGCACAGGCGTGCAGCGCGTGCTGTTGCTGCTACACTTTTCATTGGTTAAGCTGACACGCAGCTCCTCCTTCATGCTCCAAACGGCTCCAAAACAAAACATAACGCGGCAGCACACACAAGATCGATGAAGAGCGTTTTGCTGGTATGTAGGCCTACGACTTTTATTGGTATTAAATTAAACGAAGTACTGTTTTAACGGGAGGTATGGGAGACGTTGCACTGTAGTGCTTAGCATTAATACTTAAATGAGCATTACTAGTAGTCTCCTGAAACTGACTGACTGTCACGCCTGCGTGAAGATGCTTAAAACATGTGGTTAGCAAATGTTCAGCAACAATCACAAACATTAGGTAGGCTTATTCATATTGGCACGTGTAATGCAGCATATTGAACTAATCTTAATAAAACCACCGTGGAGATAATAGATGTGACTGTAGAGATGTAGGCTACAGACCTACTGAAGTAAGTTTGTGTAGACATACAATTTATTAGCACTTAACATAACACAGTGTTTCCCCTACCATTATATAAGGGGGACGCCCCGCCTTCCTAACGGCTCGCCCCGCCCCCCTTGAAGGTCAATTCAATTTGATTTGATTTTCTTTATAGTCAGATTACAATTTGTTATTTTATTAAACAAACTAACTAGCCCTTAAGTAGGCTAATATGTTATTTATCTTATTTCCACGATGGCATGTCTTTTCTGTCTGTGTTTGCGCGTTTACAATTATCCAATGAGTGCGTACACGCGCACACTCACACACAAAACAAACACTTGTGCGAGTGCGAGCGCGGGCGGTTATGCACTCACTTTGTGTGTGTGCGCGTTGCGGGAGAGTAAAACGATTCGCGGACTCCCGCAAACTAGAAATATATGAATAAAACATATAAAAACGAATACATTTTTATTCATCTGTTGCAGAAAAGCAACAAGAACAACTAAAACAAAATAGAAACGATTTACAGGCCAGAGTTTCTTTTTATAACATGTTTGCAGCGTTGAGAGATGTAGCCAATCACAGACATATTTGTTGATTTCTTGAACGCAATGGCCAATCAGAAGCATTTAAGATAGACTCCACTCACCGCTCAAAACGGACTTTTTTCAGAGCTGAATTCTGTATGCTGGCAAATCCTCTAATTATTACAAACAAAGTGTATATAATATGAAAGATTCATTGTGCAGTCAGCTTTATTGATAATAACACAGATGTGTGAGATCACGATGAACTGATGGCAGCTTTTTAGGAATTATTAAGGGAGCGCACTTTGCGCGCATTCAGTCATGCCAAACATGCACGCAGTATCTGCTAGCTTTTATGTTATAACACAAACGGTGTTTTTTGTGTTAATGCTTTAATAATTTTTATTTTTTATTATAATTTTGAATAATTTATAAAATGCAGTTAATATATTCACTGCAGCCATTAAAAGAAACAAATGAACACCGTGACTCCTTTAAGTGTTTGTGTCTGTCAATTTTCCCCAACCAACCAACCCAAACAACCTATATACATTTTGTGGAAAATAATTAATTTTTAGTGTAATTGAACACTTTGTATATTGACCCCCCAAAATAATACCTTGCCACCCCTTTGCCACCCCTGTTTTAAAAGTCTAGCTCCGCCACTGCAAGTAACGTTATAAATTTCACAATCATTTGTTTATTACGAAGATTTCGTTCACATGATGATGCGTTGCAGCCGCAGTCCTCTCTGTCAGTATTATAATAGTTGTGTATGAGGTACAGATCAGAATATAAATTATTAATCCATGAAAATGTTAATCCGGTTTCGGTTCGCTCTGTGAAGGCGCGGGCGCTTCTCCATTTCAAATGTATTATACAGACTGAAACACGGCATGTCGAAATCTGTGACGAAGCAGGCGAGAGCCAATGAGAGTTTGATATCACAGCCGTAAAACATGTCGTAACGCTTCTTGAAGGCGCATTTTTTTTTATTTGAATTCATCACCAGCGCTCCTGAGCGCGGGATTTGACGTTGGCGGTCGCTGCTGAGAAATGGAGATGAAGATCATAAAGGGCTGAATTTGGATCTGTTTCTTGCAAACAACGTATGGATTCTAAAGATTTGGATTACATCAGGCTAATACAATTGATGTTTTTTTGTGAATTTATGTTGTGTTGTATTGGAGAAAACGCTTTTTGTGTCTCACGGTAAATAAACTAAATACTACAAAATGTTTAAACGATTAAACAAGGTATTTTTAAGGTTTTAAAGTGTAGGCTATTCTTGTTTATTGTTTACAGAACACTGTAATTTACTGTAAAGGCAAATAGGTCACTACAATGTCAAATCAAAAAATCTAAAATAAAGAGTAAATCTTTAAAAGTGCTATGCCGTAATATCCCAGAATCTATCAAAGCATAACTATCACATTTATATTTCAGAGTTTACTATCCACTACGTAACCTTGTGTTTTGCATTTACTGTGGTACACAACAATGACCCTAACAATTACACTTTATATTAAGTGGACAGTTCCTGAGGAGTTACCATGTAAGTACACTGTTAATACAGTGTTGCACAGAGGTTTGGGTTTTGCATAATACACAGTAAGTTATGACCATTTTACACTTTATATTAAGTGGACAGTTCCTGAGGAGTTACCATGTAAGTACACTGTTAATACAGTGTTGCAAAGAGGTTTGGGTTTTGCATAATATAAGTAAGTTATGACAGTTTAATACATTGTATCAAGTGCAGAGTTCCTGAGGAGTTACCATGTAAGTACACTGGTACCACAAGGGAAAACTTTAGCTGAAACATAAGTCCTGCCGGTCATATAGTAACTACATGGTATACACATAGGAATCATCATGGTTTCAGTGTGTTCTTAACTGGTAACTACAGTATGGAAGACTGCGTGTGGAAGTGGAACAACTTGTGTGAATACATATTGTTGTTACAAAATGTAGTTACATAATGCCTGTTACACATGTGTACTTACTGTAGTGGAAAAAGTGTTGTTACCAATGTCCTGATAACAAATTTGTACTTACACATACCTTTCCGTGGGTTGTTACATATGTGTAGTTACACAAATATTACAGTTGTAAATACTATGTAAATACACTGTAGTTACATACTAAGTACATATCTAGTAACCATGTAAGTTCACAGGTATTAGGGCCACTTAATATAAAGTGGGACCGAATATTTTTTACTTATTTATTTTTTTACGCATTAAGGTATAGTGAGAATTGGGTTGGGTTGCTTAATTGTTATGATGTAATCAATTTTAATAGCCTAAAATATATGCTTCAATTTCTTTACGCAACATATTTTTTTTCTTACTTTTTCAGGGTGACATATTGTAATAGTCTGGGAGTATATTGCATTAAGACCCATGTTTGGGGTGTCCCGAGCCCTGCATTCAGTGAGAGAGTGGAAGAGGTGAACACATGCTGCGCCACTCGCAAAACGAAATATGTATTCATCCCTTAACAGAAAACCCTGTCATGTTAATCATTTATAATGCACTGTATGGTTACAGTAAGAACTAGTCTTTTCATTGTGAGGCTCATCCAAATATTTCTGCTAAATGTGTTTAATTATTTTATCAAGCTTTGCTCTTAGCAGTCAGTATAATACATGTCAGCAGAATAAGGCTGAGCTGACCGAGTTGAGGGAACAGCACACCTGTGAGGCGCAGAAGTGAACATCCACCTACATCTGCACAGTAAACAGCCAAAGACACTACGACATCAAGCCATTATGATGACAATACTCATATTCTGAATACGAGCATCACATTTGTTCAGCCTATTCACTCTTACACACTTCCTTTTTTGCTTTTAGCATCGTTTCATTTCATTAAGCCATACTTGAATAAATGACTCTTCCATGCAGGGCGATGACTGGAGAAGGAAGGGGGCGGGGTATTATTTATGATCTGATTATGATTATTTATGATGGGGACAACCATCTGTGCTCTCAATAATTACAGAATGATTTTAAAGGTACCTAATGGAAGGATATTCTTTCTTTCCTGAAATTTCAATAGAAAGAAGGGGCCGGCAAAACAAGCAACAGTTAAGAGACTACAATAAGGCATATGCACTCCAAACATGAACATGAATGACTGCATAAAATCAAACAGTAAACCACTGCTTTCCACTATGACAGCATCTTTTGCTCTGAAGTATCAATCAAAGTCTAGAGGTTTTTTTGCTTCTCTCTTTCTCCTGAAGGATGCAAGAAATGACAGCATTCTGTATGCATAACTGCAGATTTGACCTGTTCTTTACTAAATAAAAGTAGTTATTTGTATCCCATATAGTGAATTATTAAGTGCTATATTCCTAAAATGAGATCTGTATTTACTGAAGTCTGATACACAAGGACACATATGAGGCAGCACCGATTCTCTCCAACAGATTCGAGTTATCCAGTAGAATATATCGCTTCAGAGAATCTAGTCAGGGCAACAAAACATCTGATAGAGAGACAGCCTGTTGATCATATACAACACCAGCGCAAAATGTAATATGTTGCAATAAATACTGGTCAATATGATGTATTCACAGGTTTGCATGATGAAAGTTTCGTGATATCAAGGACACACTCAAATATGCTTCATTAATTTGCCTTAAACACATGCACACACTTATAAAATCCACAGCAAAGCTATTTTAAGAAACGATCTTATGGTGTGAACCGCAGGTTTTTTTTATATATATAAACCTCATATCGTCAGAGTGCCTGCCAACTGTATGCAAAAAGCCAACAGATCACAGAAAACCAACCTTACTAAATGTATGGATTTATTTAGAGCCATGCAAATCATCGGAAACATACCCATCTCTGCGTAAATGTCGTGTTTTTTGCAGGTTTTACAGCCCTTCGATGTGCGATTCCAGACTCCGCATGGCACCGTCTTCAAACACACTCAGAAAGAAGCACCTGCCCAAAGCTGCGGTGCCCGAAATGTTGGCGAGGTTCGAAAAACTCCAGCAACAGCAGCGTTATTTCAATCCCGCAGTTGCGCCGCTGCGCAACATGTCCAAGTTTACAATGGAGAAATCCTAAGAGCTCTTCCCAGCGTAAGGGACAGACATTGAGGTTTACTTATATGAGAACGTCCAAAAAGAACATTTCCAGAGCGTACGTATGCGTATCAGCTATATCCTTCACATTACAATATCCTCCACTTGATTAGAAAGTTTGGAGAGATTTGCGCAAAAGCGCACCATCGGATGTTCGGTAAGGTGCGCAGCTAGGAAGAAAACCTAGCGAGGAATGCAAACATCTTTCTTATGTCCTGTAAAAAAAAACCTGTGCGCAGGTTGAGTAATGTACTCCTGATATCTGCTGATCTTACGGGAGCTCAGAGATGGTGCTGTAAGACACATTCAGTTCGCCATTCTTTCTCCGAACATCTGTCAAAAACAGAAGCAGGTTTTTAAGAGGAGTGTGTGAGTGTGATTGCACTCAGCACTGGTGCAGTCATTGCTTAACCTTCTTTTGCAAGTGCTATGCATCGGATTGCCCTCTTCTGGTGGGAAAAGGAGACATGCGTCGCCCATTCAGAGCATTTCCCGTAACAAAAATAATAAAGTGAGGCTAAGTATACTTGAGCGCGTCTTTGAAATGACGATATAAAATATGAACATGCGGGTAATTGCATTTGTAGGGCTACACATGATTCATTATGTCTTAGAGGCGTAAATATGAGGTCCAATTTATAGCATTTATTCCGTAATGCTTCTTTTAAATATAGTAATTAATATTAGATTACATAACCCAATTAGTAGGCTACTTAAAAAAAAAAAAATATATATATATATGTATATATATAGGGGGATTTAAGGGGAATTGGGACATAAGGTCGAATGGGACAGTATAACTATACAGTACAGAGTTTATTTTCTCACCTAATGGGTGAAAATAAAAACTTGTTTTGCTGAGCCCTAGCTGTGAGACCACATAATAAAAATTGGATGCCCTTATTGGTGTGACATCCTATAGGTGGGCGGGGCAGGCATCAAACAGGAAGTTAACCCTGAAATACATGAACTGAGGAAAATGACATTAGCTTTTGCTGATTTCATAATAAAGTCATAAAATTGTCAAAGCTACTATATTGTACAAACTTTTGATGGAACCACGAATATGATGCACTACTGATACAAAATCAGTACAGAATTGTTAATATAATGTTTCTATTTTCAAAATAGGTTGTTTTTATTTTGTCCCATCCACCCAAACACAATTTGGGTGGATTGGACAACAGGATTGTGGGTGATTGGGACAGTGCTTAAAGGATTTGCTAATTAAGAAAATGATTAATCTTGCAATAGAGAACCATTGTTTATGCTCTGTATCCTCTAAATCAGTGGTTCCCGACCTCTTTATTTGAGTAAGCCCTAATCAACCACAAAAATATGCATGAACTAGCTAGATTTTGCAAAAATAAAATGACCTAATTCTGAAAATAGAAACATTGTAGTTAACTTTTTTTTTTTTACTGATTGTGTTGCAGTAATAAACCATATGCATGTTTCCATTAAAGGTTTGTGCAGGTTAAATGCGTTTGTCAAACAATTAATTCATGGAGGCACCCAACATCTCATCCAAATACCCAAGTCATTTATTGTTGTATATAATGTATAACTGATTTACCCCCTCATAAAGTAGTTCTGAAATAATATTTGAACACTATATTTTGGCTAGATTTCACACAAAAAACAAACAAAAAAAAACTAAAATTTCATTAGATAACAAAAAAAGTTAAAAAGTTCCCAAAAACAAGTTTGTTAGATTTCAAATGAGATAATGTTCAGAATAAAGACAAGTATGGATCATGTCCATAGTTAAAGGTGATTAATGTCAACAAGAAATCAAATTATTATGCAGCTGCCACTTGCTTTGATCTTTCACTACCAACTGCAAATTACAGTCATACATTTATAATTGTGATTTACGTGTCCATTTAAAAAAACAAATAAATTGGTCACTGTAGAGCATGAACAAGGGTGCATCCACCTGGAAGGACAAAAAACTATTGCCAAGCAACACTAAGACCTTTATTCATTGTGACATCAGCTTTGCAAAAGAGAGCAAGAGGTCTGTTTTCAAAACAACTGCCCATGTGTAACATATCTGAAAATCATTTGATATAAAACAATCTAAATGCAAGCAAGCTAAACATTGGAAAATCATCTTTAAAGGGTTCAGTGGTTTACATAAACAGTTCATTTATTTTTGTAAGCCATTTTAACAAACATCCCACTCACCTTATCAAGCAGTTCAAGATAATATGACCTCCTAATGTCATTCTGCGTCAGGGTCAACACCATAATTTCCAAAGTGGCTGTTTGTATCTCCCCCGTACGGTCCATCTAATTAGAGATAATGGACACTTGAGCTCATATCTGTAATATGCTGCATTTGGCTCCAGAAAATACAGCTGGGAAGCACCAATCTTGCCAAATCAGCTACTCAGCAACAGGCTGGATTGTGAGGGACTCTGTCCATCGCTATTGAGGATACAGATGATCAAGGACAATAAGGAAACAGGCGGTTCAGGCCTCTGTGGAATAGACTGTCTGTGTTGTATGCGTGTTGTTTGTGCGTTCAGACTCACAGAAGGTCGATCTCTGTTGTGATGATGAGCTCTGGACACACTGCGGTGATGCACGCAAAACAAATTTTCAATCTTCATGGGTGGTGAGCACAATAAGAAGTGTTTGAGCAAACAAAAAGGGAATTTACAGCATTCAGATATAAATTAGACTAAATAACCTCAATAAATAAACGTAGTTTTGTACTAAAAATAAGAAGTACTGGGCTAAAAACATTTATAGTTTGGATATAAAAATGATGTCTACGGTAGCAATCAAACTGTCTATTCAGAATCAATCGAGAATCGGGATGTCTATTGAAAAAAAGGGGGGAAAAGAAAAAGAATGTGATTCGCAATTAATCCAGAATTGTGCAGCTCTACTATTCCAATTCGAAAAAGTAATCAAAATTTTAATTCCTTAAACATTTCGTTACACATTTTTGACCACTTTGAATTAAATTGCATATCTTTCTTACAGTAATAGCAATGCCAAGGTCATGCATAGGTCAGATTCATAAATTGTATAAAGAGAATGCATAAATTGTAGAAAGAAAAAAATAAATGAATGAATGAATGAATGAATACAATAAATGTTGTTCTGTAGAGTAACACTGACCCCATTTGGGTTTGGGTTTAGTTCTTATAGTATATATTTGGATGAGATGAGTGTTTTGAGTTGACTCAACTAAAATATATTGTTAACTGTAACACTTTGTAGTCAAAAAAAAGAAGAAAAAAAAAAGAGTTAAATCCAAACATAAAGAATTTATTGTATGACTTTTTAAACATTTGTTTTGAAGTTACAAGACAGAATATGAACATGATAAAGGTGTAGATTATTTACTACAGACCTGCTTGAACTATAATGAAGCTGCCATATTCATACTAATCTGTCTGTTTCCCAGAGTGATATATGTATTTGAATAGATATACCAACTACCTCAATTGCATTTATGCTTCTTCAAGCATTACACAGCCTGATAATTGGATCTGCCTTTATTCAGCCGGATAAAATAATCTACATTGCGAAAAAATAATCTAAGGTGCAAACAAGGCTTCTAGTTTGTTCAAACCAACCAATGTCTTAGTTTTGTATCGTGCAGACTGTTTATCTGGAAATTATGAAAAAAATAGTGTCTAAATTGCATGTAAAAAAGTATTTTTCAAGCCAGTCTGCAGAACTAAAATGAAAAATTGAAAAGACGACCACTAATGATCACACTATTTTCCTGACAGACAGATTTTTTTTTTATTACGAATTTGAATCAGATTTATGATTATACCTTTACAGCTGCGGTATTCAGCCATCAGTGTGACACGTCCATTTTGTGAGCTGCATGAAAAATCCTCCAAGGTTACAACAGAAAATGGAATTTGCTCAATGGCATTGCACACCAATTAACCTTATTGTACTAATAAGGATGTTGCTTGAGCTGCATCACCGACCACCCATAAAGCCAGTGTAGGAAAGCTACCAGTCATTAAGAAAGCTGTTAAAAAGGCCAGTGGACTCATAAGTTAGAAAAAAAAAAAAAAACACTGAAAGGTTAGGTTGGAAAAAATGAGTTTTTATCTGCCATGGTCAGATATCATGAAAGCCAGTCATCCATTTCTTTTTTTAATCTCAAATAATGTTAGCATGCTTAGATGAAAAGTTTAAAGGGAAAGTTCACCCAAAAATGAAAATTCTCTCATTTACCCACACTTATGCCATTCCCGATTCCTTCCTTTCTTCAGATAAACACAAGCGAAGATTTTTAGGTAAATAATCCATCTCCGTGAGTCCATATAATGCCACTGAATGGCTTCTGCTCGGTTGACGCTGGAAAAACCACACAGAGCGAAATAAATCATTGCTTCCAGTCTATCGTCTTATGAGTGTATGACAATAGATTGGAATATTGCATATCAAAGATTGTCACAGTTAATGTCACTTTTAGGAAAGAATGAGGTCCTAGATACATTTCAATCTGGTTTTATGGTCACAGAACAGAGTCTGTACTTTTAAGAGTTGTAAGTGATCTTCGTATAATCAGAGATTCAGGTAATTTGGCAGCCCTGATTTGAGTGCAGAATTTGATACAACAGACCATGTGATTCTCATATATATAATGTGGTTGGGATCCATCTCTCTATTGCTACGACCTTTCCAAGTCATAGGGCTGGAGTCTATCCCAGTTTCTTAGGCCAGAGGCAGAGGAAAGCACCCTGAATAGATGGCCAGTCCATCACAGAGCTCTGCTTGCGATCCAGTGGAGGGTTTTAAAGTGGTTCTATTAGTATCTTGCTAACAGATCAGGGAAGTTTGGTGACTTTGTTTCATTTACCTGTGGGGTTCCCCAGGGATCTGTTATTGGACCTAAAGTCATATGCATCAGTGATGACATGAGGGTAAGTACATTTTTCCTTTTGGGTGAATTATCCCTTTAAGAATTACAAAAAAGTGATTCTGTAGATACAAATGGATGTATTGAATGGCAATATGACGCATGGACTAAATATACTGTGGTAACAATGAACGTACAGCCAAAAACTTGTACAGTAAACTGTATTAGACTTCTGGAAATGTACACATTCAGCGAGGGAACTGTTGTTCAATTCTCACAATTATCAGACGGCCCTTTCGTTTCAGACCCAATGTCGGACGGGAGGAATAAAATAACACAGATTACAAGGATGTTTTGAAAGGTCCATAAGGTCGTTTCAAGAAACCTGCTTTTAGTGAATCCAACACAAAATTCATTCTGGACAAACAAACTATTGCCATTTCTGTCCAGGTGTGTTATTTGTGTTTGTATATGCCTGACAAGTAAATGCCAAAATAAGGTTCTGCACAGCAGGCACCGGATCCGCAATGGCAGCCATTTAACGCTCCCTCCCTTTCCTACCAAGCTGTCAGAAGGAGCCACGCGCTCCGACTCCCTCAGTCGTGAAGATACATTCAGAATAAGCGAAGTGTTTGCGCAAGGTTAAAATGAGTGCGCTCTGCTGTCAGAGTGCAGGGCTCCGTGAGGGAGTTCTGGGTGAAATGCTTTGCTTTACTGTATTCCTCTCCACCGGGGCCCAAAACGGCTCTTCCTCCTGCTGTCATTCTGCGTCCGATGTGTCTGTCTGGGGGGTCTGACATCTCACAAACATAAGCAAGCAAAGGATGACACTGATAATCAACAGAAAGCAAAGAGGACGAATACAACCACTGCAAAAGCTCTTAGAGCGGAAATATACTCGACAAGTGTGGGTTTCTTCAACTACAGGCACATTTATATTTATGCTATTGGCAGACGCGTTTTATTAAAAGCGACTTACATTGCATTCAAGTTATACATTTTATTACTTAATGCATTTTAGTTCATGCATTATTAGTTCATCATTTACAGTTCATGATATGATTTTTATTCAAATTAACCCTAGTCTCGCTTTTTTTCTTATCAGTGCAAAAGAAACTCAAATAACTCCGTAGATTTTTTGTCATACAGACAAGTGTTTTACATTTTTAAAACTGTTAAATGTCTTCTTTTTTTGTGTACACTAATAATAAAAACAAAAAGTTGTGTTTTTCGTAAAATAAAGAAAAAAAACATGATGCACGTTCTGTCTTCTCTCTCAATGTGAAGTTCATTCTGAAACGCGACAGAAAATGATCTTTAACTCAGCCAATACTTGCTACCCACACATGAAAGTAATGTCTTTACAAAGTTCGAAGTCTCCTTTTTTAAATGAAGTAAATCATATCAAAAACAAATATTCTCGGTTTAAGAAATCCGTATGAAAGCAACGACATGTACAGTTTCTCCAGCCCGAGCTCATTAACTTTAATTTGACCACACCCCCACGCGCGCAGCTGTTCTCATTCAAATGATCCACGTGAAGGAACGCAGAGCTGTTAACGCCCTCATCAGCTCGAAACAAAGAATCAGCGACTCCAGTATTTCTCTACTTCTCATCAGTTTGGAAGACTGTTTGTGCTGTGGATTTACCTTGGATTTACCTAAGAAGAAGGACAAATTGTTATTATGAGAACAATTTTTAAGGTAAGAGACATATTAGTAAGTGTTTTATTGTTGCATAAACTTTACATTGTAGCTACTAAACTCAAACTGGTGCAGCCTAAAATGTTATGAAATGAGATACAAGTAGGCCTATGCTAGTATGAATGTTTATTCTAATATGGTGAATATTTTAATGTTTAGACCTGTGTTTACTGTTAAATACTGTGTTTGTGGATATCTGCTCAAACGTAGATGTATAATGTAACAACAATGTTTCATAGTTTGGAGAGGCTCGATCGCTGCACGCGCTGAGTTTGGGTCTGAGTCACGCTGTGTGTTTGAAAAGCAAAACACGCCACACATTAGGCTTCACGACAAACTCATCTCATTTCATAACGAATAGAAATATTTGAAGTAACATATGATAAACAATATATGTTTGTCTAGTGTAGTGTTACTGAAAAGTGTTCATTTTTAACGATTTATAGGCTGCCTGCTATCTAGGCTATTGTTATTATTTTATGCAGCCCTACACATGCCTATATACAAGGCACAACAAACTAGATGTTCCTATATATATTTACAAAATACATATACATATATACACTGCCGTTCAAAAGTTTGGGGTCGGTAAGATTTTTAATGTTTTTAAAAGAAGTCACTTATGATTAGATTATTTTTCAGATAAATGCTGTTCTTTTGAACTTTCTATTCATCAAAGAATCCTGAAATAAAAATGTAAATAACTGTTTTCAACATTGATGATAATGAAAAATGTTTCTTGAGCATCAAATCATCATATTATACTGATTTCTGAAGGATCATGTGACACTGAAGACTGGAGTAATGATCACAGGAATAAATTACACTTTACTATATATTTACATAGAAAACAGCTGATACACATTGAAATATTATTTCACAATATTACTGGGTTTGTTTTGTATTTTTACTCAAATAAATGCAGCCTTTGTGAGCATAAGTGACGTCTTTTAAAAACATTAAAAATCATACCGACCCCAAACTTTTGAACGGCAGTGTGTGTGTGTGTGTGTGTGTGTGTGTGTGTGTATATATATATATACACACACACACATATATATATTAAAAACAGAAAATCCAAACGGCCTGATTATTGAGAGTGTTTAGGCTTGTTGACGATTAAAAAAAAAAGGAGTGAATGGATTTTTTCATTGTATGGTGGTTGTGTCCATACATTGCAAACACACATTTATATGCAAACACCATATAAAAGGGAATTTTGCATCCGATGACCCCTTTAAATGCGCTATTGTGTTTCTGATATTGTTGTTTGGACGATTTCATTGGACATTTCTAGAAATGTTCAAATTTGACTTTTACATTAGCAAAGTCTCTACAGGATGAATCTCTGGATCAACATAACACATGTGACTGTTTATTAAAAACAGTAAAATATCATATTTAATTGTTGGCACATAACTTAATATCCATGAACTAACCCGTCACCACATTAAAATCAGCACGTCTGCGCACACCCACCCCACTCCGCAGTACTTTTTAAAACAAAGTGACGCCCATGGTTTCCGGCCTTCTGCTTTGCACAGGAAGCTGTCACTGGCCAAGGCTAATGGAGCGTGAGGACTGAGATGGCTCACGGCAGACACACAGACCGGTGTGTGGGCTCACTACCGCATTGTAGAGAGAAGCACAGCTAGAGAGCAAGAGAAACAGGTGCACTGCGCTCGTGTTCCAATGTGGCTCGTATTCTAATTGTGGAATATGATAGCTGTAAGCAAAAGCAGTGAAATGTAGTTTTCTTTAAAGGTGAGATGTTTTTCGGAGCATCAATTGCACTTACAGCGACTCCAGCCACACAGTAAATGAAAGCATTCACACCAAGAACAACTATTTAGTGACAGCTGGTGTCTGTTAGCCTACTAAAATAAAAAAATGAAAATGAGTTTTTCAATCTTTCCACCATATTCAGCATGTGACAATTCTGTTTATGCACAAGAGATGTTCTTCTACATCTTCACAATAGAATTATGTTGCCAATACATTAAATTCAAAGGGGATGGTGCATCACTAGGACGTTGAAGACAGACACTAAGGGTTTTGTCATGCAAACAAAAGTTGAGAAAATATGAATATTTGCAACCATTTTAGATAACCATCAAGTGGCCCAACAAAACTTTCTCTCCAAAGTCTCCTGCTTTTGACATGTTTCTCCTCGAACTCCACCAAGATTAACTTTTCTGAACACATTCATGTTATAGCTCTGTACATCTGTAATTTTGCCGAATTTCAACCCGCTTCGTATTATTACATTATCGGTAGTATATGTAAATGAGCAATGTTTACCCGTTCTCCATGTTACCTGGACCGAGACATTCACGTGTATTAGTTAGCAAAATGCATCATCTGGTGGACTTTTGACAGCTCCAAGGCTTTCGTGAAAACTACAGATTGTTCTTCCGCATTTTTGTATACCCGCCCAAGGACAGTCGGATTAACAGAGGATTATTAACACAACAGTTATTGTAAGGGTAAGTTTATAACGTCTCGGTTACGTATGTAACCCTCGTTCCCTGAGTACAGGGAACGGAGACGTGTCGTCGGGGGAGTTCCCTGACGAATTGGGATCACGCTAGGGAGCCAACTGCCTTCGAGAGAATTAAAACGAGCCAATAGACATTGGCACGCAAGGTTTGCATTCCGTGACCCGCCTACCAGCGCGGGTATAAGAGGCGGAAGTAAACATTGCGCAATGCTTTTCGCTGAGGAGCCGAACAGTGTCCAGTCCTCGCGAAGGTACAGCAACATGGCGAAGGGACGACACGTCTCCGTTCCCTGTACTCAGGGAACGAGGGTTACATACGTAACCGAGACGTTCCCTTTCGTCCTGGGAACTCCGACGTGTCGTCGGGGGAGTTCCCTGACGAATTGGGATCCCTAATAAAACGCCATGGTGCTGGCCCCTTCCAGCGCCCAGCTAAGCTACCCTGCAGCAGTTTCTTGAAATAAGTTGCGGGAGCTAGCACGGGAACCACACTGCTGTTCCGCAAGACCCGCACAGTGGTTGGATAACACTGGGAAAGCGTTCCCTCAAGAGAGGAGGGAACGCTGCGGAAGCCCCAGCCTGACTGAGGAAGGCCAGGAATACACATATGTACTAGCCCGAAGGAATAGTGAAACATATGGCAGTCCCAGAGGTAGTCCCAATCCAAGGGAAGTGGGAGCGTACTCAAGGGGACGACGAACGAGTCCGTCAAGAGGAAGACATGGCTGAACTGCACATGGCATCATGGGTCACAGTAGAGACCACTGGGGCACCCAGTCTACTAACAACTCCTTACTAGAGGTAGCAGACCTGGCGCCGGGCGGTCCGCCGCGCCCAGCACCGAGGGGTGAAGGAGGAACTCACGAGGCTCACCGACGTAGGGCGCCAACGGAGCAAAAAGACGCACGTATCCGGCCGAGGCACGGAGTGGCGTGGCAAGCCGACACAACCTATTCCCTCGACCCACTGGCCGTAGCCAGAACTCGGGAGGAAACAGGTTCCACACGAAGGCTATAGAACCTAGCGAACGTGTTCGGTGTCGCCCAGCCCGCAGCTCTACAGATGTCTGTCAGCGAGGCGCCTTGAGCCAAAGCCCAGGAAGCGGCAACACCTCTAGTAGAGAGGGCACGCAACCTGGGAGGACAAGGCTCACCCAGAGATTCATACGCTCGGGTGATAGCATCCACTAACCAGTGGGCTAACCTCTGCTTGGAGACGGCCTTCCCCTTCTGCTGGCCTCCGTAACAGACAAAGAGCTGATCTGAGGTTCTGAAGCTTTGCGTTCTGTCAATATAAACCCGCAGAGCGCGGACGGGACAGAGAAAAGCTAGGGCTGGGTCTGCCTCCTCCTGGGGCAGCGCTTGCAGGTTCACTACCTGGTCCACGAAGGGAGTGGTAGGAACCTTGGGCACATATCCGAGCCGGGGTCTCAATACAACATGAGAAAGGACCGGCCCGAACTCTAGGCACGATTCGTCGACCGAAAAAGCCTGCAGATCCCCGACCCTCTTGAAAGAGGCCAAAGCTAACAAGAGCGCTGTCTTGATGGACAGGAAATTGAGCTCTACGGTCAGCAACGGCTCAAAGGGGGGGACCTTGAAGAGCTCTAAGTACCAGAGCTAGGTCCCAAGAGGGTACAGAGTGCAAAACCCGAGGTGGATTTAACCTCCTAGCACCCTTGGGGAATCTGATGACCAGGTCGTGCTTCCCCAAGGACTTACCTTCTATTGCATCGTGATGCGCGGCTATTGCGGCGACATACACTTTGAGGGTGGAGGGGGACAGCCTCCGCTCCAACCCATCTTGCAGGAAGGAAAGCACGACACCGATCGGGCAAGTTCGGGGGTCCTCCTGACGGGAGGAACACCAATCGACGAACAGATTCCACTTCAACGCGTAGAGGCGCCTCGTAGAGGGGGCTCTAGCGGAAGTGATGGTGTCTACCACTGCCTGTGGTAGACCACCTAGAACCTCCGCGTCCCGTCCAGAGACCAGACATGGAGTTTCCAGAGGTCTGGACGCGGGTGCCATAGAGTGCCCCGTCTCTGAGAAAGAAGGTCCTTCCTCAGAGGAATCGGCCAAGGAGGAGCTGTCGCGAGGAGCATGAGTTCCGTGAACCAAGTCCTGGTGGGCCAATACGGCGCCACTAGAAGGACCTGCTCCTCGTCCTCCCTGACCTTGCACAGTGTCTGTGCGAGAAGGCTCACTGGGGAAAACGCATACTTGCGTAGGTCCCGGGGCCAGCTGTGAGCCAGGGCATCCGTGCCGAGGGTTCCCTCGGTCAGGGAGAAAAACCACTGGCAATGGGTCGTGTCTGGAGACGCAAACAGATCTACCTGTGCGGCTCCAAAGACACTCCAAACCAGCTGGACCACCTGGGGATGGAGTCGCCATTCTCCTGGCAGGGGAGGCAACTGTGAGAGCTCGTCTGCCACACGGTTGAGCTCCCCTGGAATGTGAACGGCACGAAGCGACCTCAGATGCTTCTGACTCCATAGGAGGAGGTGGGAGGCAAGTCGCGACATGCGACGGGAGCGTAGACCACCTTGATGGTTGATGTACGCAACGGTCGCAGTGCTGTCCGTACGGACCAGTACGTGCCTGTGTCTGAGAAACCCCTTGAGGCGACGCAGGGCTAGACGTACTGCTTGCAACTCTAGGCAGTTGATGTGCCAATGCAGTTGAGGCCCCGTCCACAGACCTGAAACTGCATGCCCTTTGTACGTGGCCCCCCACCCGGTGGCAGAGGCATCTGTGAAAACCACAGCATGCCTGGGAACCTGGACTTGGGGCACTCCGGCCCGTAGAAACACAGGATCTGACCACGGGGAGAAGGTTTGGCGACAGTGCGGGGTCACTTTGACCCGGAACGTGCCGCTGCGCCACGCCCACCTCGGGACTCGATCGTGAAGCCAGCGCTGAAGCGGTCTCATATGTAACAGGCCGAGCGGCGTTACTGCGGCTGCGGCTGCCATATGCCCCAGGAGCCTCTGAAATTGTTTCAGTGGAACCGCTGTCCTGCCTCGAAAAGACCTGAGGCAGGTGAGCACTGACTGGACGCGTTCCTCCGTGAGGCACGCAGTCTGGGCGACCGAGTCCAGCTCCATACCGAGATAAGAGATCCTCTGCATGGGGCAGAGTTTGCTCTTGTCCCAGTTGACCTGAAGCCCCAACTGGCTGAGGTGCCGAAGCACCATGTCCCTGTGATCGCACAACACATCTCGCGAGTGGGCTAGAATGAGCCAGTCGTCGAGATAGTTGAGAATGCGAACGCCTTGTTCTCTCATGGGAACAATGGCCGCCTCCGCGACTTCCGTGAAGACACGAGGCGACAGGGCCAGCCCGAAGGGTAGGACCTTGTACTGATACGCTCGACCCTCGAAAGCAGACCGAAGAAACGGTCTGTGTCGAGGGAGAATCGAGACGTGAAAGTACGAGTCCTTCAGGTCGATCGCTGCAAACCAATCCTGGGGACGGATGCACTCGAAAATGCGCTTCTGCGTAAGCATTTTGAACGGGAGTTTGTGCAGGGCCCGATTCAAAACACGCAGGTCCAGGATTGGCCGTAACCCACCGCCTTTCTTGGGTACAATGAAGTAGGGGCTGTAAAACCCAGACCTCATCTCGGCAGGAGGGACCGGCTCGATCACGTCCTTCGCCAGCAGGACATCGATCTCTTTCCTTAAGACAGGGGCGTCCACCGACCGCACACGGGTGAAGTGGACGCCCCTGAACTTGGGAGGCCGGCGTGCACACTGAATTGCATAGCCGAACCGGACGGTGCGGATGAGCCATCGGGACGGACCCGGAAGCGTTTTTTTAGCCAGGCTTCCAGATACGGTCTCAACAAACCCACCCGAACCACCGGCGTACCCGCGGAGGGGCAGCGAGGTGGAAGGCAGGGACCTGGCCCTGGTGGCACTGTAGCGACCAAGAGCGGGGTCTGGGCGTTTTAACTTGACACCAACCTGCTTCCACCTGAGGGCAGACGACAGAGAAGGCCCGTGGGCATTCTGCTGCGGGCTGCCCGGTGGCGAAGGGAGGGGGAGAGACGAAGAACGAGGCCCTGACTCCTCGTGTCCTGGTCTCCGCGCCTCCGGGCCCAGCTGCAGACCGGAGCGACGCAGCCGAGGCTGCGTCACTGCTATCTGCAAGCTGGGGAGAGGGGAACGGGAGTGGTGCAGCTAGGGGGTCGGCACGCACTGCCATTCTGACCCTCTCGGACGGAGGAAACTGGTCTTATTATACTGCCAGTCTCGACCGTGAGGGGAAACGAGGAACAAGGCCCGGGGGCATCGAGTCCTGGTTTCCCCTCACCCAGCGAGAGACGAGAGTGACAAGGCCGTAGCCCTCACTGCCATCTGAGCGCTGGGGCCCGTGAACGACTCAGAGGAATGGACTGCTCAAACTTTGGGTACCGCTGATTACTGGATAACCAGCGGCGGAACAGAAGCGAAATTCTCCACCCGGCCCTCCCCCGGGGGAAGGAGTGGTGATGGCACACACTCCCAAAGAGCAGATCGTCACATACTCTGGGTCGCTCCTCTCAGGGTTGTTTCCCTTCCCTTTGCTGGGGGGAAAACAAACTCCGAGCGGGCTGGTTGTGAGGTGCTTCTGGACCACCAGTGTGGACATCGTCTAACCGAGGGCCAGCGCTGTGACTAATCACGGTCAGTCACTAAGCACAGCTCAACCCCGAGTTAGAACTACGCACGTGCAGTGGTAGCGAGAGAGGAAAAACTTCTGCAGATTTAGGCATGTTTGGCTTGCCATATTGGCACCAAAATGCTTCCATACTGTCAAAATTCTTCACACACATCCAGGCACTTTAGAACAGCCCAGGAAAGTGTGGCTGTTAAGTCTGAATCTTCAGCATGAGAAACACCATTATAGTAGGAACTCAGCATCATTTTCAGAGTATAACAGCCCTCTCTCCGATGTAGCGATTGACATCTGTCCTCCCTGGGGCCCCGAATGAAATGCTTGGTCCCTCATGAGAAGGACCAGAATCCCATCCGAAAGCCTTGACGGCACACGGCACGCTGAGCGGCTCAAGCCTTTACGAGAAAGGGGAGGCGAACAACGTGCCGACGTGGTCATGCACTCCTGAAAGAACATGAACCACCCACGAACGCAGTCTCAACATACTGATTAGGCATGTGAAACAGTGATCGTGGCCGTCAACCAGGCATGCAAGATAGTGAACGTGGCCATCGCTTCGATGACACACGGCACGCTGGGCGCTCAAGCCTTCAGGCAAGGCGAACAACGTGCCGACGTGGTCATGCTCTCATAAGAAAGCATAAACCACCCACGAACACAGTCTCAGCATGTTTGCGATGCGCTAGAGGAGTGAGTGGTTCGTGCTCACTGAAACCCTCAGATCACCAATGTTATTCGCCAAAGTAGCCCTCTTCAGGTGCACCAGAAGAGAAACTATATCGGGGAAATAAGCAAAGGGACTCACCTCATAGAGGCACATGAGTCTTGATCTTGACCGCGCATCTTGAGCGCCGAATGACGCGCGCTGGGTTGCCGTGACAACCCGCGCTGTCAGCCGGCGCTCGACGGCACACGGCACGCTGAGCGGCTCAAGCCTTTACGAGAAAGGGGAGACGAACAACGTGCCGACGTGGTCATGCACTCCTGGGAGAACATGAACCACCCACGAACGTAGTCTCACACACTGATTAGGCATGTGAAACAATGAACGTGGCCGTCAAATAAGGACAGGAAACGATCGCATCCAGAAACACACGAGTGAAACGTCATCCTGAAAAGGACGCGATCTTCACTCGTGTTGCTCTTTTAGACAAAAAGAAATGCTCTTTTATGTGCCGAGGCACAAAGGGACCACCGCGGCAGACACAGCGGGGAAACTGCAAGCCCGTGTGCTGCACTCACCGTTACCAATACCAGCCGTTAAAACAGCTCTTTGTTTGAATAGAGAGAGAGAAACGGCCGGCAACGGGAAGCGATGGCCACTTGAAGCGCCGTCACACCAGCAGCAGAGGATTCCTTTCGCCAAAGAAGACTCGTTTTTCAATATTTCCTCGGAATACAGCAGCTCAGAGAGACACTGAATGGCTCCGAAGCAAAAAGCATTGCGCAATGTTTACTTCCGCCTCTTATACCCGCGCTGGTAGGCGGGTCACGGAATGCAAACCTTGCGTGCCAATGTCTATTGGCTCGTTTTAATTCTCTCGAAGGCAGTTGGGTCCCTAGCGTGATCCCAATTCGTCAGGGAACTCCCCCGACGACACGTCGGAGTTCCCAGGACGAAAGGGAACTGAACATTATGGCAAAATCATTTAGACCTGTACGTGACGGCTTTGCTTCGGATGGTTTGGTGGAACTGACAGAACAGCAGTCTATTTAAATTTTCCCCCTAGTTTGGGGCTAAAACACTCTATCTGTGGTCATCCAGTTTGAAAATGTTGACAACCATTTTGACGATTTTCCATCGCAGTGCTCTCTCCGTATTTACGTTTCTTTGCAACCTTTAGTCACTGGCTACAACACGCTGGATCCTTCACTGGAAACCGAAAATAACTCACTCCCGCAAAATGTTTACTTTCTGAATTTTACTCTTTGAATCGACAGCATTATGGCTAAAAGTTTGCTAAGAATTATTTCCTACTAAAGCAAGGAGTTATTTAACTCTGGTAGGTGGGAGTGGCCTTGGATGGCAACATGCCCAGTGCATTATGGGTGTTTTCCTACCTATTTGGCAAAGGGGAAGAAAACAGCTTTTTTCTCTGTTTTCTCTAGTCAGGTAGCACCGATTTAAATTTGCAGCCATGTTTTATTGAAAGGCCACTTTGCCAATGGTAAAGTACCCATTTTAAAAAAAATTCTAATCATCTAACTAATCATCAGACTTAACAATAAATTGATTCTTAAGGAAATTAACTCTATTACATCACCTGAACTGTGAATGAGCAACATCTGAGCAGATCTAAAAGCAGGGCACTTTAGCAGAATCTGCTAGATATTGACTTTTTTTCCTTAATCTGTCATTCTTCAAATGCTGTTATGCACTCGTTCATGCCATAAAATCTATAAATGTGACTGTAACTTTAAAATACACCGCCAGTGTGCCATGAAGATCAAGATTAATGTTAAGCATGCATGAAACACGTGCCCTCATGAACTCATTGGCTTTGTTGATTTTCCGCACGGCCCCTAAACATTGTGGGATATTTAGTGATTTCTGCATCATGTGTCTAATCAAACGACCCATCTAGTCTATTGACCTCTGGAGGGCTGCCATCTGCTCAAGGATAATTAGACCCCTCCAATCTATCGCATCCTCTTAGCCCCCTTCATTCATTTATCAACTTGAGCCATGACATAACAAATAATTGCTTATCAGCTATTACAATTATTGATGTGTTTGAAGGTCTATGATATTTATTCAGAGCTTCATTTAATTAAGACTTTTAACAAAGGAATTAACTGAGCATGTTTGAGAAGTAGTGTTTTAATTGCTACATAACAATGAAAAATAAAATAAGTTTTTACTCCCAAAAAGCAAAAGTGCTTAAAGAATGCCTGCACTGCAAAAAAACTGTTGTTTTTCAGAAAATATATCTAAACATCCACATAAGACAAGATATACAATATACAATAAATATATAGATCAAATTCAATTTTATTTTAATTACTTTTCATTTGAGAATCGAGGATATAAAATTTGACTGAGGATGAATAAGACAAAGAAGAAGGACAAAGTAGATGGAGATGACTAAAAGGATGAAGAAGGAGATGAAGACAAAGAAAATGAAGAAGGCAAGATATATAATGAAGAAGACGAAAAAGATGAAGATGACAAAGATGATGATGATGAAGATGACAATGATGAAGAAGACGAAGACAAAGATGATGATAATGAAGACAATAACAGTGAAGAAGAAGAAGAGGAAGATACACTTTGCCAGTGAAGTAAAAATAAACCTAATATATAATATAGTCTCAGAAAAAAAAAATCTTAATATTTTACACAATTTTGCATTTCAAGCAAATGTATTTTGTAAAATGTGGTTTTAGGAAGGCTCAGCTATTTTTTTTTTTTTACAGAAAAACAAGACACAAATCTGTTTAAAAACACTCTAATTTACCACCATGCATGAAATATAAACAGCCTATAAATAAAGCAGCTGCCTAATGATTTCTAGTCATTATGAATTGTCATATGTCTGAGCATTCCAGTACAAGCGCATCTGAAGCGAATGAGTAAAGGAATGAAATCCCCCCATCCCTGCAGCATCCTCAACTGACTCCAACCCAAAGAAAAGCGTCACTGTAGCAGGATAATGCTGTGTTTCTGTGCCCTCTGTGATTTCAGTGTTGTTCTAGCATGCGGGAACATCACATCCTTGATTACTGCCAGAGACAGTTTCTACGGGGACTATCAATCTCCCTGGCAACAGCACTAATGTGAGTATGTTTCTATGTTGCTCCTTGAACATTGCTTTCGCCACACACCTCCTACAGCGGCAACACTCCCCTGACATATCTGGCTTTCCTGCACAATCCGTGAAACTCAAGAAAAACAATGCATGATAAATAAAGAGAAAAGAAGTGATATGAATAATTCACTGCAAAATAATGTTTTGTTTTGATTGCTTGAGGAAGCATTTTTCAAGCAGAAAAATTGCTCCTTTTTAAATTGGAAATAATGTTTCTTTACATAAACAAATAAATACTCATTCTTGGTTCTAAAATATTATTTTCTACCACCATACTATCATTAGCAACAGCTCAAAAATATTTCCAGGAACCAAAATAAGTAGCTGTGGAAAATACTATAAAATGTTTTAATACATTACTGGTAAAATGTATTTTCTTATGCTCACTGAGTCTGCATGTATTTGATCAAAAATACAGTAAAACAGTCATATTGTGAAATAATATTACAATTTAAAATAACAGTTATTATTATCATCAATAATTTAATGTTTCTTTACAAATAAAAACAATGATCCTTCTTGGTACTAAAATATTATTTTCAAACAATTTGAATTGAAAAATTGAATGCTTATTGCTCAAGTTGACTATCATTATGGGCAGAAAGAGTTGAAAAAGTGGATCACTGATTACTGATCGCTGAAGAAGAAGAAGAAGAAGAAGAAGACAAAGCATAAAAAGAAGAAGAAGAAGACAAAGCATAAGAAGGAGGAGGAGGAGGAGGAGGAGGAGGAGGAGGAAAAGAAGATGAAGTATATGAAGAAGAAAGTGATGATGATGATGATGATGAAGAAAAGAAGGAGAAGGAAAAGGATGAGGAGAAGAAGAAGATAATGATGAAGAAGTAAAAAAATATAATGAAGATGAAGAAGAAAAAGAAGACGATGACAATGGAGAAGGAGAAGGAGGAAGAGGAGAAGATGATGAAGACAAAGAAGACAGAATAAGAAGAATGAGAAGGAGGAAGAGAAGATGAAGATAAAGAAGATGAAGAATTTGAAGAAGGAGAAAATGATGATGATGATTAAGGAGAAGGAAAAGGTGGAGAAGAAGAAGATGATGATGAAGAAGCCAGCAGCCATGTCACCCTGTTGCCCAAGACTGGTTGCCCGACTGAAGCTATGCAGGGTTGAGTCTGTCAGTACCTGGATGGGAGACTCCTGGGAAAACAGGTTTCTGCTGGAAGAGGTGTTAGTGAGGCCAGCAGGGGGCGCTCACCCTGTGCTCTGTGTGGGTCCTAATGCCCCAGTGTACTGATGGGAGCATAACAAGTGAGTGATCACTGCTGTTCTGCTATAGTTGAACAGAGTTCATCCACTCAAATATATGGTATTGCTAACTGGAATTGTGCATTACGGCCTAATACAAAGAACATGACGAAAGTCTTTGTAGTCAATTAAGATTGTAACTATGGTGCGTTTCCTTGCCCTGTAAGCATGTTTATAACCCCGCTGAAGGGTGACGAGGGACGGTCTTAGCACAAAGAAGTGGTAATGTATGTAGATTTGGAGGTAAGGGCCATTCTTCATTGATGCAGTGTTCAAATGGGGCACACCTGCTCACATCAACCTAAATTATCGGCTTTGCTCTGTAGACTCATGCTAATTACACCCCGGTGATACATCAATGTGGATTGATTTAGCTTTGCTCCATAGAGCACAAAAAGCCCTTTTAATCATTTCCCCATCTACCCCAATCGGAGGGCCGCAGTCTTCTACAAGGCCACAGGAATGAGGTACAGCGCTCCCAGAGTAATTACATGGAGACTCCAGGACTGATTAGACGCGTCCCAAAAGCACTCGCTGTGTTTTCTGCTGTCATGGTTAAGGGTATGTTATGAAAAGCTTTCATGGTGACAGAATTGAAACTGACCTTTTAGAAGAGCGACTCCAATGAGTGCCATTTTCCTTCATTTGTGATAAGAAATATTTGAAATGAACACTTTTCTCATAGTGGATCGAATATCCCTAAAAATCAATCCTCGGTTACATTTAGGACATTGTGATTTCATGGAGAAGAAGAAAAATGAAAAGAATGTATAAACCTACACATTGCTGTCACGCAAAGCCTACAGTTTTTATATAATTCAATTCTTTAGACAACAAAATATCAAATCAAGTGTCTGTATCTGCATTCAAAGGCAGGAGATTTCTTTAAAATAATATAAATGTCAATTGGTTTAATATTTTATTATTCAATGACATTCGAATATCTTTAAGTTAAGTTTATCTTAAAGTGCCGCTATTATGCTTTTTCGAATATTACCTTTCAAGCAGTGTGTAATATAACTGTTTGTGAATGTAAATGGTCTGCAAAGTTTCAAACTCAAATTCCACGATAAAGAAATGTTTTGTCTCCTAAAAGAAAGAATCAATTCAGAACTGGCAAATTACAAGTCGTCAGTAATTCCAGTCTCACTTTGCATAATGCCAGTCTATTGGCTGCCTGCGAATGACGTCTACTTTGACCCGCCCTCAAAAACTGTAGTTGAAGCTGAGACTGGAAGAGTTTGGTTCATGTTGTCAACATGAGAAGACCCTTTTTTTTGCGCTGCGAATCCACTCCAGCAGAATAGGCTTTTGGAAAGGAGGGTTTAGAGAGACTGGATCTTCGAATGAACCTGTTTTAGGTTAAGGAATGAGGAATGAGGAATGAGGAATTTTTGAGGAATGAGGTGATGTTTAGCGTACATTATTAGAAAATTAAAGTCCTTTTTGACCTTGGATGCATACAAACCTTTTGTAGGAGACCTCCAAAACAAAATCAGGAACCTTTAAAATAGCATAATAGGGGGACTTTAAGTGTCGTAGTATGAAATGCAGAACTCCCAGACTTCAACCCCTGTTACAACAGATCAAAGCCATGAATAATTCAATCTGTGCAAGTTTTGCACACATTCTGCTCTGTGAGCTGCAGAACTGTTGTGTACTTCAGCCTCACATTTATCATTAGTGGTGAAAGGTGCTCTCTTCAAAAAGAACTTCTCTAGTGGCATTTCACTGAAGTCATCATCATTGCTTTCATGATTTACCTTTCCTTAATAATTACAGTGTTCGAGGCAGTAAAATCAGGCCTCATAACTTCATGTTCTGCATCATAAAACAAAGTTAATCTTACCGCACAGGCCCATTATTGGGCATCAAAGCTCGCGGCGAGGCATTGCCGGCTGATAATTGTATTTGTTGCACGGACTCGGTAAAGGCCGGCGATCTGTAAGGTGTGAGAAACAGATGCCTGCTCCAGTGTGCCGAGATGCAGCGGAATTAGTTTTCTCCCCTGTGGCCATGAATTGTCAGCTTCTGTGTGGTTTTTAAATAAGGAGTGTGAAAGTGAAGCATCTTAGTCTGGCGACTGTGTGGTCACTGGAGTGGAGGGGGGCAAAATGTGTTGCTCAGTCTCTTTAGGGACCTGTACGCTTTTTCAAGGGATTCCCTGGAGATTTTTGTTGATTGAACTGCTCTTCAACAGTATACAACATCTTTTCCATCCATTTAGCTTGTCACAAAAATGTGTTCTTCTCAATTTTCAGCATCAGTAATTAAATTAAAATGGTGAAAAGTTGCACTAAACTTATCACTTTAGGTTGCTGCCACTTTTCACGTAATAATTTGTGGTAGTAATTAAACGTTTAGTGAGCTCAAATTATTTACAGTGTACATTAACAAATGGTTAATGTTGCTGAAACTGCGATCTGTATTTGTAAAGATAAAAAAAATTGGTTCATATTGTAATCCTGTTAACACATTTCTTCTTGAAGCCGTGGCCGGAGTCACCTTGGGCTGTAGTGGGTTTTCTTCAGGGACCTGATTAGGACCAAGTCTCCGCTCCTGTAGCATCTTGGGACTGCTGTGAAAATGACTAGTGCAACATTATTTCCCAACTTTTCAGTTCAGTTACAGCACTTTTGTTCCCCACTAAGAAAACAACCCCATTTAAACCCCTTTAGACCTTTGTTAAGATAGGCTAATGGCTTTCTTCTTAAACATTTTTTTCTTTGTTATTGTTGTGTGCGCTTTATTTGAAAAGTTGAACGAGGCCAAAAGAAATTCCAGTGATGCAACCTACGATCAACATTTTCCTCATCTCTGTTTCTCAGTGGTACATCGGGAGGTATAGTAATTGGGTCAAATGCAACTGGACATTAATCCAGTGTCATCCGGTGTCAATAAAACAATATGTGTCCATCCATCCATCCATCCATCCATCCATCCATCCATCCATCCATCCATCCATCTATCTATCTATCTATCACATTTTTTTCTGGCATGCTTGAACAGTGTTCTTTCCACTCTTGTCACATGGCATTAACAGCAGGGTTCCTGTCCAATTATTAACCTTCATTTGGCCTGTTATTTCCTGCAAACGTCCCATCGTGCCTTCCTGCAGAGAGCCGGGAAACCTCCTGTTGGGTGAAAGTGTGTGACCATCATCTGTCACACAATATTTTTTAACAGCAAGCTCTGACCCATCCTCTCTTCATATGTTGCATCTTTCAATGTGATACTGATGATATCTTGACAGTTTTTAAAAGTAATTTCTGTTTTTTCCTGAAGGTTCTTTGGGAAATGTGAAATATCATTTGGCTTTGATATGCCACATCTCATAATTGGTGGGATGTCAGAATAACTGTGGCAGAAAATTGTGAATTCAACTGTAAGTGACATGTATTAAACTGGACTGCAAATGCTGTGAAGAACAGATTCAAAAGCTGCTGTTTGTTAACAGTATTGCGTACTACATTTTTATATTTACTGAGTGGTGTTTGCCAATACAAAACTACCCACTACTATGCTATTGTGTGTCCAAACACTGTCTCAATCAATGACATGAGTTTGTGCACCAGTGGAAGATGGGACTATTTGGGAAACATATTGGAATTTAATAATCTTTTCAGAAATGACACACTCTCCCTTTAAAGATAAAATTGTTTCATGAAATTAGATCAGATTTTTATTTATATTTTTTTTGTAAGAACGTGCATAAGGGCCGTCACATAGTCAACGCGAGCAACGCGAGCGATGTGAGCGACACGACCGACACGCTCCCTTTCATAGTCTAAACAGTGGACGCATGCAGACTCAAGCGTCACGGGTGATGAGTGAAATGCAATACACCGCTCACACAACAGGGGGTAGTAGAGTCGGGTGATATTAAGATCAAAATGGCAACTGAAGAGGAGTGCAAATTGCTAATTTTATATTGGCGGCAACAAAGGCAGCGCAGAGATAGGCGGTGGTATGTTCGCCCTTTAAACCGAAGAAGAGATCAGGATGGGGAGTTTGCGCCTCTATTTTATTGGAGTGTAATTGCAATGAACTGTCATATAAATGCGGATGTATACATATAAGCTTGCATAATTTTTCCTCTTCGCCCGTCATTGTATTCAAACCTTCTTCAGTAAACATAATATACTTGAATTAATGTACAGTACTTGCAATGTCGCCTCCGCCGACAACACATAGTATTTTGTGCATTGGTGCGTTGCGTATCAAAAACTAGGACGCAAAAACTTGGCTACGCATCGACGCATAATGGCAGCCGAAGCGTACCGATGCGTAACCTTGCAGACGCCTATGCGTACCGATGCGTTGACTATGTAAAGGCCCTTACTAAGATAATTTCTAAATGCACAATAAAAAAATAAATAATCTTTTACTGCCATTAAATTTAATGCATTTTACACATTGTTAGTTGATTAATCAATATGATCACACATATATAGATGATTATTTATCTAAATAAGCTAAGGCATAATTCCTAATGGAAAAACTAAATTTACAAATAAATATTAAGAACGTGATTTTGTCAGTCACGATTTCTTCGACTAGTTCAGTGAAAGTCTTGCAAATTCCTCCATGCATCACACATCATCACATGCTTTAAGGTTCAGTTCTTATCACTAATGCATCACCTGTCCTTGAACTGGCCCATCCGTTACTGCAGAAAAGTGCTTGCGTTTGGAGAAAGAAGTGACCTTACTTAGTGGCAAACCCTGGATCTTCCTCTCTTGACTGCGTCTCAGCGTTAAGCTTGTCATTCATTCTTATAAGGGCCCATTAGACATGCAAGGAATTATCATCTTCTATGGTGCATTTGCCTGTTTATTTCCAAAATCAAGGAAACACTGGAAACATGGATATAGGGTCAACATATTTCTCCATGTTCTCATGCTAGCAAGTGTTAAAGCCAGTGTCAAATAACTGCATTTCAACAGAGAAGGGTGCGATTTATAAGGGCCACAACATTTTTTTTAAGATTCCAAGAAGAAACAAATTTCAAATTAAATATCATCTACACTGAATTTTTTTTTATATTTTTTTAAACTATTTTTACTCAATTGCAAGTAAATTTCGAAAATAATTATAAAGAAATGACAAGTAACACATTGAACTAAACATGACATTTTGAAGTTGAAACACTGAAATAGTATATTTTTTCATGATTCATAATTTTCATTCTTTCTCTACCACATAGAAAGCGATTATCTTAATTGGGAAAAGTGCTGCTTGGCTCTCATATTTGACTTATGTTTGTGTCTATCACATTCATCTCTAAAATCTCAAACCAAGACTATTGCTCAGTTGCAACAAGTGCAATTCTGCCTCAAATCAAAGTCAGGACTTCAACTGGAATTGAAAAGCATTCACCAATTCAGCCCTGACATTGATGCACGATGTCCTTTCTGTGAGACAAACATCTTCAAAATCCACTCCCCACAATCTCTTAATTACATCACTTCCAATTACAGGCTTAAAAAGATGCAGTCTGTTTGAATAAAGGAGGTTATTTACAGCTCACATTTATTTATAGCTGTACATGCCAGGACTCCAGTGTTCATTTGAATGACAAGAACAGATTATTACCCATCAGAAAAAAGATTATGGAGCCTGTTTTCTGGGTTCATGCATACAGAAAAATGGAGATGAATACAGATTTGTAGGTCAAAGGAGAATCAATGAGTGACCTGTTGAAAAATAACCCACTGACCCACTGCAGGGCATCCTTTACAATGCATATAATCTCTATTCACTATCAAGAGAAATAAATCAATAAGTCAATAAAGTCAAGCTATTCCCTCCCCCAACAAGAAGGACAAATGTTAGCTCTGTTTCTAGAGCTGCCATCCTAGAAAGCATAGGTGAACTCCTGAGACAAAGGCTGTTGCTAGAATGCATTGCAAGGGAAAATGATGATGGAAAAGTGAAGAGAAGTATTGATGATACATTTCTAATCAGGGCTTGACATTAACACCTGTCAACCCGCAAAATGCGGATGTATTTCAGCAGTGGCTTGTAACACAGTCATTCTTACTAGCCACTTTGGAGGCTTGAATTTTATAAATAATATACATTTTTCAATTGTAGTCTTTTAAAAAGGCATCTGAAATAATAAACTAAATGCAATGTAGTGTTGTCAAACATATAGATTTTTTTTCCCCACATATTCTCCTTTGTTAAGCTCCTCTCTTCCCAGTCTGTTGAAATACTCTGTTTAGTTCCTGTCTCTATGAAGACCCTCCTTCCGAAATGCTCAATGTGCTCTGATTGGTCGGCTGGATCAGTGTGTTGTGATTGGTCAACCGCTTTGAGAGTGTTTGCGCCCCTTACCATAACCACGAATTTCATCAACTAACACAACTCAACCAGGCCTCGCCACTTTTATGCTGTGGGCGGGAATTATTTAAATTAGGAGAATTGTAATAGAAAATTGTGGCGTGTTTGTTTCTGGAAGAAAACTCAAGACTACAATGGAGGTGATTCAGGGAGTTCAGAAACAGTGACACTGATATAGAGAATAACTAACTTTGGAGTGACTTTGCCTTGTAACTTTAAAGACCTTTTTCATGCTCAAACAGCAACATTACACTCTAAAGAGAGTTAAACATGTAAAAAAGAAAAAGCATAGTAGGAGCCTTTAAAAGACTTCTATTTACTTGTAAGTTTATTTTTTCTGTGAAACAAACAGTCACCCAAACAACATGTTTGTACGAACTCTTACTCTGTAAGTACATTCAAAATTAATGCAATTTACAAAAGCTCCTATAAAGAAGCCAATGGGTAACGCTTCTGTCACTTCTGCTAAAAGATTGGCCTTGGCATCCAGGGACACTGGATTATATTTCCAAAAAAACATTTCATTTCTAAGCAAATGCCCTGATGTTGTATTGAGGAGATTACGCCATTCTAATCTGAAACAAAGGAACAAACAACAAAAATATTTAATTATAAATTATGTAAAGACATGTAAACACAAGTAAAAATGTGTGTTTTGCTTTTTACAGGACCTGCTTGACCTTCTGTCAGCTGGAAAAGGGGTTTGTGTATTATAAGCTATAATCAGTTACAATAATTTCTATACTCTCCATAAGGTGCCCGAGGCTGTCGTTTCTCTTTAGAGGTGAAGTGTGACATTTCTGTCCCACCAAACAGAATTGCAGGTGTAACAAGTCCTACTCGACCCTCTCTAAGCGGGATTCGAACCCTGATCTCCCTGATATGGAGGCGGGCTTTAACAAGGACGCTACAGAACACAGCCGCTAACGTCAGTCGCTAGCGAGACTCTTGAGGCCAGAGGAGTGAGGTTTACACACACAGCTCTTACTAGCCTATGGCCATTACACAAGAATAATGACTGTTTGCAAATACAAACTCCTCACGGTCTTCCATAAGTAGTTCGGCCAAATCTGCTGTTTCTCTTTAAATAAATATTCAGATTACATAGTTAAAAACTGTATAAATTGAGAATCAGAATCAATTCAAATGCTTCTCGCTGACACTGAAAAGAGAAAATTCTCATTTGATAACTGTGTCGGTGAACAAGACATTTCACCAGCATAATCGCCATGAACTCTTTATTATCACCTTTGCTGTGACCGGAATAAATATGTAAATGAATTAACCTTAAGTTATTAACCTTAACATGTATCTGGGAGCAAATGTAGGGGATCTTACTGGTTTTATCTGGAATTGAGGGGTGACAGAGTTTAATTCACTGTCTGAACTTCTCAAGATTTAAGTAAAGAAAAATTGGTATGAAATCCTTTCATTGCTCTCCATTCAGTGCTCAAGAAACACATTTTTGCATAATATCTGTAAAATTCACTACCCAAACACACATCAGAAAGACTCAGTCTATTATGGCAACCTGATTTATATATATATATATATATATATATATAAGAAAAGAAAAGAAAGCTCCCAGTTTTAAAGGGATAGTTCCCCCAAAAATTCTGTCAGTAATTACTCACCCTCATGTTGTTCCAACCCCGTATGACCTTTGTTCATCCTCGGAACACGAATTAAGATATTTTTGATGAAATCTGAGAGCTGGATCACTCCTCCATAGGCTTCTTAAGGGATTGACACTTGCCAGCCCCGAAAAGTTATTAAAGATATCGTTAAAATAGTCCAAGTGACTACAGTGGCTCAATCTTAAGTTTATCAAGCGACAAGAATACTTTTTGTGCGCAAAAAATAAATAAATAACGACTTTATTTCAACTATTTGTTTCCTTCTCTGTGGGCCTCGAGTGAGTTCACTAGTGATATAGCGCAGTTCTTCTGTTGTTGTACGTCACACGCATCACACACATGACCAGCGTCGGCCAATAGTGAGCCTACGTGTGACGTAGCTCTACACGATCACACTACGCTAACTGACTCGAGGCCCACAGAGAAGGAAATGAATAGTTGAAATAAAGTCGTTATTTTTGTTTGTTTTTGCGCACAAAAAGTATTCTCGTCGCTTGATAAACTTAAGATTGAGCCACTGTAGTCACTTGGACTATTTTAACGATGTCTTTAATGACTTTTCGGGGCTGGCAAGTTTCAATCCCTTAAGAAGCCTATGGAGGAGTGATCCAGCTCTCAGATTTAATCAAAAATATCATAATTCGTGTTCCGAAGATGAACGAAGGTCTTACGGGGTTGGAACATGAGGGGGAGTAAATACTGACAGAATTTTCATTTTTGGGTGAACTAACCCTTTAAGGCAATCGCCTCACAAATGATTTGTTTTAGGCCGGTTATTTGACCTCGGCTCTGACAGGGCAGTAATATCTTATTCTGCAGAGGGAATGAAAGCTGCTCAGATGCTAATATAACTCTGTGAGTACAAGCACAGTTCATCCGGGGGCCAAATCATCCGCCCTCACGGCACATTACTACCAGCCCTTTATTCCACATACTGCTTATTTCATAATATTCAGCCTAGACATCTTGATTCTAGGCACAAGCTCCCAGTCCCAGTCCCGCTGTGTCCTAACATAAAAGGACAGTGACTTATTTGATTGACACTGGATTTGCATAACTCACGCATGTCCTTGAAACATAGGCTCACAGCAAATGTATATTTATACTTTTCTGAAAAACATGTGAGTGGTGCAAAACTGGCCACCACAATTCTGGGGAGTTCTGTGTGGTTTCTTACTGGTCCAAGTCAAAATAGTCCACCCTAAAGTCTCCGTGAGATTATGGACTCGTGATGTGTGTTTTTGTTTGCCCATTTTTACCACGTATAACAATCAAAACCAGTTTGATCCCAATTAATCCAACCTGAAGGAAAGCTAAATAAATAAATAAATAAATAAACAAAAGATATTGTTTAAAGCAGTATTATTTGTAATACTATATTATAAGAAATTATACAATTTATGAGTAAAATTGTTTCTACATCTATTTTGTTTTCAGTGCAGTTAATGTTAATAACCCTGCTCTAATGTCATTTTTATTTCTTAAAGACAACGAGACTGAAGAAATCTTAAATTTTCAACCTTTGCCAGGATTTGCCAAGACATCAATCACAAGCAGATCTCAATATAAACTCAAACATTCCCATGCAATTCTGCCAAAGTCAAATCATGTTAACTATATAATCCACATTGTAAGGCTCTATTCCCCTAGGTCAATAATGTTCTCATTTGTGTATTTTATTCCTTTTAGACTTTCAGTCTCCTGAGCTATATGAAAGAGCAATAAAACTGCTCTGTGAAGTGAATCTGATTGAATGTTGGCTTCTGTAATCTAAACCCTCTCTTCACTGGTGTACGTATGCTGTTCTCAGTTTACATCATTCATATAATCATTTATCTTGATCTGTCTCTTTATTTGTGTGTGTTTGTGTACATTATGGAAATAAAATGAGCTTCCCTGTGTCGGCAGAAGGATAGCGAAGTGAAGGTGCTGTGAGTGGGAGTTATTTGTTCGGGTAAACGCTGTTAGTCGGCCCACACGGCCTGATTCATGTGACTCTTTTGCATTCTGAAGGCTGGAAGAATGCAGGAAAGAAGGGCATGATTGTGAAGCGTTTGTTATGTCCTTGAATGAAGGAGAATCTTCTGTCTGGAGACCACACAAGCAACACGAGCTGGCAACCGATCCAGACAACACGAAGAAAATGCAAAACTTGACAACGCAAGAACTATAAAAAGAAAATCAACATGTTTTATATGTGAAATGTGGTTTAAAGGGTAATCAGTGCAAGTTTTTTTTTAAAGGCATTATTGAGCGAGATGACATATTTTATATTATTTTAGTATTTCCTTTTCTGCTGACATCATCAAGCCTACTTACTCCTCCCATCCAACTACCTGTTGTTTAATCAATTCATGAAGGACAAAATAAAGTCCAGCCCAACATTACTGAATATCCTGTTTTACCATGTTAGATGTCACATTAAGGAGAAAAATGGCTTCATGATCACTTTTAACTTTGAATTGATTGTAAGGTTGATTAATTTCCATTAATTAGCTTAAACCATTTAAATGAACTGATTTAACAAAAAGTCGAATTCAATAACATGTTAATCTAAACCCCAACTTGGCTTTGTACATGTACAAAATATTTTGGTAAAAACACATGTAGCTAAATTTTACTGTTATTGTCTACAAATTATTATTATAATTATTATTTATTTAACTGAATCAAATCAAATCATTGTTTTGGGGAAAGCACGCACGCACGCACACACACACACCAAATATTATAAAAATAACATTACATATAATTAAAACATTTATTAATACATTATTAAAATCACAAGTTGTATCTGTTAATGTTATTGAATGGACCTGAACTAAAAATTGCTTTTTAATTAATTAACATTAACAAAAATGATTAGATATAATGTACCAAATGTATTGATCATTGTTAGTTATTGTTAGTGCATTAACTAACGTTAACTAATGGGACCTTATTAGTGTTATCTTTACCTATATCTTTTGGTATAAGCAATTTTAAACATATAGTGCAGTCATTGGTTTATCGACTGACGACAGTAGAAAAGAAGAAAGAATAAACAGTAGGGGGGAAAAATCCCACCTACGACTTGAGTGAAGCCTGGCTCGATCCGAGAGAAAAAAATCCCTCTTTCCAGATGAGAAGCACATCTGACTCGCAAGCAGACATATTTTCAGTCAAGCGATCGCTCATCTTTTATGGGGCTGTGTGATGTCAGCAGTAGATTTTTTATTTATTTATTTGTTTATTTTCAGTGCCTGCAGAGGTGGGCGGACCGGATTGGCTGTAAAAGCTCACACACATTCCATGTTTCTCACTCCCAGCTTCAGCATCTAGGCCGACATCATTGCCTCTGCTCGCTGCCACAGGCGTGCAAGTGCCAAGACATGGAGAACACTTGTCAGGTCGGGATGTGTTATCTATTTTTCTCAACATGCCAGAGCGTGTCTCAGTCCGTCAGACGTGGTCCTGGCAGAGAGACGGAGGCACACGTACCTCACTGCAGGCCCAACTCTACCTCCAAATTGCCACCTATGAAAGTTTAATGGTTGTCTGTGACTGCATAGTGAATAATTGAACAAGGGGAAAACCTGATTCTTTCCTGGATAACGAAGCAAGCCTAGCAGTAAACCTTTGTGTGAGCGTAGGGGAAAATGAGGGAAAAAATTCGAAGTAACAAAAAGTGGAAATGCCAAATTTTAGTGCCTCGTTTCCCTCAAGAAAAGAAAAATCGCAAGTTTTTGTCATCTTTTTAGTTTTAGACCACTGCTACTCAGCTGGTTTTGCTTTAGGATCCAGATTTTACAATGGACATCAAGTCCAAGATTGTTGGGGAGAAACTATTACATGTAACGCCATTATGTAAATTTTCTATTTGGGTTCATATATGCTTAATTTTTTAAGCTTAACTGATTTTTTCCCAAGGCATTGCTAGATGACAATGTTTCCTGTCATAGCTATGCAAAGATTTGATTTCAAAAACAGTATCATAACTATTTCTTGTTATGATTTTAAATCCATATTTATCCTCAGAGCATTCTTAAAGTACTAAAGTCTGATTTTGAGGAGGCTGTGCTTTAAAATTTGATTTTTATCATTTGAATTCAAGTAATGAATGATTTTGAAGGTTTGACAGTAATCAGTGTTGAGTACTACTGTACGGTTAACCCTGCGTGGTTTAAATGTTTGGAAATGATTAACAGTTGAAAACATTTGTTAGAAATTTAGAAAAGTAATCAAATGTAATCAGTTACATTAAAGTAATTGAAATAGTTACACTACTTATTACTTTTTAAACAAGGTAACTTGCAATCTGTAACCTATTACATTTCCAAAGTAACCTTCCCAACACTGTATACACACACACACACACACACACACACACACACACACACACACACACACACACACACACACACACACACACACACACACACACACACACACACACACACACACACACACACACACACACACACACACACACACACACACACACACAGAAACATTTCAGGTATTCACACATATTTTAAACTTTATCAGGGATAATGTAATAATACACTATTTTCAGGGTCAATAATATTCAGAGATAAACTGACCTATATATTTTTTTTATAAATCATCTTTTTAAATGTTTTTTTTTTTTTTTAAAGATAAATGTTTTAATTATAATGTAATTAAACCCTGCAGAGTATGTTTTTATTGTAGTTTAATACTCATTTAGCTATTGTGGCAAAATCTGAAATAAATCAAACAATCACCTTTGAATATGAATGAGATCACCCAGGCATGATATATTATTTCATTTGATTTAGTTGTTGAAAACACTTCAGTAGGGTTATTACATTGCAAAGTTCTCAGTTTTCTTCCTAATGGTCTAGTTAAAGGTCCTGGACCATCATAATATTTCATTTATACTTCTATTATAAGACCCTCACTGTCGAAAGTCTCAGTATATACTGTGATAAAACAGTTTGAAGAGTTGCTCAATCTACCACTCAGCATGAGAAAGAAACTCATTCTGCTGCCTAATGGCTTTCAACACTTTCTGTGTGGACTTCAGCATGGGTCAAAAGTAGTTCAAGTAAATAATATTAACTGACTATTGTATATGTGTTGTTGCTGTGTTGATGAATGTGTTTTTTATTTATTTTATTTTTTTTGTAAAGAACAGTTATGTAAGGGCTAATGTATAGTGAAGTGCTCATTATCAAAAAATAAACCTAAAGCAGAATGAACAGTATAACAATGATCAAACATAATTATTTTGACATTGTTTTAAGTTAAAATTACTGCATTATGTGAGAGTAACCAGAATGAGGATTGATATGATTGGCATGAAACTATGTTTCCTGGGACAATAGTAAACGATAAGGTCTATTGTCATTATACAAAATAATTTGACTGACTGACCAATCAGAATCAAGCATTCCAAAGAAACATGCATTAAGTTGCTTTATGCAAGAGTGGAAACCAGACCTAACCTTGATATCTGTCACTCTCAGGAAAATCACTTGCCAAGGAAATAAATAATGGTTTGCAAATAGAATAAGCAGAGACTTAGACGGTTGCATTATTCTGGCTAAGCGAGCAAGGCAAAAAAATCAATGCCTCCCCACCCTCTTGTAAATTTCGTCTGGTCCACTGATCACATGCATATGTAGATATCAGGGACTCTTAAAGGCCCCGAATTTAAATTCACTCAAGCATAACAACATTTACATTTTCCAAACTTCTCTAGACCTTGTTGTGTACAATATTCAACTTCAGGACGTTTTTGAGTTAGCTGACCTTATCCGTTCACCTCAGCATGTTTAGACAGAAAGTAAATAAAAGCCAATGGACAATGTAAAGAAAGTGTGTTCTGTTCAGTTTAATGGAGTACAATGTTTTGTAAGATGAAGAAAAAATATTCAGACTAGATCTTATGACCGCAGCAATTTATTCGCCATACAGACTGTCTCCTATTAACCTCAGTTATCTGGGATGATTTTAGGGTTAAGATTTTTAGAGGAATTAAAAGAGCTGACCCCAGACTTTCCTGTAAGGGCAAAGAGTTGCCGTATATCAGCAGGAGACGAGGCCGGCGGGATATGAGCAGGGTCGCTGTCCGTGGTGCTGATTTCTCATGCAGTGCTGAACGAACAGCTCCTTTTGTATTTCAACCCAGTCAATCTTGTTAAAAACAAAAACAAAAATTGGAGGTTATGTTGGTGTTTTCTTTGTGTCTGTTAACTTTGAGGTCATCTACAAGTATGGGTTCTTAACTAGTTTGCTTCAGGACTTAACACTGTTTATTGTGTAAAAGGAACATTGTCTTTCTAAGTGTAATCATCGCTGTTGTAAGCAAACAAGAACAACTAAAATACTATCCAAATAGTCTTTCATCAAACACGTAGGAGAGAATCAACAGTAGAAACGCTGGAGATTGCTGGAGAAACATAAGAGAAATGCTAACCACGATGTAAGTTATTAAGAAGCAGCAAAATTAATGATTTAAGTTTAAAACGTTTAGGTTTCTAAATGTCTCTTGCATTTCAGCCAATAATTCACTGCACAAAACACATTGTGGTCAGCATGTTTATTCTTGCGTTTCATATTTAATTTTTTTTTTTTTTTTTTTACTTCTGTAGTTTTGTTCATGGTTGTCAAGAATGAGGACATGTTGTTCATGATGTCATGTTGACTAGCTTCTATCAAGTGACAGATGGATTTGTGTCAAAATACAGCAGAGTTTGAATGGAAGCACATTGACATCAAGAACAAATGCAGTGTCTGGATGTTGTTGAGTTCGAAAGTGCCTTTATTGTTTATTGTTTTTATTCATGGTATGAGCTGATAAATGTTTTTTTGCCCAGCACAATCTCACACTCAAAAAAATAAAAAAATAAATAAATATATAAATAATTTCCCTCTTGTTCAGTTTAATTAATTAAAATGAGCTAAAGTAACAGTTTCTGAACATTTCATTGTTCAAGCCACATAAAATATTTAAATCATTTTTTGTTGACATAACTAAGTGGTGGATCTGTAGTTCCCAGCATGCTTTGCAAGGGAGTGCATTAGTAGAGTGAATTAGAGATTAACACTAATGAATATGATTAACGATCGAATATGCTAACTTCCATACTATATAGTATGTGAAAAGCAGTCTGTGAGGCAGAGTAGTATGTCCGAGTTCATATTAGTCATAAAACAGTAGGCGAAAAGTCCCCGGATGTCCTACTACTTCCGGCGAGATTCTAAAGTGTGTATACGATGGACACTTTACTTACACATAAGGCCACGGGAGAGGATTTGTGGATAAAATAAAGTGAAGCGACTCAACTGATGTCATTGGTCACATGACAATGACAACATGGCGGATGTAGAACGTACTATATCATACTATATAGAAAAGTATATAGAACATACTTTTTAATGGTCGCAAACTATACAGAATGCAATTTCGGACGCAATGTATTGTTTTTCTGTAAGGGAATGACATATTAGTGTGTAATTTTCAGTTATGTAGGACATTTAGACATTTAGAGTTTATGTAATGTTTTTGAATTTTGTGGTTACCATTGTGCACTTGTGCTGAGCCTGTGGACAGCTGTATTTAGTTATAGCGTATAATAGTATATAGTTTAATTGCTTCACCCACCATAAAAAGGTTAGTAAACATACAGTCAATTAAATGGACCTATTCCAACTAAATTGTGTTGACCCAACTAAACTGATTTCATTGGAATGAAATAAATTCAATAGTGTAAAAACATTCTTCAATTCAATCAAGAAAGGGTAATGATTTCAGTTTTTGAGTGCATGGAAATTGGTAACTACTTTATATTTTAATATATATATATATATATATATTCATATAGCTAGTACAAATACAAAATTCCCACCTCATGACATGATTATGTTTTCCTGGATCAGGTTGGTTTTGCTAGAAATTAGCTATGTAACTCTTTTTAGTTCAAAATTAACACAATTTAAATAATGAGGCAATGCATAATCCTTGTTCCCTTTCGAAGGGAACTCAACAATACGTCAACGACGTTATGGGGAACGCCTCAGGCATGACAGGTGTCTGAAATCACTATCAAATCACGTCAATCATATTGACCGGCGACAGCCCGTGAATCATTAGCGTGAATGATTAACGTGCGACCTGGAAGTATAAAAGGGCGCCTTGCAAACATGACAAATCATCTCATCGTCTTCAGGGACTGTCTGTTTGAAAACGCTACTCAATGAAACGGTAAGAAAATTAAATGTACAGCACACGAGTGTGCTTTTCCTGCCTGGGAGAAGAGCACGCACGGGAGGTACTCGAGGGAATCCTCTGTGTGAACTGTGAACGTTTTTCTCTTAAAACACTCCGCTCTCGTCTGGCCCTCTTCTCGAGTGAAGGGGGTTCAACGTCTGGTCCTCGTGGTCCCGCTCGTGCCGAGGCAGAGCTCGTCGATCATCTTGAGAGTGCTGTAAACCTCTCAGATGATTCGACGGCTGACGAGGGCGAACTGCAGGTCGATGATGAGGATTTTTCACCGACAGTTTCCTGCAGTTGCTGCTCTTCAGGACGAGCAGGAGATGGCTGAGGAGGTTTATAATCAGGTAGATCCTGAACCCTCTCAGCCACCCTGCCCCGTGTATGCAGGTCTGGTGGATGTTGTGGAGCGCGCCGCCATCAGGCTGTAGCTGCCATGGCAACGCGCTAGAGGAGAGACCGCGCTCAGCTGCTTTTAGGACCTGCATACCGCTGAGATCCGGTTCCACGCCCAGGCAGGCGGGAGGGCCTGGCCCTTCACGGTCTGAGGACCGTAGACAGGGCCAGAGAGCCAGTGTCGCCTCTCGTGCGCCCCCTCCGTGGAGGAACAGGGCGCAGAAAAGGCGTGACTCCCGCAAGAAGAGGGATCTGAGGGAGGTTATCCAGCACAAGCGCATACAGCGTCGCTGATGGATAATCTCCCCGGAGGGCTTCATTAAAAAGAAATCCAGCCCTCTCCTCTCTTCTGACTCCCCAGACGTTCATTACATCAGGCCTGGGGCTGGGCCTGTGATAAGAACGATGTTCCAATGGCCCGCCTAGGCTTGGTTAGTAGAAATGCCTCTTTCAGGCATGTAAAGTGGGGACCCCAGGTTCTTAAAGAACTATCTGGCGAGTCTTCACTCCGCATGCCGCAGGTGAGCTGACTGGTCTTTTCAAGAGTAAATTTTTGTGAATTAAAATTCCGAAATGTATCTCTCTACAGACCTCGTTCCCTGTATAGAGCTATGGGGTCATGTCATTTGCCATGTCATCAGGTAATAAGGTAAGAGAGTTTCCTGGATTATTAGGGCCCTGAAGTTCCCCATTAGGTGGCCAGAACGATAACTATGTTAGCCTTCGGGCTGTTAGCCACCTCAGGGTAGAGTAGTTGGTCTCTCTCTTAGAATTTGTTACTTAGAGTGTTGACTGACGCTAGAGCTTCAGATGGATCTTATGTCCGGCCCACGGGTCCGTTTGACTTCGACTGAGTATTTCGCCCCTTGAGCTCTGTTTGGGTTTTCATTAGGCTGAGCGATCTACAGCCTTTGTATGGAATAATACAGACTATATTCTTTAGTAAGACTGTGGCTCCTCCAAGCCCTCAGATAGATCTATGCCTGCAGGCTAGCCCTCACCAGGGCCGCCTCTGTAGCTGGCCTAGGCTGTGCCAGGGATAATAAAGGCGCTCTGCTAAAAATTTAGCATTGCTTCCTCTGAACCTTCACTTTGTGAATGTAGGTTTCTAGCATCCCTGTATAAACAGCCTCCTCCCATGGGAGTCGTTAGGCCAAGGCCCGCCCCCTTCTCTGCATTCTGGGGTGACTAGAGTAATGCAGCGTGGTGCAGAGGATGGTTTGTAAGGACATGGTAGGCCTCAAACAGGCCTCCGTGGTATTTATGTCTTTATTGAGCAGGGTTAGGCCGTCTTTCGCTTCACGAAGAAGACTGGGTTTCCTGCCCGACCCTGCCATGCAGAACTGGCCTACGGATTTAGGCCGCCAGTTTAGGCTTCACTCACCTCGCTGAGCTACTGCTCGAGCACTAGGTTGTAGGTGGTTGGCTTTCATTCAAGCCCCACTCCCCTAGGTTGGGCACAGATAAATTTCTGTCACCCCTAGAGCCGCTGGCAGGCCCGCACCCTGGTAACCTCAGGGTGAGGTGTGAGTATCCCCCTGTGATACAGGATAGGTCTGAGCACTTCACTCCCAGTTCTGTTTTATCCTACCTCGCACCACTATGGCTCGGGTCGAATATGAAGTGAGCTTCACTTCTTCTTTGGTCGAAGTACGCTCCCCTGAAGCCAGAGCATTGCCCTGAGCTGACGCCCATGCATAGATGGTAGGCCCCTGACTAACTGGGGCCTCCGTTGAGGCAGAGTGGCGTATGTTGTACTCCCCTTGTTTTGAGGGTGCTAGCTTTCTTGCGGAGTACACTGCCATGGGCAATGTGATTAGGCACCAGGATGCTGTAGGCGCTGTGTAAACAGCTTTTCTGCCAACAAAGGCTGCGCCATTAGGTAGTAGGCCTCAGCAGGCCTCCTTGATTGGACAGCCCCCTAGAGGGCACTGTAGGCCAGCTCACTTTACGTGGTTGGCCTTGGTGGTTCGGGCAGTTGACTCAATGATGGGTAGTAGGCCTTTAAACAGGCCTCCTCGGAGGTGAGTCCCAACATTGTGGGACATACCTTATAGCGCTACTGGAAGCCCATTAGTAAATTATGCTTGTGTAGTATGGTTCCCAACAGTGTACTTTATGGCAGAATATGACTTGATATTAGCTAGTAGGCCCGACCAGGCCTCCCTGATAGGCGAGTCCCCAGCTGGCTGGCCTTAGCAGGCCACCTTATACTATCACCCGGACTCAGGGCTCAAAGCTACCAGTGGTTCTAGGTAGTAGGCCACTCAGGCCTCCCTGAAGGTGAATTCCCACTTACGTTGGCTATCAGGTAGTAGGCCTCTCTGGGCCTCCCTGAATGTGAGCTCCCAAATATTGTGGCTGTCAGGTAGTAGGCCGCTCTGGGCCTCCCTGAATGTGAGCTCCCAAATATTTTGTCTGTCAGGTAGTAGGCCTCACCAGGCCTCCCTGGAGGTGAGTTCCCACATGCTGTGATTATCAGGTAGTAGGCTCCTCCAGGCCTCCTTGAATGAGAACGGTCAGGTAGTAGGCCTCACCAGGCCTCCCTGAAGGTGAGTTCCCACATGCTGTGATTATCAGGTAGTAGGCTCCTCCAGGCCTCCTTGGATGAGTACGGTTGGGTAGTAGGCCTCACCAGGCCTCCCTGAAGGTGAGCTCCCCACATAATGTGGTTGTAAGGTAGCAGGCCTCACCGGGCCTCCCTGAAGGTGAGTTCACACGTACTGTGGTTATCAGGTAGTAGGCCTCTCTTGGCCTCTCTGAAGGTGAGCACCCCACATACTGTGGTTTTCAGGTAGTAGGCCTCTCTGGGCCTCCCTGAAGGTGAGCACCCCACTTACTGTGGTTATCAGGTAGTAGGCCTCAAGGGCCTCCCTGAAGGTGAATTCCCACTTACGTTGGCTATCAGGTAGTAGGCCTCTCCGGGCCTCCCTGTAACGTTCCCTAGTGGTGCTGGGTTTTAAGAAGCTAGTGGTCTCTTGCTATCAGTTTCAGCTAGCCTTAATAGGCAGCTTCTGAAGGCGAGCTTGCGCCCTGGCTCGCTAAAGTGTTCATTCTCTTCTATTGGTTCCCTCTCGGAACTTTTTCTGCCTACAGCCTGGTTCGCCTACCAGGCAGACCTGTGCTCCCCTCACCGAGGGTCTCTATGAGCATGCGGCTTCCTGAGTCTGGTCAGACGGTCGTAGGCCTCTCGTGAGGCCTCCCAGTTAGATCAGCCCTTAGGCCTTCACAGGCCTCCTCAGTGGTTTGAAACACAGACACTGGGTTGATCCGTGGATAGAGTAGAGAAACTCCCCTCGCTAGCAAGGGTTGGAAAGCACTATGCTGAGTCATACTCTCCGGGATATCCCGTCTCTGAGATCCGGGCCGAGGGTTCACTGCCAGCTTCGCAGTCCCTCGGGTTGGATGCCTTACTTAAGGCTTTGTTGTCCAGAGGCTCTGTCTTCAGACAGACAGGATTTGGCCAGACTAAGTGTCTATGTACTGACGCCAGGTCAGGCCGTCCTGGTGGCATTTCTGGGTGAGTACGTTCCCCTGAATAGTGACTGGCTGGGGTTCCTTCGGGTTCCCTAGCCACATTCCCTAGAAGGGACCCCTTCTAATTGGAAGCTGTGGTTCCAGGCCCGGAGCCGACCCAGGTAGACCTTTCATTTAACCATGTTTATGAAGGTTTTTCTGTGAGGCTGTAGCTTGGGCTATGACCGTAGGGAATGCTGTCACTGACAGCCCAGTGTGACCTGAGGGTGAGTGGTTCTAGCGTTTCATTTGCAGTTGCTGGTTCTGACAGTTGTCACTGCCACTTGGCATGCACTCCCCTTAGCATGGTGGAGTTGGTATATCGTTCCCCATAACGTCGTTGACGTATTGTTGAGTTCCCTTCGAAAGGGAACGTCTCAGGTTACGACTGTAACCTATGTTCCCTGAGAACAGGGAACGAGACAATACGTCTCCCTGCCATGCCTCGGGGCTTGCCTACCGTACAGTCCCTTCAGACGATAAGGTGATTTGTCATGTTTGCAAGGCGCCCTTTTATACTTCCAGGTCGCACGTTAATCATTCACGCTAATGATTCACGGGCTGTCGCCGGTCAATATGATTGACGTGATTTGATAGTGATTTCAGACACCTGTCACGCCTGAGGCGTTCCCCATAACGTTGTTGACGTATTGTCTCGTTCCCTGTTCTCAGGGAACATAGGTTACAGTCGTAACCTGAGACGTTTTTGTCCCTGATTCACTATGGTAAGCCTATTATAAGTGTTTATACTTTAGACCTGACGGGATGGTTTTCACAGGAAATTGTGTAGGCTAAATACCTCAGACGCCCATGCGTGTCTCGTCATATCCGAAAATAGAGAAAAATTGCACCAGCTACATTGACGCATTTATTGTGTTGGAGAGGCAGAGTTGTCACAATGAGTGAGAAAGTATGACATGGATCTGCTAAATCTCCAACTTCCAGAGAATCACATTTTAAACAAACGCCGAGCAGAGGAGAGTCTGCTGGAAAAAAAGAGAACGAGACAGAGCTTGAAATAAAACAAGAATCAACAGTGGCTTGGCTTTTCAGAGATGATGAGAACTGAGGGATTTGAAATGTTGTAAAAGCGAGGTGGAGATAATGGTGTTTTTTTTTACTCAACAGGAGAGTATGGTAATTTATTGATATTTATTTATTTATATAAATTGCTGTATAATATGTAGCTCTCTAACAGTTAATTGTAAAGCATTATCTATTGTAAAAGGTCATATTCATCCACAACGCCTTTGCAAAGCAAATTTAAAGGAAAAATGGAAGTTAAGTAATTAATCAGCTGAATTAATATCAAACTAAATCAAAATTAAATTAAGTAATAATATGTCAATTTCACTTAACATAATCTAGAATGTTTACTAATGTCACTGTATAAATTCAATTTAAATAACGTTGTTATATTTTTGTCTTGACACAACATCCTAAATACTATTATTCTCAACATGGATTTAATCGTCCATTATAAGCTATTTCTTCAAGTAAAGTGAACATGTTTTAGTACAAATATGCCATTTCATCAAGACAAACTAGTCAAGAACTAGTCATTTAATTTGTGGTCGATAGCAAATGTATGCAACACGTAATGAGCTCCGTATATAACGAGGCCGTTCCTGTCAAGCTGACGCCTTCTCGCTCTGCCACGCGCACCATTAGCGCTAAGGAGATCCTCGTATTCCTGAAGGCTTAACTTCCTTCATTTAAATAAAGCAACATCTACCCTTTTACCAGCTGATCCGTTCTTACAAATCCTTGGCTTTGAGAAGATAAGCCACAGTGTTTAAACCGACACAAATCTCGCCATCTCATCACCTACAAATATGCCGCAGTGTACGTGCACTGACCCCTGCTATAGAGATGCCGTTTGATACGGGGATTATTCAGCGGCCCGTAACCTTCCACCACTATCCATTACCCACTATCAGTCGGCTGATCTGTTTATGCAGTGTTTGTTTGTTAAATGTCACATGTGTTACATCAGTGCACAATTATCATGTGTCTTCACAGCCTTATCTGATTTCTTTGAGACAGGGCGAAGCCAAAGACAAACATTTATCTGCGATGTTCAAACTGCTTCCTGTAGATTTATCACCAAACAAAGCCAATTGACTCTCATCAGCGTCCCTTTGAGGATGGGGCCGAATCGGAAGAGAGCGATGCATTAAAACTACAAGTGCGCGTGAGAGCCGGTAATTGAGTGGAGCCGTCATTCTTTACACTTCATCTAGCATTGATATATTCAGGGTCTCGAGTCTTATTAACATGCTGGAGCATGTGGGAGCATCTCGTGTGTATATGACGATCTCAAACAGTTGAATCATTCTTCGGTGACCACAGCTAAATTTAATCATCTGAATGGGAAGGCAGCCCCGCAGTCCTCTTTGTTTTATGGGTTGACGTGAAGAGCTGGGGTGGCTCTCCATGGCCCATGTAAAACAATGCTGAGGTGTGAGAGCTGGCTAACTACAGGGCGACCTAATTGGTTGGTCTGTCGTTGGCAAGCAGGAGAAGAGTTTAATAGATAGCATTGAGGGTTCGTCACGATGTGTAAAATGTCATTTACAACTCAAGCAAGCAACTTTTCTCTGTGTTGTGTAATCTGGTGGACGAATTTGAGGAAAAGGGTGGTTTGATTTCAAAATGTATATGTACAGGAGTACAAAGGTTTGAGACTGCTAGTTTGTACAATACTATTGTATTACAAGTTACACTACCAGTCAAAGGGTTAGATACACTTTTTTCCCTATTTCCCCCCTTTTTGATTATTAGTTACCTAAAACATAAAAAACATTTTCGTTACTTGAAATAAAACACTTTAAACATATTTAATTTCATCTAATAGTAGTTTAACGATACACTAAAACAACTGAAACTGAAATAAAAAATTATAAAAAATATATAGACAATTAGACATGTTTAAAAAAAACTAATAAAAATGTCAAAGCACATGCAACGAAATGACAAAAAACGTACCTAAAAAAGTTTATATATATATATATATATATATATATATATATATATATATATATATATATATATATATATATATATATATATATAAAAAACTTTAAAAATAGTAATACAAACTATAATAGTATATCAGTGATACTAAAATAACACTGATTAGAATAAATATTATTCAATAAAATTGTATTTATTAAAGTAACAAATATTTATAAATTTTTTGTTGTAATTTTTTGTTTATTTTTTATTCATTTATTTTCATGATTTACTAAGATAATAAAATATTTATAAGGAGTAGTTGTGTCCACTGTCCAAACATATTACCAGCAGTGTATATTATCAGTGAAACAACAGTAGTAAAGAGATACATTTAAAATTAATATTAGATAATTTGTTGCTATGGTGTGTCTCTTGTTTTTTTTTTTTTTTTATTAACAGCAGCACATGAGCTGACATGAACAAAACCTGATGATCACATTTTCCATCCCTGAGAATGTTACAAAGAGCATCTTTAGCTTCAGTGGAAGCAAGGAAATCATTAATTAATTTTCATTATATTCATTATTTCAATATGTCATTAGTGAATCTGAAATTCTTCTTCTTTGTTTTACTGAATAATCTTTGTTTCTTTGTTGTAAATAACTCTAAAAATCCCAAAACTTTAGTTTGATTTTCATTGTGGCCTGACAGTAATGAAAGTTCCCTTTCAAGGGAACTCGAGCTGCGTCAAGCTGTGGGAACGCCCCTGCGTTGTGCGTCCTGAAGCACGTATGGAATCAGCCCAATGGAGAGATGGAACGTCATAGGCGGGTGACGTCATCGACCAGGAAACTATAAAGCACCCCATAAACACAAGCGCAATAGCTTCTGTGCCTTCAGTCGCGCTATATGTGAATCTGTCCCTGTGTGAATATTGTCTGTCCTTACATACTCTGCACCACACAAACAATTTATATATATATATATATATATATATATATATATATATATATATATTAAGAGAGATATGGCCACAAACAGCAGTTTAGGGAGTGTGTCCCTCCCTGCTCGCGTTATTTAACGAGTGGGGATACACACGTTCTTTGTGTTGTTTGTTTGGGAGTGTAGCATGCCCAGTCAGCTCTCGAGGGAGCTGATTGTGAGCATTGCGAGCGTCTGCCATTAAGGACGCCCCGCTCCCGCCGGGCGCTCTTTGAGGAGAGCGGTTCGGTGCGCGCTCCCTGCGGTTCGGGTCCCGCTCTTGCCGAGGCAGAGCGATGACGCGTATCGTGGGGATCGCATATGGATCTCTCAGCGGGGTTAGAGACGGGCTCTGCCTTATCTCTCCCTTCACCTGTGAGATTCAGTGCCTCAGTCCCGTATTCGGAAGCATGCGCTGCGGTTTCTTCCGCTCGGGCTGAGGCACCAGTGTTGCTTCTATCCAGTTCTGAGGAGCTGGATGTTGTTAGTATATATGAGGGAGATGTGGAGGATTCGCCACCTTACACTCCCGAAAGGGATGAGCTAGTGGAGGTATTAACAAGAGCTGTAGAAAAACTCAGCATTGTATGGCCAGTGACTAGACAGGAGTCTGTTTCTAAATTAAAATTAGATGAGAGATTTTCGCCGTCACGAGTGCAACCTCCACGCCGGTGCGTGCCGTCTTTTTTCTTTCCCGATCTCCACACTGAGGTGTCGAAATCGTGGGAAAAACCGGTGTCATATAGAGAAAATGTTTAGTCCCCAGACTTCAACATATTCCAATATTGTGGGGGATAATTCATATGGTTGTTCGGCTATGCCTCGCGTGGTAGAGACGCTTGCGAGACGCAGCTTGCGGCTGCGTCATCTGTTAAGGCACCGGCATTACCCACCAAGCCTAGAAAGCTTAGGAATATTTCGTTTTTTGTGGGTAAAGCGTATTCGGCAGCAGGTCATGTCTGCATACTATGTCTATTATGAAAAAAAAAAAAAAACGGGCATACCAGGCTGACCTGCTGAGGGACGTGAGTGAGAGTGAGGAGGTCAGTGCTGACGTGGTTCGCGAACTGCGTCAGGCGGCTGATTTTTCCCTGCGTGGCCGTAGAAAGACATCTGTGGTTAAATCAGACAAATATAAAAGGGAAAGGAAAAGCTTTCCTTTTAGACACTCCTCTCTCCCCCCTGGGTTTATTTGGCGATGCTGTAAATTCTGTCATCGATAAATTCCAGGAGAAGGAAAAGCAAACAACAGCTTTTAACAAATTTCTCCCTTTTAAAAATTCATGTCCCTGGGACTGCTGGGCGGGAGCAGCCGCGGCCGTCTGCGAGCTCATCACATAGGCGCTGAAGCAGAGTGTCGCGTCTCGTGCTCCCCCTGCTGGACAGTGGGCTCAGCCGCGGCACTCTCAGCCGAAATCTCCCAGTAATAGAACTGATCTGAGGACAGTTATATTAGCTAAGAAGGCTTCGGCTAAGAAGAAGTCCTGGCGCCACGGCGCTCAGGACACTGAGGGTGGTTCCCACCGAGGCGGAAAGGTGTTCACCTCTTTCTACGGTGCCCATTCCTCCTCGGTGCCCTCAGGGGCCCGTTCTGCCAACCCCGCCTTAATGCCGGGGCGCAGACGGTCCCAGCGAGCGATTTCCCGAGGGACGCTCGCTCCCTCTGAGGAGGGTTTCAGAACGGTTAAACCAGTTGTTCCCTGCCGGTGTGCCGTTACAGGGCGCTGCGTTTGCTGCTCAAGTTACACCAGAGGCCAGTCTCGAGAGACTGGTACCCTTAGTAGAATTTCTGGCAGAGGGGAAAAGCCTTCCAAAAATATCTCATTGGGTCCTGCAGACAATAGAAAAGGATTATGCTATCCAATTCAGGTGTCGTCCACCAAGATTCAGAGGGGTTCTGCCTACAGTGGTGGGCCCCGAGCAGGCTCTGGTTATGGAACAAAAGGTGAAAGCACTCCTTCAAAAGGAGGCTATAGAACGGGTTCCTCCTCCCAGTATGGAGTCAGGCTATTACAGCCGATATTTCATCGTTCCAAAGTAGGATGGGGGGTTGCGTCTAATTTTAGACCTGCGCCTATTGAATCGCTCGGTAGGGAAGCCAAAATTCAAGTTGCTCTCTATCAAGCAGATCGTGTCACAAATCAGATCCGAGGACTGGTCTGTCACGATAGATCGAAGGGACGCGTACTTCCACATTTCCATCCTTCCGCAACACAGGAAGTTCCTGAGGTTCGCCTTCGGGGGCGAGGTGTACCAGCACAGGGTTCTTCCGTTTGGCCTAGCTTTATCTCCCCGCACTTTCACGATGGTGGTTCGGCATCGAGATGTCGTTCTCGTTCATATCAGGAAGTTGGGGTTGAGGCTGAACGCAAAGAAAAGTGTATTATCTCCTTCTCAGAAGACCACTTTTCTGGGTGTCGTTTGGGTTTCGGTTTCGATGCAGGCGCAACTCGCTCCGACCCGCATCGCTTCGATTCTCTCAGCTGTGAAACAAGTAAAGCTAGGCCAGCTACTTACTGTAAAACAGTTTTAGAGACTGTCGGGTCTGATGGCAGCAGCGTCCAACGTTATACCTTGCGGCCTGTTGTACATGAGACCGCTACAGTGGTGGTTCAGGACCAAGGGATTCTCCCCGAGGGGAAATCCGCTCCGCACGGTCAAAGTCACGCGGCGCTGCCTTCGTGCTCTGGTCATGTGGAAAGAAACTTGGTTCCTATTCAAAGGTCCTGTGCTGGGTCGCGTGGCGCTAATGGCGGATGCTTCCCTCACAGGCTGGGGGGCGGTCACGAGTGGTCGTCCAGCCCAAGGTCTGTCTCAGGACCATCATCTATCATGGCTTATAAATTGTCTAGAGATGTTGGCGGTGTTCCAGGCTCTGAAACACTTCCTAGCAGACCTGAGAGGTCATCATGTGTTAGTTCAGTCAGGCAACACGTCGGTGGTCTCTTATATAAATCATCAGGGGAGCCTGCGGTTTCGCCGGCTTTACAAGTTGGCCCGTCAGATCCTCCTGTGGTCCCAAGGGAGGTTACTATCTCTGAGAGCAATGTATCTTCCTGGGTATTTGAATGTGGTAGCAGACTCCCTGTCGAGGCAGGGGCCGAGGCCGGGGGGTTGGAGTCTCCACCCCGAGGTGGTGGAGCTCCTTTGGTGAGTTTCGGTCGCGCCGAGGTGGACCTATTCACTTCCAAGGTGACCACACACTGTCATCTGTGGTTTTCCATCAGCCATCCAGCCCCTCTGAGGTTGGACGCTATGGGGCAGCCGTGGCCGAGGTCACGTCTGTTCACCTTTCCCCCGATTGCTCTGCTACCTGGAGTTCTGGAGAGGGTTCGCCGGGACGGGGTCAGCCTACTACTAGTAGCCCCGTTCTGGCCGGCCCGAGTATGGTTTGCGGACCTGATTTCTCTCCTGGACGGTTCTCCTTTGGAGCTCACGGTCAGGAGGGATCTACTCTCTCAGGCGGGCAGCATGATATTTCACCCCCGCCCAGTACTGTGGGCTTGGCCTCCGAGGGGGCCCAGCTCATGAACTCTGGTCTCTCAACCGAGGTTGTTGAGACCATTCTTCACTCCAGAGCTCCATCCGCGAGGAAGCTTTATGCCTTGAAGTGAAAACTTTTCACTTCTTGGTGTGGAGAACACCTGCAGGACCCGGTTAACGGCCCAGTGGGTGCAGTGCTGGAATTCCTGCAGGAGCGCTTCTCCACAGGGCTATCCCCCTCCACACTAAAGGTGTATGTGGCGGCACTGGCTGCTCACCACGTCCCTTTCCGTGGAGTTTCTCTGGGGAGACACCCGCTTATAACTCGTTTCCTTCGTGGCACATTGAGGCTGAGGCCAGCAGTTCGTACGAGGGTGCCGGCCTGGGATCTGGCCATCGTATTAGAAGGTCTTTCCCAAGCTCCTCTTGAACCTATCGAAGAAGTTCCTGAGAAGTTTCTCACGTTTAAGACTATCTTTCTTCTTGCTATCTCCTCACTAAAGAGAATCGGTGATTTGCAGGCTCTGTCGGTTTCACCCTTGTGCCTGGAATTTTCGCCTGGCATGGTTAAGGCTTTTTTGCGTCCTAGACCAGGTTACGTTCCCTAGGTCCCTACTAATGTTGTTAGACCTACAGTTCTGCAGGCCTTCTGTCCTCCTCCATTTCTGTCGTCTGACCAGGAGAAACTTAATTTACTCTGCCCTGTTAGGGCGTTAGACGCCTATATCCACAGAACTGCCCTGTGGAGGAAGTCAGAACAACTATTTGCGTGTTTTGGGCCACCCAAGAAGGGGTGTCCCGTGTCTAAACAGAGAATAAGCAAGTGTGTGGTCGAGGCTATCTCACTTGCCTATGAGTCGGCTGGTCAGCCTTCACCTTGGCTGTACGAGCCCACTCTATCAGGAGTATGGCGGCTTCTAAAGCCTTATTGTCAGGAGTTTCCCTCAGTGACGTTTGTGATGCGGCTGGATGGTCTTCACCGCATACTTTCATTAAGATCTATGACCTAGACTTAATTCCTTCCTCTGGGGCACAGGTGCTCTCGCCCTCTGTGCGCTAGTTCTCACATGGCGGTCACTTGGTCCTATGGCTACGTGGGTATTAGCGTTCCCACAGCTTGACGCAGCTCGAGTTCCCTTGAAAGGGAACGTCTCGGTTACGTATGTACGCTGCGTCATTCCACCATACTCCCGGCATTCCCGCTAGCGCTTCCTTCAGGCCTATCAGAAGCTATTGCGCTTGTGTTTATGGGGTGCTTTATAGTTTCCTGGTCGATGACGTCACCCGCCATGACGTTCCATCTCTCCATTGGGCTGATTCCATACGTGCTTCAGGACGCACAACGCAGGGGCGTTCCCACAGCTTGACGCAGCGTCTCGTTCCCTATCAGGGAACTAAGGTTACATACGTAACCGAGACGTTTCTGCAACAGTGGATCAATGACAAAATATTCAGCTGCTCTGGTGTTGTGCAAAATGACTCATGATCTTTGAATGTGTTGTTTTACAGTGTTGAGTGCTTAAGAATGCGAGGGAAACATCACTTGATTCATACTGAATGTGTTTGTCAGTGCTTTAAGTGTGATGCCCATCAGATGGTGATATCACGAGAGGAGAGAGGCAGTGTGCTGTTACACCCTTAGATGAGATGAGAGCTATTTTGCAGAAAAGAAAATCTTTCAACCTTTCAGTGAGAGGAGAACAGTGGATTGCAGACTCACTTATTAATCCTTCATAACACAAAAATGTCAACATAAATGTCACATCTTGAAATACGGCCCAAAGTGCAGAACTCGGCTTTTTGCCTCTGCCCTCATACGGCCGGTCAAAAGGGCATCTTTCACAGATGGTTATTATCTCTTCTATAAGAAAAAAGCAAAGAGAAAAGGTGAAGGAAGCTTCAGGTGAGAATAGAAGGGAACATGCTGAAAAATCAAAGACGGTCACTCAGGACAACAGAAATTAGATCAAAGTTGGGATGAAGTTTGGGCTGACAGGCAGGGATGGCACAGTATCCATATGGATAAGGTGGAATAAAATGTGTGTAGTATGGGAGATTTTACAAAAAAAAAAAAAATCTCATCTCTGATGTAGTAGGACATTATACACATTTTGGTTTAAATATTCCTTGGATTTTTCTTTTCAAACTTTAAAGGCACAATATGTAAGATTTTTGTAATAAAATATTCAAAAACCACTTGCACAGTGTGATATATTTTATGCAGTTGTGTACTTACATTATCCCAAAAGTTCCCAAGGATTTGTAAATCCAGAGAAATTCCAGTTTTAAATAATGGCTCGTCCCTTTTGACCAATCAGATTTGTCGCAAATCAATGACGTAATATCCGCGCTATCCTTGGTTTACGCTCTCGCATGTGTTTTAATAGACAGGTAGGCAAATATATATTATTTATTGTACACATTATATTGCACTTTGTTTGTACACTTCAGTAACGCTTATTATCAAGTCTGGTGACCAAGTCTATGGCAGTAAAATTAATATAATTAATATTGGTGATAAATTTTAAATAAAAAAAATATATTTTTTTTTTAAAAACTATATTCTTTCTGAATGTTACCAGTTGTCTAATTTGTGTCCATTTTAGGTCTTTTTAAAGTAAAATTGCCCTCCTGGAAGTGAATGACACTGTATGTCGCCTTTTCAAAGTATCTATTAACACCAAGTGCAAATAACCCCTCTTGTTGGCAGATGCTATATACACTTACTCCACCCACCAATTGTGTGATTGAGCCAGACAAAATGACAGAATAAATCCCACTGATAATAGGATTAGTGGTGTGGAGAGTAACGGGTATAGTATTGGGGGAATAAAGTGTTTAATAGGGTTAGGAGTAGGTGCGTGTGTGTTGTGTTTAATGTAAAGCACAAGTAATGTATCCCAATAAGCCAGCATCTATTCATGAATTTATAAATATAATAATTTGCACTGAATATATTTGTATTATTGCATACTGTTTTGTAATGTACTACTATACAATGAGCCCACTATATATGCCACTGTTTGCACTAAGTATAAATAGCATCTAACAACTATTTACATTTAGTGCAAATAGTATCTAACTACTATTTGTATTGTGAAGAAAATCAGTGTATCTATCGTTATAGCCACTGTCCTCTTTTTATAGTTATGTCCATCTCAAAGTCACTACCATTATGGCTCGTTGCCAGGGTGTTGCTTTGCGGTTGGTAAAGTGTTCTAATGGTTGCTAGGTTGTTGCTAATATGTTTTGAAATGGTATTATTATTATTATTTATTTGATTGATTTAAATATTTAAATATATATATATATATATATATATATATATATATATATATATATATATATATATATATATATATATATATATATATATATATATATATATATATAATAAAATAAATAATAATATGTAGTTTCATCATCTGCCAGGTGAAGATTTTTTACCCCAGCAAGCCAATTTTGGCTTTTGGTCTTTGAGATCATCTACTTTTTATTTCAGACTATAGTTTCTTGGCAAATCTGAGCTCAGTTTGAGACATTATTATAAATCTTTTCTAAAAACTCTAGTGGAGACACATGCCAGATTATGACAGTCTTTATCGCAGGATAAACCTGAAAAGCAGTAGATGTAATTAAAATGGCCATAAACACGTTTTGACTTGTGGAGCACTTGTCATTCCTATAATAATAAAATGAATTGTATACAGCTGCAATACGCCTCCTCAGAAAACAGCAGTTGAAGTTATTAACGCATCTCTACTGTTTAGTTGCAAAAGGCAGAAAATGCACATCAGTGTTAAAATGCAAATCTTGTCACTATAATGAGGCCTGGAATCTCATGAATATTATAATGCCATGTCACTGTTTTCTCAGGTCATTAAAATAGAGGTGAACAAAGGCCTGTTGAAACAATTAATCAAAGGAAATTCTTCATATTGCCTTTTTCCTCGGCAGGTTTTCATTCTTAATGAAATTACTAAGCTGGTGGCGATGGTTTAAACTAAGGTATTGTGTATATAAGGCGAACTGTCAGGAGTTTATCATCAAACCCTTAAGCTTCTAGTCACATCCCATGGGACAGAAAGACAGGAAGCTGTAATTAAACCTAAATACAAGCTTGACGTGAAGGTCTTATAAACCCAGTGACTGCATTGTTTCCTGTCTGACCCACAGGAAGATTTTATTGCTCAGGGATTACCTTTCCATTGCTCAGGAGACTAAAGGAGCTGTTTCATTAAAGTGTCAGTCTCAGATGTTTCTCCTAAACATCCTTGGGAAAAATAAAAAGTAGCTGTCATACCGTAAGAGCAAAGAGCTATAAAATGAATGTGGACACCAGCTTAGACCATTTGATATTTGACAAATTTAAAGAAAAATGTATTGAGATCTCTGAGGTTTGCAATTAGGTTACTGTGTCTGTCTGTGTGTGTGTGTGTGTGTGTGTGTGTGTGTGTGTGTGTGTGTGTGTGTGTGTGTGTGTGTGTGTGTGTGTGTGTGTGTGTGTGTGTCTGTCTGTCTGTCTGTCTGTCTGTCTGTGTGTGTGTGTGTGTGTGTGTGTGTGGGGTCCAGGTAAACGTCTAGAGAACAGGGAACGAGACACTGACGCTTTGGGGAACGCCTCAGGCGTGACAGGTGTCTGAAACTACTATCGAATCACGGCAATCCTATTGACCAGCGACAGCCCATGACGTCATCAACGTGTGACCCGGAAGTATATAAGGGCGCCTTGTAAACATGATAATCACCTTATCGTCTGAAGGGACTGTTTGGCAGGCAGTCCCCGAGGCATGGAGAAAGGCGCAGTGTCTCGTTCCCTGTTCTCAGGGAACAGAGGTTACAGTCGTAACCTAGACGTTCCCTTTCGAAAGGGAACTCGCACTGCATCGATTGACGCTTCGGGGAACGATATACCAATGCCACCATGCTAAGGGGAGTGCATGCCCATTGGCAGTGACAATTGTCAAAACCAGGAAATACAAATGAAAAGCCAGATGTGATGAGGGGAGCGTGGTTTTGCGGAGTTTGCAGCGGGAGAGTGAGGGAGGAGCCGAGCGGTAAGTAAGTAGGTCAAGTGCAAAATGACGATCACCTGTGTCTGATTGCAGTAATTGGAGTGGGGAGACCGCATAAAAGCTGGGCTGGTGCGAGAGAGCGAGAGAGAGGAGGACTGGGGACTCGTACCAACACCCGCGACTTGCTGGCTGACAAATGGACTGAGTAAACGCATCGGGAAGAGTTTGATAAAAGTGGACTGAGAGCTAAGTCAGCAGGAAAGAGTGTTTTTGAAGTGTGCTGTAGACGTGTCTACGGTGAAGGCGCATGTGGCGCACCTTTTCTTTTCTGTTTTCTTTATTTTTGCATTTAATAAAGTGTATGAGTCCCTGTTACGCCGACCCTTGTCTTCTTTCATCCCCACACAAACTGAACCATCGTTACACCAGAACCACTCAGCCTCAGGTCACACTGGGCTGTCAGTGACAGCGTTCCCTACGGTCATAGCCCAAGCTATACGCTTCACAGGAAAACCTCCACAAACTTTGTTTAATGAAATGCCTACCTTGGCCTGCTCAAGGGCCTAGGACCACAGCTTCAAATTAGAAGGGGTCCCTTTCTAGGGAATGTGGATAGGGAACCCAAAGGAGCCCCAGCCAATCACTATTCAGGGGAACATAATCATCCAAAATGCCAACAGGAAGGCCTGACCTGGCGTCACTTACATTGGACACTTACATTGGACACTCGCCATCTACCTGTCTGTCCGAAGACAGAGCCTCTGGACACTTGCTTTTTGGTAAGGCTTCCAACCCGATGGACTGCGAAGCTGACAGTGAACCACTCGGCCCAGATCTCAGAGACGGGGTATCCCGGAGAGCATGACTCAGCATAGTGCTTACAACCCTTTTGCTAGCGAGGGGAGTTTCTCTGTTCGATCCACGGATCTGCCCAGCGTTTGTGTTTCAAAACACTAAGGACTGATCTAACTAGGAGACCTCACGAGAGGCCTACGACCGTCTGATCAGACTCAGGAGGCCAAGTACTCATAGTGACCCTCAGTGAGGGGAGCACATGGCCTGCCTGGTAGGCAAACCAGGCTGTAGGCTATATAAAAAGAGGTTCCGGGAGGGAACCAGTAGCAGAAAGTGAACACTTTAGTCATGCTAGGGTGCAAGCTCGCCTTCAGAAGCTGCCTGCTAAGGCTAGCTGAACTGATAGCAAGCTGCCACTAGCTGCCAGAACCCAGGATTGCTAGGACACCACTTACAGAGAGGCCTGGTGAGGCCTACTACCTGATAGCCAGTCAGGCTAGCTGTCCAGTTGCCCATATGTGGGAACTCACCTTCAGGGAGGCCTGGAGAGGCTTACTACCTGATAGCAAGCTAAAAAAACTGGTTGCTATGAACCCTGATTCCGGGTGTCAGTCTCGGGGCGGCCTGATAAGGCCAGCCAGTCCTGGGGCTCAGTCTCGGAGCGGTCTGTTAAAGCCGGTCGCCTGAAAGTTTTCTTAGGTTAAAAACTGACTTTTTTAAGGTTTGGTAATGAGCTACAATGTGGCCTGATAAGGCCAACCGCCTGACAGTGGTAAATCCAATTTGGCTGATCATAATCGGGACTCACCTCCAGAGAGGCCCACTGAAGCCAATTGTCTGATTGGCCAGTGAATTAACAGTCGAGCCCCCCATGATGGGGCTCAGGGTCAGGAAGGCTTGCTAAGGTCAGCGGCTGACCATCAACACTGCTGATTGTATACCCCGTCACTCGAGACTCACTTAGAAGATTTGGGAGGCCTACTAGGCTTGAAGCAAGTCAGTGCTGTCAGCCATATTCATACTGCTGGAGACTCGCCATCAGGGAGGCCTGGTCGGGCCTACTAGCTGATAGCAAGTCTATCCTGCTACAAACGTACACCGTTGGGAACCATACTACACCAACACAAATATTGGGCCCACCCACAGGAGGCCTAATAAGGCTAGGTACCTGGTCACAGCTATAATGTATGTCCCACAACGTTAGGACTCACTTCCGAGGAGGCCTGTTAAGGCCTACTATCCATCAGTGAGTCTACTGCCCGGACTACTAAGGCCAACCACCTGAGGTAAGCTTGCCTAAGGAGCCATCTTGGGGGCTGCCCGGTCAAGAAGGCCTGCTGAGGCCTTCTACCTAACAGCGCAGCCTTTGTTGGCAGATAAGCTGTTTACACAGCACCTACAGCATCCTGGTACCTAATCACACTGTCCAAGGCAGTGTACTCAGCAAGAACGCAACACCCTTTAAGCAAGGGGAGTACAACATACGCCACTCTGCCTCAATGGATGCCCCAGAGTCAGGAGCCTACCATCTGTACGCATGGGTGTCAGCTCATGGCAATGCTCTGGATTCACGGGAGCGTACTTCGAAAACCAAAAAAGAAGGGAAGGTTAGAACTTTCCACTCGACCCGAGCCATAGTGGTGTGAGGAAGAATAATACAGAACTGAAATTGCCAGTGTCTCTAGAGGTGACAGAATTGTATCTGCGCGCAGCCTAGGGGAGTGGGGCTTATTTGCAAGCCGACCACCTACAACCCGTCACTCGAGCAGTAGCTCAGCGAGCCGAGTGGAGCCTATTCTGGTGCCCCAGGTCCATATGCTAGTTCTGCACGGTGGGGTCAGGCAAACAAAAAACAGTTTCTTAGTGAGGCGAAAGACGGCCTAACCCTGCTCAAAAAAGAACCATAATACCGGGGAGGCCTTATTGAAGGCCAAACCCAAGGTCTATATCAATCATGCCTATGCAACAACCTGCATTACTTTTCTTAACCCCCGAATGCAGAAAGGGGGCGGGCCTTGGCCTAACGACTCCCAAGGGAGGAGGTCGTCAAATAGGGATGCTAAAAGCCTACATTCACATATTGAAGGGCCAGGGGCAGAAATGCTTCAGAAACACCTCCACTATCCCTAGTAAAGCCTAGGCTAGCAACAGAGGCGGGCCTGGTGAGGGCCAGCCTGTAAGCATAGATCTACCCGCTGAGGGCTCAGAGGAGCCACAGCCTCAAGAGAAAGATTATCCTATGGGGGGGCTGCAAAAACCCTTAGCCTAAAGGAAAATCCTTAACCTTTGCAGTGGCCTTGTAACATGAGGTCTTGTGAGTGTCACAGTCCTTTCGTTACATCACTAGCATAATTTGAAGCTCTTCTTCAGGAGATCGATGCTTCCCTTGAACTGGATGAAAAGCTTTAATGGTTTATCAGCGCAAGATAAAGTAATCAATAGCACTGGAGTTAAATGGAGGCCGTATATTCATTCATCTGATCACAGGTGATGAGAGGGTCTTTTGCCTGTATAATCACACCTCTTGAGATTTTCTCAAAGGACTCTATTAACATCTCCATGCTCCATAGTCTTTAACATTTTCATAAGCTACTCAAAAAGTTGCTGACAAAGCTTTGCCATTTTAGGAAACGGCGTCTTTCCCCGTAGCAAAGTCAAACACGTCATAAATTTCCAACTGTTGTATTTTCATAACTGACAAAATGTTTAACTTGGCACAGAAGCACGAGTTCTGGAAAAATGAACGTGTTTACATATGATTACAACATGCAATAAGTCAAAGTAATAATAAAAGAAAACTGCAGCCATCCATTGTGGTGCAGAAAATAAGCACTTCACATTAAATACAAGAAAAATTAAAGTATAAAAGTATATTTTTAACTATAAAAGTATAGTTTTTCATTAAAGGAACACACACACACACACACACACACACACACACACACACACACACACACACACACACACACACACACACACACACACACACACACACACACACACACACACACACACACACACACACACACACACACACACACACACACACACACACACACACACACACACACACACAGAGAGAGAGAGAATAAAGAAAAATCATATATTAATATTCATTTATATGCACCAATATAACAAAACTACACCTAATACTCTGACTACTTGTTGACATGTTGCAAAGTTACTTATAGAATGTCCAAAGTGGTGTATTGAAATATAGCATAACCTAATTTTATATTGCCAGCAAAATCATTACAAATATTCTTTGAAAACACATTGCCAAAATTACAGTCCAGTTGCGAGAAAGAAAAAGGAGTCCACAATCTGATATCTGCATTTTAAACAACAGCATGATCTCACAGTGAATCCCATATTCAGTTCAATTCAATTCAATTCAATTCAATTCACATTTATTTGTATAGCGCTTTTCATAATACACATCGTTTCAAAGCAGCTTTACAGAAAAAGCTACAATTTACAGATTCATTACAATTTAGAGTGATCTGTTATCAGAGGTAACTGTCTAAGTTATGAATTTCAGAAATGTACATATACAAAATCACAGTTAGCTAAAAATTTATTAATTTAAACAATGTAATAATTAAAGGTAGAAACAATGAGCTCATTAAAGTAACGAAAACCTGTTTATTAACAAATGATTATGACATTTAGAAAAATGTAGCATTGGTGCATGTTGATTCAGAGTTGCACTTTTATATTAAAGGTTTGCTATTCAGCAGCTGATATTTTGAGAAAATAGTCACACAACAACAGCTGATCATGTTCTTAAATAATTATCCAAATGAACAAAAATAAGTGTGAAAATATTCAAAGCAATGATGATTTTGCAGCAAGCGTGAAGAGAATATCACCCCTAAATAAATGCTAATTCAATATCATACAATATTTATGCAAATGAGCGCAAGTGTGAGACCTGCTAAAAGATGATGAGGGCTTGAATCATACAAACGAGGCTTTTGTTGAATGAGAGATAGTTCTTCCCAGAATCACTGAACTGTCTAATTGCATTAGCCCCTTAAATGCCGAAATCTAAACAAGAGCGTTGAACGCTTCGTTTGGCAGATAGAACTAGTACAACACCCATGTTGAAACGAGGGCAGTGAGTCAGTAAACGACAGACCAACCCACATCATTAGAGTCAAGCTGCCTCCAAAACAACATATCTGCCATGAAAAAAAAAAAACAAGCCTTTGCTCAAAAAAAGATTTTTGCATATTTTCCTCAAGTCAAAAACTACTGCAAATCTACCTACCGTGATTGATACAAGAAACGTGTGCGCCTACAAGAATGTTACCATTGCAATTTTTACACTGAATAAGAACAAATCATAATATTAAATTTAATATAGGATTTAATTTAACATGGGACATCTTATTCAAATAAATAACAAAATGTCAGTTGTAACACTTGAAAAAAAAAAGATGAAATACAATGTTAATTAAAGGGACATTGTGTCGGAATTTCTCCCATCTAGCGGTGAAATTGTATTTTGCATTCAAACGAATTGTGCTCTCCAGCGCCTCGCTTTTTCAAATGTGTGTTGCATCTACGGTAGCTGTTATGTACCAAAAAGCTATGACAGGATGTCTTCTAATAGCACTTCGTCGAGTTTTCCTTCGGGTGAACAGGTTTGTTATTTCAAACAAACTGCAACTTGACACAACGAACAAACGAATGTTACAGTATGAATAATAACAGTGCAATGCAGCCTTTTAAACTTGCCGGGGCCGTGAAGCGCCTCTCACTGCTCTGCTCCTCCGTTTCTGCTGCTTTCAGTCACGTGACGCTGGCTCTGAGCGCAAACACGTTGTGGAAATGCGTTGGCCTAGTACTTTTTGACCCTCTCTGCTATTATAGTTTTTCAAGATGGCGGAACTACATGGAAGCCTCCGTGGGCCTACCCGTCACATGTATATAAAGATGATAAATTCTTCGTTTACGAGGATAAGTCAGATAATTGGCAGAGGTATTTGTACACCATTGAGGACATATTTATGAATAAAAATATTGATTTTAGATAATAAAATACCTAAAAAACTACACATTGTCCCTTTAAATAGTATTTTAAATTATAAATGTATTGTTATAAAATTAATAATAATGCAATTATTATTATTATTATTAATATTATTACATACATATTTAATATTTTACATCTGATTACTTAAATTATTTTTAGCTGTCCAGAATAATATATGTTTAGAAGCAAAAGTCAAAGTATATCTATATATATATATAGATAAAGATATAGATATCTTAATGAATTTGTTATATAGCCACAATGATAAAATCCTGGCTATTAGAAAAATAGATTAAATCATTTAAAAGCATCATAATATTAGACAGCAGAAGGAAAAAAACCGAACATCCAAAAATCTCTCTTTTTTTATACCTTAAAATATTTTTTGTGTAAACATTTTCTTTACAAATGTTAAAAACGACTTTACGCCCACTAGAATACTGTGACTCGAATTACAACCCTGATCATTTCTATCCAATATAGAAATGTCCAGAAAAAGCAACTGTATTCCTTAATATTCCAGTTCCACTCCATCCCTGCACCAGTTCTTTGCTTGTCCGATGCCAAACTCCATAGAATGCTGGAATGTTAAAGATTTACATGCTTGGGTGGAGTTTCAGAAATAAAACTTTAATAGAGTTCTCACTAAGTGCCTCAGTGGCAGTAAAATGCATCCGTCTTGCGGGCTCATAAGGCCTTTTTTGTTAACCCACTTACATTAGACAATCTTTTTTTATCCCAACATTTTAGCGAGTTTGTACTTTCGCCGTCCCCGGAGCACAATGAATCACAGCACTTTATGACTTATTGGCCCGGGCTATACATCGGAATCAATTTTCATGGAAGTGCCGAAGAGATTAGTAATGATGTGCTGTGCAAGTCTATGGTGGAGATTTAATCCATCAGTCATAGACCTGAATATCCTAAAGACTGTACAGGACTTAACAAGATCTGTGCGTTTGGGCTGCATTTCTATGCGTTGCAACTCTTAAAGTGCTTGAGTTTGAGCAGCTCACACTGGTTATCTTTATATATGAAGTTATCATGAATAATAGAGCAACGTTTACTCTTTGTTCATGTTGTATGCTAAAACCAAGCCAGTATTGACTATAGTGCAGTTTAGCACTAGAATCTTGACTGTGGGCATTAAATCTGCACCAATTTGCAGTTTTTTCTGAAGAATTCTGAGAATCACCCACTTACACTCAAAAACTATTGTGGCAAAATAAATCATGGTTGTCCTATGTGAGTTTGTAGTATGTGTTGCATGTGATGCAATAAAAATGTACTGCAAAAATAACAGGTAAAATCTTCCTATTTCATTTTGCACATAACATCAACATGCAAAGGTAATTGAAAGAAGTCTCTTCTGCTCACCAAGGCTGCATTTATTTGATTCAAAATTCAGTAAAAACAGCAATATTGTAAAATATAATTTAGAATATGCTTTCTATTTCTATTTTAAAATGTAATTTATTTCTGTGATCAATTACTTCAATCTTCAGTGTCACATGATCCTGCAGAAATCATTCTAATATGCTGATTTGGTGCTCAAGAAACATTTCTGATTATCGTCAATGTTGAAAACAGTTGTGCTGCTATATATTTTGAGGAAACTTTGATAGACTGCCATTCAAAAACTGCAGATATGATTTTTTAAAGAAAGAAATAAACACTTTTATTAATGGATGCACAAGTATTACATTCATCAAAAGTGACATTAAAGACTTTTAAAATGTTACAAAAGATTTCTATTTCAAATAAATGCCATTCTTTTCATCTTATGTTCCATTGTTTTTCTGAACTTGCTGTTTTATTCATCAACGAATCCAAAAAAAAAACTAAATATATAAAAAAAAGTTTTCACAATATTTCAACAATGATATTAATCAAAAAAAATTTGAGCATCAAATCATCATATACTGATTTCTGAAGGATCATGTGACACTGAAGACTGGAGTAATGATGCTGAAAATTCAGCTTTGCATCACAGGAATACATGACATTTTAAAATATATTAAAATATAAAACAGTTTTTTAAAATTGTAATAACATTAGTGTTTTTACTGTATTGTTGATCAAATAAATGCAGCTGTGAGGGAGTGTGCATATATAAACACACAAAACTACACTGTTTCAAACCAAGAAATCAAATCAGATCTGAACCTGGGCTATTAGAGCTAGTCCTGTGGCCTGGTTTGCAAAGATTTTCAAACTTTATTTATATATATATATATATATATATATATATATATATATATATATATATATATATATATATATATATATATACATATACATATAATTAAGCAGCCGAGACGAAGGACTTCAGTGTCCCCAGACCACAGGGTTTGCAGAACTAATGCACAGCGGTGGGTGGCCAGCGCCAGGCTAACGTGACGGCTGATTAACATGCTCACGCAGCGGGAAGAGAGATTCGTGCCCCAGGCATTGAGCTCCCAACAGCAGGGGATCCACAGAAGAGGGTCTGTAGATTAAGAACACCCGCCTCCTTGCTTTGACTCCAAGCCGAATATTGACTGATCTGAACAACTACTGCCTCAGGTTTCCGGTTTCACTGGACTTGAAGAGATGGTGCTCAAAACGGCCATGTGAGATTTGCTGATGTATTATGCATGCACAATCATGAGTCAGTGAGGAGAACGTAAATGAACAATGAAACATTGCAACTATTTCATATGGGCATGGGTCAGATATAACTGAATAGCAAAAATAGCAAAATAGAATGGCATCTACGCAAATGTTAGTCTTTCTGTTTATTCCGAGATTTACTGTAGTCAGTCGGATCCGGTCCGTATCCAAATCAGATTGAGGACCTGCGTCTAGACAAGATCAACGAATGATGTAGTCAGCCGGATCCGGGCCGTATCCAGATCAGATGTTGGACCTGCACCTAGACACGACCACAATGCATGATGTAGTCAGCCGGATCCGGGCCGTATCCAGATCAGATGAAGGACCTGTACCTAGACACAGCCACAACGCATGTTGTAGCAAAATAATGGATGTAGCAAAACAGATGGAGGACCTGCGCCTAGACACGGCCACAACGCATGATGTAGTCAGCCGGATCTGAGCCGTATCCAGATCAGATGGAGGACCTGCGCCTAGACACGGCCATAATGCATCCCTGAAGTATCAGCAGAGGTTATGTCAACTAGACTCTCCCCTGTGAAGGCCTCATCGACACGACAGCCATCAGCACTGATCCTCAACAAACCCATCTCCATACAGCGTGATGACTCCGATCTTCAACCAGATGAACTGGATAAATATTCTGAATGTTCTGATCCAATCTGATTTGGATTCACTGTTTGTTCGTTGGCCAGAGGACTGAGCCTGGTTTCTCCCAAGGCTTTTTTTTTCTCCATTCTGTCACCTGATGGAGTCTTGGTTCCTTGACACTGTCGCCTTTGGCTTTTGGCTTGCTTAGTTAGGAATACTTCATATTCAACAATATTATTGATCTGCCTGCAATGACACCATTATATGAGAACTGAACTGAGATGGACGATGACTTCACTGTTTTTTTTATCAGAGCGGCTATATATATATATATAAGTGAATGTATATATAAATTAACTAAATTATTAACTTTTTTACAACTTTTTTAACCATCAAACTTATGAAGACACTATTTTCTTCAAAATCTGCTGTACAGCCAAAACAAACTCTGTTGCATTATTTTCCTGTTATCACTGTAAAGCTGCTTTGAAACAATCTGTATTGTAAGAAGCGCTATATAAATAAAAGTGACTTGACTTGGCTTGAATAGCAGAATAGCAAAAATGTTGCTAATTATCTCTGGATTTAGTAATCTAATTAGCATATTAATGCATTCAGCATTTGATCATAATAATAATATCAACTGTTTAATGATTTATTGTGTCATTAGATTAAGTTGTCTGTATGCATGACATAATAGCATTACCTTTGCATCTCATTGAGCCCCATTTAAAATCAAGAGGTACCTGTGTCATCCAAAAACCCACGGATTTCATCTAATTCCAGATATTGATTCAAAATCCAGGATTAAAAATGCCCAGAGGACACGTAAAAACATTCACAATATGAAAATCTGATCCTGATTCATTCAATATTATTTCTAAGATATAAAGTCAAAAATCCACTGGGACATTTTGAGTTTAAAGTTGAGTTGAAAATAAAATAAAAATGTCACTATAAATTCTCATTTACATTTACATTTTCTGTCATTCTCACACACTAGTTTGGTGTGGTTGAGAGTCCATCCTCCAATTTTGATGGTATTTTCCACCCCATTTCAAAAACTTGTAAGCATGTTGAAGCAAACACGATAATATTTAGAATTTCCTTTTAAAATACAAATGTAAATATAAACTATAAATCTAAGCCAATATTAGTAGAATGTGTATTCATTGATGCAGCTGTTCATTATAAGGAGGGCCGATATCTTACTGAGACAAATTTAAGCAAATTAAATTTCAGGCATTCTACATTTTCAAATTATAATGTCAGACAAATTATAATGTCTACGGCATTTACAATGCCGTAAAGAATGCATTTGTGTGCATTTATATGTGTGCGTATAAAACCGTGAATACTGGTAGATTTAGAATGAAAAGATATTTATGTGACCTTAGACACTGACCAAATGAAACCTTAAATATAATCATGTTTGCTTATCCCTTTAGAAATTGAAGATGAAAATAAAATGTACCACATGTTTTTAATTCACCATGTTCTCACCACCGGAAAGCACAAGTTGAATATAAATGCTTTGTGGAATACAATAATCAGGCATGACATTGTCAGCACACAATATTTATTCAGATGCTCAACGGAGATGAAACATGTCAAGGATATGTCAACCGACTTGACAAAGTGCCTATTATTGAGTGTAAAATTTCAGTTTTCTCTCTCTTTCTATGTAAAGCTTTTAGCTCTGATTGAAGACTAAATGTGTGTGCCGTGGCAGAATGTTTTGAGCTTTTGGCTTTGATGAGCTGTATAGATATTTCATACGGCAGTGGGACCCTTCTTACACTGAATAGGTGCATGTAGGATCGACATACAATGACAATACACAATCAATTTAAAAAGAGCGACTGAAAACTATACTAAGTAGTAAAGTAAACTACTCTATACTAAGATTATGCTCTTTTTGTTGAATTTCTCAAGATAAAAATCATCCCAAATTGGCATCTTAATGCAGATATACAGCGGTCACAAAATACATTTGGACTTTTAAATCAAAAATGAAAAAGGTCTTACCATTATTAGATAACAATGTAGAATGTATATAAAATATACATACAAGCAACAAATGATGCTAGACGGTCTCTCAAAACTAACTTCACTCTGAATAATATTAATAATATTAACATACACGTAGATAATTTAAATGATGCGTTAGGGGCTGCGTTTACAGATTTATTAAACTCCTTCGGGGTCAAGCAAAACGTCACCGGACCAACTCATCGTCTTAATCATACACTCGATTTAATTATATCATATGGAACCGATCCAACCGATATAGATATCATTCCACAAAGTGATGATGTCACTGACCATTACATGGTAACTTGCATATTACGCACTGCTGTAATATGTCATGCTGCGCCACGTTATCGACCAGGTAGAACAATTCGTCCATCCACCATAGATCATTTCTCAAATAGCTTATCTGATCTGTCTCAGCTGCTGCCTGAACCCAAACAAACAGATGAATTAGACGAACTAACTAGCACTATGAGCACCATTCTCTCTAGAACATTGGATATTGTTGCACCCATTAGATTAAAAAAAGTCAGAGAAAAAAGTATAGCACCATGGTACAATAATACTACGTATGTTTTAAAGAGAGAAACCCGTAATTTAGAGCGTAAATGGAAAAAAACTAATTTAGAGGTCTTTAGAATCGCGTGGAAAGACAGTATGTCACTTTATAAAAAGGCACTTAAAACGGCCAGGGCTGAGCACCTCAGCAAATTAATAGAAAACAACCGCAATAATCCAAGGTTTTTATTTAATACCGTGGCTAGACTAACAAATAAACAGACGTCGTCTGAACAAAATACCTCGTTACAGTTTAGTAGTAATGATTTCATGAACTTCTTCACAGAGAAAATTGAAAGCATCAGAATCAAAATCGTAAACGTTCGATCTTTGCTCGCACCTTATAATTCGGCCGCAATTATCACCCCGCAAGAACAATTACAATGCTTTACAACCATAGAACAAAAAGAGTTAAATAAACTTATCACTTCATCTAAAACAACAACATGTTTATTAGATCCTATACCAACTGAACTACTGAAAGAAGTGTTACCTATAGTGGAAGAGCCTCTTCTCAATATTATTAACTCATCTTTATCTTTAGGTCATGTTCCAAGAACGTTCAAGCTGGCAGTTATAAAACCTCTTATTAAGAAACCACAATTAGATCCAAATAACCTAGCAAATTACAGACCCATTTCGAATCTTCCATTTATGTCAAAAATATTAGAAAAAGTTGTGTCTGCTCAACTCGGCTCTTTCTTGCAAGAAAACGACATCTATGAAAAGTTTCAGTCTGGATTCAGGCCACATCATAGCACTGAAACTGCGCTTGTTAGAATCACAAATGATTTACTTTTAGCTTCGGACCAAGGCTGTATCTCAGTACTAGTTTTACTTGATCTTAGTGCTGCGTTCGATACTATAGATCACACAATACTCTTAGATCGACTACAAAATTACACTGGTGTTCAAGGACAAGCATTAAGCTGGTTCAGGTCATACTTATCTGACCGCTACCATTTCGTTTACTTAAATGGAGAAAAATCGATTGTAACTTCGGCAAACTATGGAGTGCCGCAGGGATCTGTGTTAGGCCCTTTATTATTCTCAAGATATATGCTGCCACTTGGTAATATTCTAAGGAAACATGGAATTAGTTTCCATTGTTATGCTGATGACACTCAAATATATATTTCATCACGGCCGGATGAATACGCTAAATTATCCAAATTGACAGATTGTGTTAAAGATATAAAAGATTGGATAACGCGTAATTTTCTTTTATTAAATCCAGACAAGACAGAGGTAATACTTATCGGTTCTAAAAACCGTCCACAAAACCTTTCACAGCACGACTTTAACATAGTAGGATGCCCTGTTACTTTATCCGCTACAGTAAAAGACCTGGGTGTTACATTAGACTGCAACCTGTCTTTTGAAAAGCATATTTCATATGTTACAAAAACTGTCTTTTTCCACCTTAGAAACATTGCTAAGCTACGTAATATGCTATCAGTCTCTGATGCAGAAAAGTTAGTTCATGCATTCATGACCTCGAGACTAGATTACTGTAATGCTTTATTAGCTGGTTGTCCTGCATCTTCAATAAACAAGCTACAGTTAGTCCAAAATGCAGCCGCTAGAGTTCTTACTAGATCAAGAAAATATGATCATATAACACCGATTTTATCATCACTTCATTGGTTACCTATAAAGTTCCGTATTAAATACAAGGTATTGCTTTTGACTTATAAAGCTCTAAATGGTTTAGCTCCAGTCTATTTAACGGATCTTCTATCGCCTTACAATCCATCGCGCTCTTTAAGATCACTAATTTCGAGGCTTCTGGTCATTCCTAGGATATCCAGATCCACCAAAGGAGGCATTTAGCTCCGAAGCTCTGGAATAGCCTTCCTGATATTGTTCGTAGCTCAGACTCGCTCTCCCAATTTAAAACTAGACTGAAGACGCATCTATTTAGCCAGGCATTCATATAAATTTTTTATCTTACAGTTACTGTAAATTCGGCCTCTAGTTCATAAACGCCAGAGGAGAACTGGCCCCCGACTGAGCCTGGGTTCTCCCAAGGTTTTTTTTTCTCCATTTAGTCATCTGATGGGGTGTTAGGACACCATTAGGTCACTGGATGGAGTTTTTCGGTTCCTTGCCACTGTTGCCTTTGGCTTGCTCAGTTGGGGATATTCAAATTAATTAACCAATCATACCATTGATCAGCTCTACCAAACTTGGATGTCTTTTTTTCCAGTAATAAACAAACATTGTTAAGTTGTTTTGATTGATACTGTGAAGCAGCTTTGATACAATCTGTATTGTTAAAAGCGCTATATAAATATATTTGACTTGACTTAATATAATAAAAATACTAATAATTTTTTATGGATCCAATAAAACCTTATTTGTCACTGTAAAATTGTATTTGTTCGCAGTTGTAAATATAGCAAAGAGTATGTTTTATAAGAAAATACTATTTCAGTTTTCAATGTGTTTCTGTTTCTTTGTAATTATTTGTGAAATTTAGCAGTGAATGTTGTTCTACATTGTTTTTTTTCAGTGTAGTTTTGGAAAATCTGTGCAGTTTAGTTTATGAACTATACTAACTGTAACTGGTAGTATATTACATTTCTATTGAAATAAACAAACAAACAAATAATTGAAATAGCAATATAACAAAAAATATTTTTGAAAATTGGAAAATATTTATAATATTCAGAAACTGTATGTAAAATTAGTCAAAGTAAATAAATAAAACTAATAATAAAAAATGACCTCATTGATGTAATCAATCAGTCGATCTGATATTTTCTGATCCAATGCATTTTTAAGTGTCCAGTTACTTTAAGGCCCGATTGGATTGCATTGGGATGGATGGATGGATTGATGGATGGATGGATGGAGGATGGACGGACAGATAGATAAAGTCATTCACACCAGCATGACACAACTCATTGTGTCATGTGTTACAGTTGCCATTGGTCATCATTGAAAACAGAGTGTTAATGGATGTGACAGTCAGAATGTGGATGCTGCCTTACGGCAAGATTTAATTCTCGGATGATGTCAGAGGTGTCCAAGAAATGAGACACATCTCTGAATGTTCAATAACACACCAATTATAGAGAGCAGTGAGCATAAATTATCACAAAGACTAAGTGCATTCGGGGCCATGAGATAAATTAGACCTTTTTTTGCTGTCATATTCTAAGAAAAAATGAATGCTTCTCTCAACATACGTTGACAGAAGTTCACTGCAAAGATCAGAGCAGAAAAACTACCAGCTTAAAGGTCTGATTCTCTTCAATAAAAAGTTTAATGAATCATAAAAACATTTTATTTTGGAGTAGGTCGCCTTGTGCGCTTTAAAAAATGATCTTTCAAAAGTTGATAATAAGAAAGCTGCTAAGAAAATAATATTTCAGTCCTTTTGCTTTCACATTAAATTCAATGTTATCAATTTGTTGTAAATATTTGTGAAATTTACTAGCAATTTATGAGTGAAAACTGTTTCAAAGCCCCTTTTTTCAGGGTGGATGCAATAGATTAAAAAACAACATTTAAAAACGACACTATTTTTGCTTGGATTTTTTAAATCTACTATATAAATGCTTGCAATGGAAAATCGGTTTAGTTCAATGCTGGCTTAAAGTTGGCATAAACAGACATTGCGATAGTCTTTTCTTCCTTTTTGTGACGTATGTCCGAGTGAAACGGCTTCTCTAACAAGACAAAATTTAAGGTGGGACTTGATTTTGTCTGTAGGGAATTGAATGGATGGTTGGATGGATGTGGTGGCTATTGGTGGATGTTATGTGAGTGACAGGTTGATCCCGCCCTCGCTTTAGTAAACATGTCATCAGAGAAGAGAAGAGAAGAGAAGAGAAGAGAAGAGAAGAGAAGAGAAGAGAAGAGAAGAGAAGAGAGGTTGCTGCAAGAGGGAGTGGAAGTTATTTTCATTAAAGATATAAAGCACATGAATAAAAAAAAATAGATGTGCACTGATAAATCATAATACATGCTGGAATATTCCATAAAACATAAAAATAGCCCACTTTGATTTCATGGTGACGAAGTATTAGCCACACAGAACACCAGCATCATGGCGACGAGTTATGCATGCATGGGCAAACACCCCTCATGTTTGCATTAAACAACATGTTTTTACATCAGGGTACATATGCAGATGTTCATTATCATACCAATATAACAACGCAGTGACGTGACATGACCCTCCACCTTCAGAAGAGCACATAGTGCACTGACTCCCACACACAGCCGCCTACAGGGTGCAAGGGTATTAATAAAGAGGCATGAATATGTTTGAGAGTCATAAATCCAATAGACTGGGAGTTGTGAGACCTGCGGAGCCTGTAAATCTAATGATGGATGCACAGAGAGAGTTTTCACTCCCTTTAGCCCCTGAGTCAGCAGCTGCTCAGCCTCACAAGGCAAATGCGGACGGGAGCGGGACATACATCAAAACTAAGGTCACCCCGTGTGACTGAAGCACTCCATGTCATCTCAAGCGAGACGGCCTTAGACTCCGGAAAGCGGGTGGTGTTGGCAAATCAGCCTGTGAAAGACGCCCCCGGGGATTTTAGGTGAACATTTCAGGTGTGGAGAGAAAAGCGACAGAAGCAATGTTCAAAACCTAGTGAACTGCTTCCTCAGACTGCATTTTAAAGGTGCTGTAAGCTATGTTAGGCATTCAGGAACTTTTACCACTCTTAGCCAATGAGTTAGATACCTGTACCTTCCCACTTCAAAACCACACCAAGATAACTGATGGCAAACTGAGAAGGGTGTTGAATTACAATAATCTGCTTAAACTATGTCTCAGCTGTCCGCTTCCCGTATGTAGGAATGCACAAGATGACTGACAGGCAGAAAGTAACACCAAAGTGTTTTTATTGGCTCTAAGTTATCTTTCTTCTGCAAAACTGCAAAAAAAAGGTTTGTTGAGAAAAAAAGTCAGCATTCAGACACATGCATCCTTTTAAGGTGAAAACAATCCCAACATGCATTGTTTACCAAGCCAAGTGAAAAAATAAATCCAATATGGCAGATGTACTTTTTTTCTTATTAGTATAAGAAATATGTTGATACAATTAATTACTGACTATTTTTTCTACTGCTTGTGTGTGCTATGTATTTTTAGAAGGTGTGTGTGTGTGTGTGTGTGTGTGTGTGTGTGTGTGTGTGTGTGTGTGTGTGTGTGTGTGTGTGTGTGTGTGAATACTTTTTTTCTGCAAAAATCTAAGGCATTATGATGAACTTACAGAAACAATTTAAGAAGGCGGACGAGTATATTATAAGTATATTGTTCATATTTGATTCAATACCAAAACAAACGGGAAAAAAGTAACAGTAAACCAGTAAGACTGACTATTTTAGTTGTGTGCACAACATGATATATACTTATTATTAGAGTACTGACTTCTAAGTTTAGCACTAAAATCTATTGGAATCTGAAAATTGTGAGTCAGAGTTTCTCTATTTGTGTTGCATGCAGAGTTGCTGCCTACACAGAGCCTTAGGATGCTGCCTTGGAAGGCAGCTGTCTATCTAGACAGCAAGGCGGCAGACTAGTTTTTGACCAGAGCTAAAGAGCCAGTGAAGGGTGTCAGAGAGAGTGCATGGAAGTGAGTGAGACAGAGGGCTGACATTAACGATGTAATTAACACAGATAACCACAGGCTTTGCTCCGGAGAAGCGTGTGTTGTTTGTTAAGGCCGGGCTTCTGCTCGGGAGCTAAAAATATCCTCGGCAGCAGGGTAGAAGGGACATACAGTATGTCAAAGCAATGAAGCGGTCCCACATGTCAACTCATGCCTGCTTCACAGACGGGATGTGTGGCATCAGTGACGGAGTGAATCAGACAATGAGAGTCATGAGTCAGGCAGAACTCGTCAGACTCTGCACAGATGCACGGCAAAGCTCTCCAGAAATATCACAAAGAAAATCCACAAAAAAATGTCCTCAAATGCATTCAGCTAAACATGCAGTTGATTCCAACAGACACACGCACTACAGCATGGACTATTCTCAACCGATTAACGCAGCATGGAAAGCTTGAAGATGTCATATCATACATATTTTTGTTTTATTTTTTTCCTGAAGCCCACAGATAATGTTAGTCAAGGTTTCTTGCAGCAAACAGTCATAATTTAGTTTTTCGTCATCAAATACTAAGTTGCGGAATGCAGAACAGAGATGGCATTGAAATTGTTATTGCCCCACATCGCAAAAGACATTTTTTTAATGTGTCCTTGAACAATCAAATGGCTGTTAGATTTTATCTACAAGTTTCGGTTTTATGACTGAATGTGAATTTTAACTACACATTCCTGCAAAGCAAAACATCTCCACTGAATAAACACACACACACACACACACACACACACACACACACACACACACACACACACACACACACACACACACACACACACACACACACATATATATATATATATATATATATATATATATATAGCCTACATTATATATAAAATATATATATAGATTATATATATATAATATATATACATTATATATATATTTTTTTAATTTATTATTATATTTTTTTTAAACCAAGGTTGCAATTATTTGATAAAAAATACAGTAAAACATTCAATATTGTGAAATATTTATATACTTTAAAATAACTGTTTTATACTCTAATATATTTAAAAATGTTATTTATTCCTGTAATCAAGGTCTCAGTGTAACATGATCCCTCAGAAATCATTCTAATATGCTGATTTGCTGTTCAAGAAACAATTTCTTCTTATTATTATCAGCATTAAAAACCTTTGTGCTGATTCATATTTTGGGGGAAACTGTGATTATATTCATCAAAGAATCTTAGAAACATATACATGTTCAAAAGAATAGCATTTATTGGAAAAACAAATTTTTGGGGGGAATATTATAAATATGTTTACTGTCACTTTTAATCAATTTAATTATTTTTTAATGTTTTAATCCTTGCTTTCAAAATAAATAAAATCTTACTGACCCCAAACTTTTAAATGGTAGTGAGTGCGTGTTTGTGTGTGTGTGTGTGTGTGTGTGTGTGTGTGTGTGTGTGTGTGTGTGTGTGTGTGTACACATATATATACTAGAGTGCTAAATCTTACTAATGTTACAGTTTATTAAGAATGTCAGGTTGCACTTTATTTTACAGTAAGTGCACTTACATGTACTTACAGTGTACTTAAGAAAGTACTGGGTAATATAAGGTAACTACATGGGTTATGGTTAGGTTTAGGGGTAGGTTCAGGGTTAGTACCTGTATTACCCAGTTCTTGTAATTGCTATAATAAGTACACAACTGTAAAATAATGGCATTTGTGTGCAGTGAATGTAAACATCACCAATCTGTGGCCGCTGGTGAACTTTGCATGTAAAGTGGGTACAACTTCCTTTCTGTATTGCATCCTGGTTTCAAAGTATTGTATTTCATAAGACCACAAAGTTTGTTTGTTTTCCATGAAATGACCTCTTTAATACTACTGACATTAATATTTTGAGAGAAAACTGGGTCATAGATAGTTGTTTTTCTGCCGTGCTGTGGTATAATATAACCCGTTCCCCTGCTGGCAGTGTAGGCTGGCCTTTTTCTTCCCTGATCATTAGATACATTTACTTACACTGGGTCACTAGTGTTTGAGCAGCGTGAGACGCGGCTTAATGTAGCCAGCTGGCACTGCGGCATTAGAAAAATGATACCAAGCAAAGAAGCATGAACTAGACTGCTGTTTAGAACATATAAAGTAATCAGAGAAAGCAAATACGTGCCATTTAAATGACATTGATGGATGGATTTGATTTCTCTATAATGAGGACATAATGTGTATTAGCTGTTTGTTGTGGAGTGTATTTGATCTCCATGTGTTCAATACATCTACTCCTTCCATGTGGTTTATGTCCATTTAATGAAAAGATGCCTTTTTTTTATTTTATTTGATCCATCCATCAATGACACTGAAGACTGGAGTAATGATGCTGAAAATTCATATTTGCATCACAGGAATAAATTACATTTTAAAATATATTCAAAAAGAAATTGGTTGTTTTAAACTGTAATAATATTTCACAATAATATTGTATTAATGATTAAATAAATGCAGCATTGGTGAGCATAAGATATCGTAATTATTCTAAACCTTTGACTTGTACTGTATATACACATTTAATGTCATAGATAAATAGTCCGATTTGAGCCAAATCTATATGTAGTGTAGGCCTATGCATGCATGCACAAATAATATAATTTTTCTTTCTTTCTTTCTTTCTATTAGTCAATAAAGAGGGTGATTCATTACTTAACAGAATAATGAGCTCACTTCCCGTTCACTGATTTCATAATAGGTCATCTAAGAGTAGACTGGCAGATACTTCAGGAAAGTAGGATATTTCCCCTGCATTTCCATGCCGTTCCCTTGGGCTTTAACAAGGTGGAAGATCTTATAAAGTATGAGGAATGAGGAAAAAAAACACACTACTGGACTCATTAATCACGAAACACAAAAATAGCCACTTTGATCTATTAGTTGTTGATATATATTACATTTATTTATAATTTAGTTTTGATTCCCTTGCTTTTTCTCTATGATAACGTCAAGGCCAGAGTTACCTTGTTTAATTTGGTGTCTTTAAATAAAGCAACTAAACCATGCAGAGTAAATGAAGCTGAACCCCTCGGGGAAATGTTATGCGGATTTGCTGCGCGTCTACAGACCCTTTCTGATGTACGCTGTGCAGAAGGTACATACAAGAATCAAAAACTCAATCTGTCTACAATCACTCAACAAGAAAGAAACATAATTAATCTTATGATCTGTGATCGTCACAAACAGAACATCTTGAGCTGATCCATAATTGTCAAAAAAAAAAAAAAAAAAGTATTGTAAAATGATGTAAATTAAGTTCCGGTCATTTTAATATTTCTGGCCTTGTAAATTATAGGTCCTGGCATTACTGATCAACTGAGTACTGGATAATTTCCTGATTATAAAGTTTTTGTATATATATATATATACATTTTTTTTTTTTTTTTTTACAAATCAGCCAAAAATCATAACCATTGTCAATTGCGCTCGTTCCTGTCACGTGTCCTCAAACTGGCAACCTGCGTGAGCGTTGAGTCTGAGGAGGAGGGAGCGGGGGAAACAACGATCTCCGATAGTTTGAATTTGGATTGCAGTACCTATTTCATTCTTACAGACTCCACCTTTAATGTATTTTTGCATTTTTCTGTGTCATGCTTCATATAATGCAATTCATAAATTCTTATATGATTCACACGAAGAGTAAATCAAGCATACAATTATGACAAATGTCAAGCTGTATTGATGCAAAAAAACTGCAAGGATTCTGACCAGACCTTACAATGCCAAAAATCAGATACTTCACATGTCCAGTCCATTTCCATACATGAAAGTGGTCCAGTTCAGAAAACACAATTACCATTTTGTTATTTACACTGTCCCCCGAAACACAAATGTGTCACATGCATGGTTATTATTGTTGACTAAATAAAATATGAATGTAAAAATTAGAAATGTTGCCTTTATTGTCAATAAATAAGTGCACTAAAATTATTAACTAGAAAAAAAAATAAAAATAAAACTAAACTAAACCTGAAATAGAAACAATTACCTAAATGCATATAAAATAATAAAATGACAAAAGCACATCATGAAATTAATAAAAATGAAACAGAAATTAGTATTGAAACTAAAACTAAAAGCTTATTTTTTAAATATTAAATGTATTAATAAAATATTAATTAAGATGCATAAAAACTAAAATAACACTGGACGTGAGGGGACATCATATGGGACACAATCAACAGCTTATCTATTCAGCGTAAATTATTCAAACGATGTTCCTAGCAAGTCCCTGTCAAGCTTAGGCACAAGTGAAAATCACTGGTGACTTGTATGACTAAAAGGGCTCAATTCTGGCAGACGCAAAGACTTCTGATCCCTGATTAACTGTACCCGGTCCACTACCACCACTGCCACGGGCCACCAGCTAATGAGTTATCTGGCACAGACCTGTCTCATGATAAAACCTGTTGATGAGGAGTGCATGTGGCAGATGTGGAAGATTCGGAGGGAATCACGGGTCTTGTGAGGGCACTGAAGCTGGCCGGCGTAGAAACAAGGGTAATGAGATGCAAATCAAAACTCAAAACATTGGCTTGTCACCTTTGCATTTGTGAGGAAGTCACTGCAGACATATTTCACAGAGTGTGTTGGGGATGCCCCCATGATAAGTTAAAGTGCCCCTATAATGCTATTCTAAAGGTTCCTAATTTTGTGGATGCAGGTTTACAGGCAGCCAAGGTCAAATAGCGCTTTATTTTGATCATAATATACATGCACATCACCTAATTTCGCAAAAAGTCTGAAAAAGGTTAGTTCGAGTTCAGTCTCTCTTAACTATTCAGCCCTCTCTTAAGGAGGGCTTTCTGAGAGTCTATGCTCTGATTGGTCAGATGGCCAGTCTGTTATGATTGGTCAACAGCTTACAGCGTGTGTCAGAAATGAAACCATTACCATCTGAATTTCAGCTCCGGAGGCTTCCTCAGCTCTTCAATACACAGTGATATGAACAATGCAGCCGTCCAGCACAAGTCCTCATCCTTTTAAAGTGCAGCAAAGTGGATTCACAGTGCAGAAAACAGCATCTTCTCGCTGTGCCGACAATACGAACCAAAGTCTTCTAGTCTCAGCTACAACTACAGTTTTTGAGGGCGGGTCAAAGTAGATGTAGTTTGTGGGCAGCCAATGAAAACCGTAGGCTGGCATTATGCAAATCTGTTAAAGGTTACGCATGTATGTAGGAAGTGAGACTGGAATTACTGACGACTTGTTTTGGCAGTTCAGAATCGATTCTTTCTTTTAGGAGACAATAACTTTATTTGTCGTGATCTTTAAAACTTTGTAGACTTTTTTGTAAGTTTGTACTTACAAATAGCTACACTGCATGAAAAGTAATATTCGAAAAAGCATAATAGGGGCATATTAAAGTAAAAATTATTTATATATATATATATAATGTAAATAATTATTTTAGTTTAAAAAAAGCTAAATGTTTCTTTCAGGGATGTGTTTAGTATTTGAATTAAATCTATCACATGCAACTCATATTGATCATCATATTAGAATGATTTCTGAAGGATCATGTGACACTGGAGACTGGAGTAATGATGCTGAAAATTCAGCTTTGATCACACAGAATAAATTACAACAGTTATTTGAAATAATATTTCACAATATTACTGTTTTTACAATATTTTTTTTTATCAAATAAATGCAGCCTTGGTGAAAATAAAATACCTTTTTCAAAAGCATTAAAAAATCTTACCGACCCCAAACTTTTCATACAAAACTCAATGAAAAAGTTTGAAGTTTAAATCTGACAAAACCTCCATTTCAGGGCATCTACAGATATCCTCCATTGGAAAAATGATTTGTAAATGAAGCAAATGTGACACACACAAACACATGCTGACTGGCTGATTATAGTGAACTTACAGGCGAGCAGGTAATGCGTTATAAACGCTGGCGTGAAGGGTACATCAGCTTGCTTCCTTCGATCAATAGAATTGATTGCAGAAGATAACAACAGATGCAGATGGAGATGGTTTGTCTCTTTTTGTGATGAGAGCTCAATAAAAAGGCACATTAACGCAGTCTTAAATTTATTCAACATGCTCACAACAAAATTAATTATTTGTATATTCCTGTTATTGCTAACAGCATTAGATAATGTGCGCTGGTTTTGGAAACATATTTATCTTTTTCTGGCTTAATCAATGTTTTTAATAATAATAAGTGTACATGTTGAGCCATGGTTTATGCCATTTCCTGATCCTTTCAGAAGCAATGTAAATATAGCCATAACAACACTATACTAACAAGGGAATTGGGGTGAGAGAGAAAGCGGAAACAAGGCAGAACAATTTAAGTGGCTCAACACAGCTGTTTGGCATTACACCCTCTTCAGTGTCTTTATGTTTTACTGTATTTTGCAGAATCAGCAGCATCCGCGAGGGATTGAGTCAGCAAGAGGACAAATCTCAATATCTGCCACTGTTACGCCTCCACTATCACTAATACACATCTGCTGTCCTCCTACTGCCAGACTGCACCTCACCGAACGTTATACCATGTATACTACAGACATACCATGGTAAAAACTAAAACAAGTAACACAGGGATTAGGCACTTGTTTCATTAAAAAATAAAATAAAATGAGAAAAAGAATCAGAAAATGTCTGAAAGGACATCCCATTTGATGTTACTATAACTTTACAGGATAAATCAATAACTCAAAAATAAACTGCTAAGTTTAAGAGACACTACATTTAAGATACAGCATCTCCTCTTTATTTCATTCAATTTAATGTACAAAATGCTGTAATTATTCAGAAATTAATATTTTCTCCAAATTACTGTGCATCTAAATTAGTAAGACTTCATTAGTTAGTTATTTAATTTCACTAATGACTTTTAAAGAAGAAACTCCCCGACAAATCATTCTGAGTAGGCTACTTATACATACATTACATTTTGTAAAATCAAAAAATTTAAAAATTAAAAAAAATAAAATAAATTAAAATAAAATAAAAAAATAAAATAAAAATGTACAATTATTACAAAAAAAAAATCATACATGATCATATACATGATGGACGCATCATACCCTACAGTACAGCCTTTATAGATAGCATGACACCATTGATTCCAACATTCGGTGTAGCTTTACCACCCATGTCTTTTTCAATTCCCACTTTTTGATGCAGGATCCTGGGTTCTGGCCAAATGGACATCTCATTGAGATGTTATGTTCGGTCAGTACTCTCAGGACCTGATCTGTGAGTTTCTCCAAGTCCTAACACACACGGATTCCACACGAGAGACCCGCACGGCTGCCTGGACTCACTTGTTCTCTGTGATGTGGTTTTCTTTTCTGGAATGAGAGGAACATTAAAAAAAAAAAAAACTTCCGCTGACAGACTGGGTTGAAGCTGGTCAAATATTTCAATACTGGCTTATGCAAATATATGCCAAACAGATTGCACATACGTTTGGAACAACAAATTCCCATGCTCAATTACATCGTGTCATTGCTATAATAATAATCAAGTATGGTAACTGTCAAATATGAAAACCTACAGTTCAAATACACTACCAGTCAAAGTTTGAAATGTATGTTTTTGAAATAAGTCTCTTATAAGTCTCTGAAATATCATTGCAATTTTAAATGACAGTTTCCTATTTAAATATATTTTATATAAATGTAATTTATTCCTGAGATGCAAAGCTGAATTTTCAGCATCATTACTCCAGTCTTCAGTGTCACATGATCCTTCAGAAATCAGTATAATATGATTATTTTCTGCTCAAGAAACTTTTGTGATTATTATCAATGTTTAAAACAGTTGTGCTGCTATATATTTTTATGAAATATATAGTAATGTATATATATAGTATATAAGTATATATAGTATACTAAATATATAGTATATAGTTTCATAATACTCAAAACTTTGATACGCCATCCAACATTTTAGGGTAAGATTTAAAAAGAAAATTAATTAATAGTTTTATATTTAAATAATTTTAAACAGCAAAAACTATTTTTAACACTGATAATAATAAGATTCATTATTAATAATTGAGCACCAATAATAACTTATTAGAATGACAATGAAGACTGTAGAGTAATGATGCTGAAAATTCAGCTTTGCATCACAGGAATAAATTACATTTCAAAATATATTCAAAGAGAAAAAAATATATTTTAAATTGTAATAATATTTCACATTATTGCTGTTTTTACTGTATTTTTGATCAAATAGATGCAGTCTTGGTGAGCATAAGCTTCTTTCATAAACATTAAAAGAAAAAAGAAAAAAAAAAGTAATCATTCCAAACTTTTGACCGGTAAAAGAATACAGAATACATTTAAATATAGTACAAATTCAGATTCAATCCAACTGACTGGCTTCCTCAAAATTTTTGGTAACCCGCCTCGCCACTAAACGCCACGTGATTGGTCATTTTGCATGTCAGTCTGACATGATGGTCTATTCCTGTCTACTGTAAATGGGTCATATATGGCAAATTAAGCTGTAATATGGACCAAACGTGAAACTGTAGACTGAGCGTACACTTTATGCAATAAATAAACTTTGTTTCAATCTTCTATCCATAATAAAATGCCATTTCTAGCCACTATTCATCAATGTTTTTTGACCTCCTTCTCAGATATCACTGCTCGACCTCTTCAGCCCATATATTCCCCACTGGAAAATAAACCGTGGCCTTAGTGTGAAAGGCATCATACAGTGCTCCCCATTCCTCATGTTCAGATTAAAAAAGACATTTAATCACACTATCAGAGACAGTCTAAGCCCACAATCTGGCCCTGAAAGGGAGAAACTGTGCTAATCCCATGATTTTCAGCATTAGGGCAGATCTCAAGATTTATAATATTGACCACTTCTGTCTCCCGCTCATAAATCCCTGCCTGCATATCCCTCTCAGTGAACGGCCGCATTACAATTAAGATTTCATTAGGTCTTAAGGCAGAGCCTCTCTGACAGAAATCTTTCCTATCTGGCACTGACACACATGACCACACACTTTCCCTGTCTGTCTGTCGGACTCTTTCACACACACACGTGCATGTAGGCTGTACTTTTTCTGCAAGGCCTAATGCACAAACACCAATGGTGTTTACAATAAAGCCCCACCAGATTGCACTGCCCAAATAATTTTGCACCATGCTACCGAATGAATTGTGCAAGGATTGTGCAAGGATTCACTTTAGTTCCTGTAAATCTCAAAAGGGCGTCACTGTAAAAAGTTACACAAATTTTATGTATTCATTGCTTTGTATTGCCAATGTGTGAACAGCTTGTAACAAATCTTTTAATTAGGCTATTTTCATAAAAAATAAATAAAAAAACTAACCTTCCTTGACTTCCTAGGTTGCCTAAGAAATCCAGTAGACTGATTTTTATGTGAAGGACTTGGGATTTTTTGGCCAGAAAAATCAAAAGGATGTGACATTTATTATATAACATATGAAACGAATGCTTATGCAATGTTCAGGATAATGCTGTTATGTACTTTCAATGTCATGCAAAGCAGAGTGATTAATTTAAACTGTACACTTACATAGCCAGAACAATATAAAAGTCTCAAATATACTTAATAATCAAACTATCATACCAGTGTAGTTTTAATGACCTCATCTCTCGGCATGATGCCGATGCAGAGCTGGTGCAAACATCCACATCGCTACGATCAGATGTTTTCTTAACTGCTGTCATTTTTGTTGTGTGTTTATTTTATCTTTGAGAGGAAAGCATGCAGCACATATTTGCAAATGTATCTAAACATAACTCTCAGCAGCGTGGACGGTGTCTGGAGCTTCATTAAAAGTATATTGGGTTACACTTTATTTCGATAGTCACTTTAGACATTCTACTAACTATAAGTAACTTTTCAACTACATGTCAACTAACTGTCATTAGAGTATTAGTAGGCTGTAGTAAACTGTCAGTGGACTGTTAGGTTATGGTTAGGTGTTAGGGTTCGGGTTAGGAGAACAAGTTGACTTGTAATTGCTAAGTTACTTATATTCAGTAGAATATCTGTTGGGGGAGCAGCAAAATAAAGTGTTATCAGATATTAAGCAGACAGTCTACAAATACTCTAATGACAGTTAGTTGACATGTAGCTGCAAAGTTACTTATAGTTAGTTGAATGTCTAAAGTGGACTATCGAAATAAAGTGTTACCGTATATTGCTGTAAAGTTGTTTCCAACTTCTAAGCAAAGAAAAAAAAAGAACATTGCCGTGATCATATTGATGCACTGAATCACGTTCAGCCTCTTGAACGTTACAGTACGTGTGTACGAGTGCGAGCACGAGCAGTAAGTTGTTGGCTGCAGTTCACTGAATGGCCACCGGTGTTGCTAATATAAAGGGTTTCTGAATCTTCAAAGCCCCTTTAAGATGAAATGATTTGTACAGACAATTTGATTATACTTAATTTAAGGAATCAAATTTTTAAGTTGCAGTAGGTGGAAAGTTTTTACAGTACTGCTCATTGTTTGTTTTAAATGTTTGCTAATATAAGAAAATGAGCACTGCATGCACATAAAGAATTGTAATAGAATGCAACTAATTGAGTAACTTTATTCTGTGATTCTTTAGTCTATGTGCATGCATATAGCTGAAGTGAGAACTTTCACCCTCAGTTAACAAACTGTTCTGTCTTTCACTTTCTTATTTTATTAAGTCTACTTCACAAGTTAATTCTTATAAATAATCAGATAGAGTAAAATAGTATTTGTATTTGGTGTGCCTCAGAAATTGTCCCAAACCCAGAGCAATCCTCTCATATCCCTGGCTGGGAATCCTGGGATTCAGGGTGGCGTAGGGATGCAGAAAGACTGTTGAGGAACATAGGCGAGTCGACTATAGGCCTCCTCTCATGCTAGATCATTTGAACATGTTCCTCTCAAACTTGTTAATAAAACATCATCCCCTGGTTTCACAGACAAGGCTTAAGCCCATAGTGCCAGACCTAAATGCATGTTTGAGCTGATTTAACTGAAAGCAACTTGCACTGAGATATCTTAAAATATGACACTGTCTCAAGATGTGCACCAGTAATGTTTTTTTTTCTAAGGCACATTTATAAAATCTGCTTAAATGCCCTAATTGAACTAAGGCATAATCCTGGCTTAATCTTTCTATGAAAAAAGGCCTATGAAACACACTTGCTTACACAATCATCATGAATAACGATCAACATTCACAATATTTGGCTTTACATTTGCAGAGGCAAAGTTTAAACAATGGCGTGGTCATTTGAAGTGGCCCAAAATGAATGCCAGAAAATGTGTTTTTGCCGTTTACAGGCATGCATAATCTGATCTATGACAGATGACTGTGACAAAATATTGAAAATGACTAACAGAATAAATTCGGCTGCAAATGTGTCACTTAAAAACAAAGGAGCCAAATCATATGTAGGTGATCAAGTCAAGATCAGTCAAGGTCACGGTCCAGCAAGTTGTAGCACACAGTGGGATTCTTCAGTCTAATAATAGAAAATACGACTGGCCTTATTAGTGTTACGAACCATCACGCAGCTCTGGAAGAGGTCTTGCCTCTTCTTTATTAACCTGTGGACACCAAGCAGAAATGAGGCAGAACAGAAGTAAGGTGAGAATGAGCACGCTGTCTGCCTGGTAATTGCAGATGGCCCTTGATTAATGATTTTGTGTGGACGTGAGTTAGAATTAGAGCTTCTTGGCAAAGGAAGTCTGTTAAATTAGCTGAACTTGCACTCAGGCTCATTATTATCTATCCAGCTACAGAACGATATTCTTTGCAAGAAAAAAAAATGCATAATGATTTTGTTGGGAAATGTTACCATCATTAGCATGGTTTGAGAAGGAGCCGCCTTCGCTCGATTCAAGGCTCGTCCCCTTGAAGTCGCTGACTCGGACTCTTCTTCCTCTGTGATCTTCTGCTCTGATTATGATAGGTGAATGTCCGGTTCTGTTCAGCCTTCTCATTTTGGCTTTAAACTCTGATCTTTTGATATTATGAGAACAAAGTTTGGCTTTCATCTTCTTGGCTTTAATAGAGTAACTACAGCTTATGTGTTGAAGACTAGACATGTTAGCTTTATCAGTAATTAAATGGTCAAAAGGGGGCTTATTAATGGTTCTTGAGACATAAGTGCTATTTTCGCTAAATATATAATAGTATATTTCCAGAGGAAAACAGTACTCCACAGACATCTCACTTCCATTGCTCTAAAGATTTTAAAGATCTTAAATAGATACAAATTAGTCAATAGTACATGTAGAGCTATAACATGAATGTGGATAACAGCTCAGATCATTTGACTTAAAATTATAGAATTTGACTCAAAATATATTTTGATTTCAGAGAAATCTGAGCACAGTTTGAGGCATTGTTGAGATCTCTTCTGAAGCGCTAGAAGAGAAATACTGTGCTAGTTTTCTCAGTAGAAACATCTGAGAAGTCATAGAGACATTTTTCAATTTCCACTCCATTTAATCTCATCTCTTCTAATAGAATTTAGATACTAATGAGTAGGTAAAAATAGAGGAAATGGACATGCAAAATTAATTTAAATATCCAAAATCGACCATATAACTGATATTATACCAATATATTGTGCATAGAAACAATATTGTGCTTATAATCAATTTGTTATCAATAATCTACAGTACATTGCATTGGTCTTTTCAGTGCATCTTAAAAATGAGAAAACAATAACTGTATGTGACTGTATAGCTGGCATGGGCAGATATGGCTGATGTCCTAGACCTTTCATTTGTGAAATATTTACCATCGACTCCCTATGGCATTTCTTCCGAATTTGGGGGATTTATTTGACGTTTCTTTGATATCCAAGGCCTGATGCCTGCTATTACCCAACGGAGAAGGAACTTCCTTCAAAGTGCTCAGAGGCACCATAACATGTCAAAAATATTTCTTCCCAACATAAGATTGATTGCACAGCAAATAAACCCATTTCCAGCTTGCTTAATATCATTTAACAAACATAACACTTCATAGCCACTTTACAGGTTGTCTTAAAGAACCATTAAATAGCAGTTAAGCACCTCTTCTTATCACAATTAAAGATTGAACTGAAAAATCTTGGAAAAAAGCTGTGAATTTAGAAAAGTGAACACTACATAGCACTCATTTTCATAGACAATTACAAACCTAATTCTAATAGCATTAAACATACAGTATATCAAAATGTCACTTAACATTTAAATATGATTGACTAAATGTTGATGATCTCTATGTAGAATGATCTCTAGTGTGGATATTTAAGTCTCGTCGCTACAATTGTTAATCCTCACTGAATCAATTGTTTTCCAATAAAATCCCCAAAATTTGCACAACAAATGTTAAATTTGAAACTGTTTTGTGCTTTAAAAACTTAAAAGCTTTCAAAAGTTGTTATAGGGACTGAATATACCACAGGGATGCAAGTATGCAAGATGCATGTAGCAACGTCTTGAAAACACATCACTGTTTTAAAAGTCCATTTTGAAAAGTAAGTAATGTTGGGAAAACCCCAGGTAATACAGTAAACAACAATGTTTGGAGCTGATACAACGTTACAAATTTACCTTTTGTGCAAAATTGGAATATCGCATAAAACAATTGCAAATAAAGAACCATTTCCATCCCATGTGTCAAGAACAAATCTGTCATTTCATGGGACAGTGACACAAAATTTCTGTAAATTGCTACAATCAGGGAATCCACTGTGGATCTTTTTTCATATTATAAATGACGTGCGTCTCAGAGCGTGCAGATGAAACACAATAATCACTGTCATGTTATTTTGCGTTGGTATCCCTGGTGTTTGGGAACGCAATCGTGTGAGACGCTTCTGGAAGGGTGCTGTGTGATGTGATTGGTCCGATGTTGAGCCTAGTTCTCCAATCACATCCTCTGTTGAGGCAAAGTGACGTGAGTTTTTTGTTGCGCATTGAGGGATTTATTCAGTAAATGCATTTTCATTCACAGTTTATGCGGCAGAACCTGATTTCATCAAGTGCACCAATCAGATTTGATGGACAAGTTTATGGTTTATGTCAAATTTAGGCTTACAACTAGGGTTAGGTGCTTCTACATTAGTGTTATTCGCCTATCTTTTCCCTCTGATTTTAGGGATAACTTATGGGTAGGGTTAGGTTTAGGGGTAGGATCAAATTTTCTGACAAGAATGTTGTTCCAGGATCAACACGATTTGTTGACACAAGTACGCGTAAAACTCGGCAAAAGCAGGACGTGCATTTATGCATGCCTTTTTATCGGATAAAAAATGTATCCACCTCAATTCAGCGCATACGTTTTTGTAATGCACATTTTTAAAAATGTATATGCATCTTGACATTTCCGTCCAGCGTTTTTTTTTTTTTTTTTATGAGATATCCCAAAATGCACATAAAAATGGGTGGATGGAAACATAGCTAATGATGATTCACACAATCAGTGTTGCTCAGGCTACGGCAATTTGACAATGGAGTGCAAAACCAAAAGCAAGGCTGAACTGCATCATGTTTGTTCAAGCTATATTTAAAGATATTTAAGTAATAAATACATGTATTTGATTTATATGTAAGTTAATACATTTTTATTTGTTTTAATAAATGTTACATGTTGGCTCATTAGCTGACCGCATTTTACACCTCTATTAGACAATTAAATGCTGATTTGTGAATAAACAAACATCTCAAACACATTAGTCAAACAGTCTTTCTTCTTTTTTTTACAATCCATTTTACAACAAACATTTGCTTAACTCAGAAAGTGATAAAATGAAAAATATTGGTAACACTTAATTTTGATGGTCCCTTTTGAACATCCAGTTGACTATTAGTAACGTTGTCAACTAACTCTCACTATAGTATTAGTAGATTGTCTGCTTAATATCTGCTAACAATTTATTGTGATGATCTACCAATAGACAATCTACTGATAAGTGGCAACTACTGTCAACTTATTCTAACCCTAACCCCACCGGTCTACTAATAATCGACTAACACTCTAATGAAAGTTCGTAGACATTCATCTAGGTGCAACATTACTTGACAGAATGTGTTAAAGGGACCATCAAAATAAAGTGAAACCAAAATCGTATATGACATATGATGTACAGCCTGATACAAAGCAATATGACAATGATTAGCAGGGCTCAACAATAACAATATTTTTCAATCCATTCCAACTGATGCTTCCAAGACCATCACAAGTCATTATCGCAATTTCAACAAAATCTCATCTTTGTCCGCCAGACAGATAATATTACCAATGCGGACACATTTAGACCAGCAGGAATTGCAAAACAGCAGTGCAAAAGAAAAAGGAAAAAAACTACTAGGCAAAAATAATGATTCACAAATGCAATAACGCTGGAAACAGAAGCACAGGCCCAAGCGGGGAAAATAACACATCAAAATCACAACAACCTGACCAAAATCAATGGTCCCAAACAATGGCAAATAAATTCAAATTATTAAAAAATATATCAACACAATATAACAATGAAATATATTTAAAAATATGATTTTTATTTAATGATTTAAAAATAATTTTATATCATCATATGTAACTTTCTTTGATTTGATTTGAGCTAACCGACCAGCCAGCAAACTACTTGTAAAGAAAGAATGGGGACACAATTCTAAAAGTTAAACAATGAAAAGATCATAACTCACTTGATTATGTGTATTGTACTCCAGACTATATTGTCACTTATTCCCATATAGTACAATCCCTCCTTCTCTCTTTACAAAACACGTTTGTTTGTTTCTCTCCAATGGCTGCAGGTGAGATAATGCTGTGACTGACTGGTGATAAAGCCAGCCAATCAGAATTTAGCCCCTCATATTTGATTGGCTGAAAGTATAGCACACAACTGAGCTGTGCCAATAGCAACCTAAATCAAAGTTGGGTTTTAATGGTTAGCATGGCCCAGTTATCCCTTGCTGGAATATGCAATACTTTTCTCTACTGACCACAATTCAGAAGCAGTCATATATTCTGACAATGTTTTATTCATTATTACTGCAAGCACCATATAAATTATAAATATTTAATTATATTATAGTAGTTGCTTTGCTATGTATGTATTTATGCACAGAATTATATGCAAATGTGGTCATCAGAATACTTCCAGATAAACTATTTTCAAGGGCAAAATTTATTATATTTTGCTCAGAATGAATTATTCTTTGCAAGACAATTTCTCTACAACACCATGTACATGTACATATGAACTCATGTACATATGAAATACCATTTTATGCGCTATGCCATTTTCACATATAAAATGCATTTGTCTAGTCATTATCATGTTTGTCAGTACACTCTGTTGGCTACAGGGGGAAAAAATCAAGTCACTTGAAGCAGTTCAAACCACATGCAGGTTTTGCAGTACAGCCAGGTGGCAGAGTCAGAGGTGTCAGGTGACCCGGCGTCACCCCTTTACTCTCAGGCTTTGGCCCATAATAAACTAATAATGCATCCTCCAGAGCGGACTCTGCCTTTTCAGTGCAGTTAACACCACGTTTTTACACCCATAAAAGAATGTGGAGGTCAAACAAACAGCAGAACAAATAGTGCATTCATCATTATCAGTGTAAAATCCAGCGGGCTGCACCGCAAGCTATTGGCGCACATGCAGTGAAATGGACAAATCCACAAGCAAAACATTTTGCCTGAAAATTGCTCTTTGAGTTTGAATTATAAGACAGATGAGTCTGGCCTCAAGTCTGCATCTGATATGGAAAACATTCATCAAAGGAAGACCGGGTAAACAGCATCTATTATGGTGCTATAGACTTCTGTGAAGTCGCACTCACACTTCTATTTCCACCTTCTTCAGAGTATCACATAAATCTTGCATTGCATTGCATCATAAGAACAAACACCACAGAATGTAACCGTTAGCGACATTTATATTCAAATCCAAAAATAATCTTCTTGGGTAAAACAAGAGAACTTGGACTGAGGCACAAACGTGTTGCTCTGAATAATGTTGAGTTAGTGCAGTGTCTTTTTTTTAAACATAATTCAACACTTTAACACACATCTCACAGTCAAATTCAATAAACAATCAGGCAGTCAGTCAATACAGAGAGGTTGAGTAACTTTTATATCAAATTAACAATTAAAATGCATGAAAAAAATCTCATTAATTTGTGAATAGTTTTATCGACCGTTGTTTCAGAGGCTATCATGAACTATTTAAGATCGCATGTTTTCAGCTCCACAAATAAAACAGAACTTTTGCACAAGCGTGAATAAAATATATCTACGTTCCTAATGTGATTGAAAAACCCACAAGTTAAATTTTCCAATCTGGGTAGATGAATCCGTGTGATATGCTAGATCAGGAAGGATTACTGCAAGAGTGATTTGATTATGGTAAGGGGAAAAAAATGAAAATTTGACATTGTTTATTGATATGCCTATGATATTTATGAGGCTCCATAAATAAAGCATAGGAACCATGCCAGACAGACGCGGCCATGGCTGTAACGATGCTGGAAGAATGAAGCGAGAAGTGAATCCAAATGCAAGCACATTTATTAAATAAAACAAACAAACAAAAGAAACTCAAACCAGGAACACAGAAACAGCAACCATTACAACATTAACAACACAAAGACAGGGCTGAAACACAGGGCTTAAATACAGGGGTAAACGAGCTAAACAAGATAACAAGAGGGCGTGGTTAATCAGAAACACCTGGGGATACTTATAAACTAGAAAAACTACAAAGGACTACAAAACATGACACAGCACAGGAAATAACTAAAGTTCACACAAGACAAGGGAAACACAGGACAGACAGGAACAAGACATGAACCCACACCGTGACATAGCCCTCCCCCTATGGGCGGCTCCCGACGCCCGTAAAAAAAACAAACAAAAAAAAGTTCAGGAGGGTGGTGAAGTGGAGGCGGTCTTGGGGGAGGGATGGAGGGCCAGGTCCGCGCAGGGAAAAGGACCAGGGCCTTGCAATGGCGGGCATGGGCCATGGAACGTGGGCGGAGCAGGACGCCCAGGCGTGTGGGCGGAGCAGGCTGCGCAGGTGGCCAGGGCGGTGATAGTCCATCGGGTGACCAGGGCGGAGACGACCTTTCGGGCGGCCACGGCGGTGAAGACCCTTCGGGCGGCCACGGCGGTGAAGACCCTTCGGGCGGCCACGGCGGTGAAGACCCCTCGGGCGGCCACGGCGGTGAAGACCCCTCGGGCGGCCACGGCTCAGGAACAGCAGACCCCGGCTCAGGAACAGCAGACCCCGGCTCAGGAACAGCAGACCCCGGCTCAGGAACAGCAGACACCGGCTCAGGAACAGCACACAACACACACACTGGCTCGGGAACAGCCCACAACACACACACTGGCTGGGGAACAGCCAACACACACACTGGCTGGGGAACAGCCAACACACACACTGGCTGGGGAACAGCCGACACACACACTGGCTGGGGAACAGCCGACACACACACTGGCTGGGGAACAGCCGACACACACACTGGCTCGGGAACAGCCGACACACACACTGGCTCGGGAACAGCCGACACACACACTGGCTCGGGAACAGCCGACACACACACTGGCTCGGGAACAGCCGACACACACACTGGCTCGGGAACAGCCGACACACACACTGGCTCGGGAACAGCCGACACACACACTGGCTCGGGAACAGCCGACACACACCCTGGCTCGGGAACAGACGACACACACCCTGGCTCGGGAACAGACGACACACACCCTGGCTCGGGAACAGACGACACACACCCTGGCTCGGGAACAGACGACACACACCCTGGCTCGGGAACAGACGACACACACCCTGGCTCGGGAACAGACGACACACACCCTGGCTCGGGAACAGACAACACACACACTGGCTCGAGCTCAGGAACAGACAACACACACACTGGCTCGAGCTCAGGAACAGACAACACACTCACTGGCTCGGGAACAGACAACACACACACTGGCTCGAGCTCAGGAACAGACAACACACTCACTGACTCGGGAACAAACAACACAGACCCTGGCTCGGGCTCGGGAACAGACCACACACACACTGGCTCGGGAACAGACAACACACTCACTGGGTCGGGAACAGACAACACACACTCGGGCTCGGGAACAGACAACACACACTCGGGCTCGAGAACAGACAACACACTCACTGGCTCGGGAACAGACAACACACACTCGGGCTCGGGAACAGGAACAGTCTCTGAATAGGCCATCTTGTCCGTAGACACTGGCTCGGAGGAAGTGACGTGAACAGTCTCTGAATAGGCCATCTTGTCCGTAGACACTGGCTCGGAGGAAGTGACGTGAACAGTCTCTGAATAGGCCATCTTGTCCGTAGACACTGGCTCGGAGGAAGTGACGTGAACAGTCTCTGAATAGGCCATCTTGTCCGTAGACACTGGCTCGGAGGAAGTGACGTGAACGGTCTCTGAATAGGCCATCTTGTCCGTAGACACTGGCTCGGAGGAAGTGACGTGAACAGTCTCTGAATAGGCCATCTTGTCCGTAGACACTGGCTCGGAGGAAGTGATGTGAACAGTCTCTGACATGGCAGACGTGACGTGAACAGGCTCTGGATCGGCAGACGTGACTTGGACAGTCTCTGGATCGGCAGACGTGACTTGGACAGTCTCTGGATCGGCAGACGTGACTTGGACAGTCTCTGGATCGGCAGACGTGACTTGGACAGTCTCTGGATCGGCAGACGTGACTTGGACAGTCTCTGGATCGACCGGGACCAACGGTGAAGAAGTCCCTGGGCTGGACGGGGCCAGCGGTGAGGGCTCTGTGCTGGACGGGGCTAGCGGTGAAGAAGGCTCGGGACTGGATGGCGCCAGTGGTGAGGGCTATGGACTGGACGGGACCAGCAGCGAAGGAAGCTCTGAGCTGGATGGGACCAGCGGCGAAGGAAGCTCTGGGCTGGACGGGACCACCGACGAAGGAAGCTCTGGGCTGGACGGGACCAGCGGCGAAGGAAGCTCTGGGCTGGACGGGACCAGCGGCGAAGGAAGCTCTGGGCTGGACGGGACCAGCGGCGAAGGAAGCTCTGGGCTGGACGGCGAAGGAAGCTCTGGGCTGGACGGGACCAGCGGCGAAGGAAACTCTGGGCTGGACGGGACCAGCGGCGAAGGAAACTCTGGGCTGGGTTCATGGGCTGTCGCTGATGTGTGTGCTGCCCACACACACAAAACAGCCATGGACACCACAATGAGCGCTGTGTCCTCCAGAGCAGACTCAAGTGCGGCGTGTTCAGTCTCTGGCGGGCAGGTGATTGGCTCCGGTTCTGGCGAACAGGCGACGGGCTCAGGCTCTTGCTCGAAGACTGGCTCTGGCTCTTGCTCGAAGACTGGCTCTGGCTCTTGCTCGAAGACTGGCTCTGGCTCTTGCTCGAAGACTGGCTCTGGCTCTTGCTCGAAGACTGGCTCTGGCTCTTGCTCGAAGACTGGCTCTGGCTGGACGTGGCTGACGTGAAGCTCTGGCTGGACGTGGCTAACGTGAAGCTCTGGCTGGACGTGGCTGACGTGAAGCTCTGGCTGGACGTGGCTGACGTGAAGCTCTGGCTGGACGTGGCTGACGTGAAGCTCTGGCTGGACGTGGCTGACGTGAAGCTCTGGCTGGACGTGGCTGACGTGAAGCTCTGGCTGGACGTGGCTGACGTGAAGCTCTGGCTGGACGATCTCTGGCTTAGGAGCCACCGGACACGTCATTGAGGAGGCCATTCTTCTCCTCCTCCTCCGTCTCCGGACCACCGGACTCGGGACCACCGGAACTGGGACCACCGGAACAGGGACCAGCGGTGAAGGCCTAGCGTGACACGGGATGAAGCTCTCCAAACATCTGGAGAGCGCTTCTCTCCAGCCCAGACCGGAGAGATCGGGAAGTTCCCTCAGGTTGACCTCCTTAGCCCCCAGCCGGTAACAGACTTTAATTGCCTCGTCATCCAGGGAGCAGGAGGCAGCAAGAGGAACAAACCCCCACGTATACTGGAACAGATCAAGGCTTTCCATGGCCAAGGCTGCAATCTGTCCAGCGAACTCCCGGTCTAGCCTGCGTAGATCAGGCGAGATCCGTGCTGCTGGATTCATATTCAGTGAGTTGTTCTGTAACGATGCTGGAAGAATGAAGCGAGAAGTGAATCCAAATGCAAGCACATTTATTAAATAAAACAAACAAACAAAAGAAACTCAAAACAGGAACACAGAAACAGCAACCATTACAACATTAACAACACAAAGAAAGGGCTGAAACACAGGGCTTAAATACAGGGGTAAACGAGCTAAACAAGATAACAAGAGGGCGTGGTTAATCAGAAACACCTGGGGATACTTATAAACTAGAAAAACTACAAAGGACTACAAAACATGACACAGCACAGGAAATAACTAAAGTTCACACAAGACAAGGGAAACACAGGACAGACAGGAACAAGACATGAACCCACACCGTGACAATGGCCAGTTCGTGTAGAAAATCATGAGAAATGTGCCCCGCATGCTCACTACTGTCCTCATTGAACATAAATTGCACGACCCAGAGAACTTCATGTACATTCCAGCTCTTAAAGTTGCTGGACAGGTGTGTTGAAGCTGTTCCAGACTGATCACGAGTGACTGACAAGCTGATAGCACCTAATTGCTTTGAAAGTGGGGTGAGAATGCATCTAAGAACATAATGGATTCTGTCAATTACCTGCAATCATTAAAGGATTGAACATCTTTGGTTAATGCAATTGTAAATGCAGTCCAGTTATGTAGAATGTCCAGATCCAGTCTAAACAAAAAGTTAATGCTACATGTAAGGGACCGTGTAGGAGAAAGAAAGGTCTAAAGCATAATGGCTATAGCACACATTCTATGACTAGTTTAAATTGATCTGTGCTGTATGAACTGAACTGCAAAGGACATTAGTTGTCTGTCACATCATTGATATGCGAATGCTTTGCCGGTTATTTTTTCGTTGTAAATCACTAATGTTAGAGCTGTCAATCTCTCTCATGTGATGAAAATCTTATAAAATAGAGGTACTGTGCGATTGCAGAGCGAGACATGGTTGAGTGTAAAACTCACATTAAGTGTTCGAGCAGGAGAAAGAAGAGTTTTTGGCTGCACATCATTGAGGATTAAAACAGCAGGAGGTGCCCTAAATAGTTCAGAATAAAAAGTAAATCCTTAGAAATGCAATTTAAACAGTTTATTTTATTGTTGTTTGTTTATGAAAATGTTCTATATTTTGTCATGTCAAATTATTTAAAGTCCATTTCACAATGACTAAATGTAATTTTAGTTGACAAAATAATATTAAGGTTGACAATGTGCAAAATGTTAAAACTGTTAAAACTTTAACCAAATGTTTAATCATTTTGAAAAATGTACGTATTTATTCAATAAGCATACAGAAAACACATAAAATATGTATCAACATAAAATATGACTTGTGAAAAGTGTGCCTGTGAAAGCTGTTATGTTCATGTTGTTCATTTGATTAATTTTCTGTTTTAGCACATGCTATAACTTTCCCCATTTCATTTACCAATTACATTTTTTTCCCTCTCAAAAAAATTCCCACGATATTATTTTTCGTTTAAAAACAGTTTAAATAAAATCAGCATTCATTAATTCTTAAAAATAAAGGTTCCAAAAGGGGTTCCCTTTCGAGAGGTCTCTCCTATTGCGTAAGTAGCTTACGCTATGGGAAAACTCCTTTTCTCGAGAATATTGAAGTCTTTATGTAAAACGCATTGCAGCTGCACAGCTGACAGCAATGAACGAAGGAGCTCGGTCATTGGCTGTGCTGCGGCAACTTGCTCGAACCAATGACGGGGCGACTCTGAATGCGCGACCAATGAGCGTGCTTCGCGCCCGCGCGCGTCAGAGCCCGCCAAGATGGGCGTGGCCAAGAGCTATATACTGGGCGCCCCGTCATGAGAGTTCTTTAGATTTAATCTCCTTCAGCGAACACCTTCTTCGCTGGATCCTCCGGATTATTGAAGCTTCGCCGCCGTAGAAATGTGATGGCGGAATGTGATGACCTGGGTCTCTCCACACTACGGGCTCGCCTCGCCGCTTTCGCCGTGAGCGAGCCCATCGCCGCCACCCCTCTGTTTGAGCAGCCCAGTCTCATCCCAAGACGTCATATGACTGACGCTTTTGACCATACGTCAACATCCGACGTTTTAGGGTACCCTTTAACGTCAGTTAGATGACGCTATCTAATCCGAACCCTACCCCAGACCTAAACCTAGCCGCGTCATCTAACTGACGCTAAAGGTAAACCGTCAGTAGATGACGCCCTAGGATCGTCATCTAACTGACGTTAAAGGGTACCCTAAAACGTCGGATGTTGACGTATGGTCAAAAGCGTCAGTTATATGACGTCTTGGGATGAGACTGTGTTAGTTTGAGCCGCGCACAAAGAAAAAGCACCGCTCACAGAGGCTTCCTGAACCTGAGCTCAGTGCTGCACGCCGAGCCAGTCTCCGCGTGCTTCACCGCCGCTCTTGCCTTCCCCACCGCCGGTTCAGTTCACCCAGCCGGACCCACACCCCTCTAGCAGAGCGGTGGGCCTTGTGACTTTCGGCGGGTCCGAGGACGACGGGGGAATGGATGACAGCTTGTCCATAGACGCTGCATCAGACGACTGGCCGGGCTCCACTCTCGACCCCGCCCCGTCAACGCTAACTAGCACGAGCGGGGGCTCCACCATGGATACCGAGATTATCCGTGTCCTCTCTAAGGCCGTGGTAGACCTCGGGCTCGATTGGTCTTCTCCCGAAGAACCAACCCGGAGCCGACTGGATGAGTGGTTTCTGCAGGGGCGCCAGCAGGCCCCTCGGCAAAGGCCTTCTCCCTTCTTCCCGGAAGTTCACGACGTACTCACCAAGTCGTGGAAAGCCCCCCAATTTGTGCGCCTAAAGCCTTCTTTTTCTTCTTCGCTCTCCTCTCTGGACGGCGCGAAGGAAAGAGGCTACGAGGGAACGCCGGCCCTCGATGAGGCCGTGGCCAATCATCTCTGCCCGCCCTCCACCACCGGATGGAAAGATTTGGACCGGCGGTTAAGGGTTTCGCCGAACGCTTCAATGAGGCCCAGAACGCTTCAAAAGCTATGCGGCATTTCCTGCCCAAGCGCTCCAGCTCATCGCAGAGCAGACAGAGACCGCCACAGCCGCAGCGGGCTAGAACAGCTCCCACCGCCTCTCAGCCCGCGCCTCAGGCTGACGCTCGACGCCGCTCGCGCTCTCACAACCGCAAGCCGCCTTCTGAGCGACGGGGTCCTCGGCCCAAGATTGTGCTGAACCCTGAGCCTCGAAAGCCGTCCTAGCCACAAGAATGAGAAGAGAGAGTGCGTGTCTCGCAAAAGCCGGACCACTCTCTCTGCAAAAGCTCAAACATTACCCAGTCCCCTTACAGGCGGCTGGATATGTCCATACAGCAGTCAATGGGCCAGTCACAGAGCTCGCTCACCTGCAAACAAACGCCGTTTTTTTACGGCGACGCACAGAAAACACAAAAAGAGTCTTTTTCTGCCTGTGTCACTAAGGGTTCACATGTCCACAAAGTGTGCATTCCCAGATACTGTCAAAACAGTGCCAAATTCATTCCCAGCTCAGGCTGCGCTCCCCATGATTGTAGATCACGTGCCTACGGTCATGTACGCACCACTACACACAAGCACTGTTCACACAGTTATAAATTCCCCCGTCAAACGGTTTCAGAGGATGCTCGGTCTCATGGCCTCAGCATCGGCCGTACTACAGCTAGGATTGTTGCATATGCGCCCTCTCCAACGCTGGCTCAAGAGCCGCGTCCCTACTCACGCGTGGCGTTCGGGCCACTTTTTAATCAGAGCGAACCACGGCTGTATAAAAGCCCTGACGCACTGGAAAGCCGCCGACTGGTACCAGTCAGGCGTGAGTCTGGGTGTGAACACAAGGAGAAAGATGATAACGACAGATGCCTCCAAAATAGGTTGGGGGGCCCTTTACGAGGGCAGGCCTGTCTCCGGCTTTTGGTCAAACCCTACACGCCTACACATAAACTGTCTGGAAATGAAAGCGGTCGCTTTGGCTCTCAGAGCCCTGCTCCCACATCTAAAAAACGAACACGTCCTGGTCCGAACGGACAACATGACGGTAGTGTCGTACATAAATCGCCAGGGTGGACTCAGGTCCAGCTCCATGCATTCAATGGCCAGGAGACTCATTTTATGGTCCCAGCACAACTTGCGCTCGCTGAGAGCAGCGCATGTGCCAGGCGCCCTGAACCAGGGGGCAGACATGCTATCCAGAGACAAGATTCTCCCAGGAGAATGGGCTCTCAACCCGCTGACGATTCAGTGGTTATGGAAAACCTTTGGCAAAGCGGAGATCGACCTCTTCGCCTCCAAGGAGAACGCGCACTGCTCTCTTTTTTCACGAAAAGCACGGACGCGCTCGCCCAGAGCTGGCCGAGCCGCCCCTTATATGCCTTTCCCCCGATCGCGATGCTGCCACAGGTCATCAGTCGGGTCAGAGAGGAGAAAAACGCAGTGCTGCTGATAGCCCCACTCTGGAAGAACCAAACATGGTTTCCAGATCTGATGCAAATGCAATCTACAACACGGCCGACCTCCTCAGTCAGGCCAGCGGGATGATATTTCATCCCCGCCCCGATCTGTGGGCCCTTCATGCATCGCCCCTCAACGGGTTCCCAGGAACCTCACGAGCGGAGCACTAAATACCATCGCTGAGGCGCGGGCGCCCTCCACGAGACGCTTATATACCCAGAAATGGAAAGTGTTCAGTGACTGGTGTAATGCCAAGGGCCTGAACCCTGAAACATGCGAGATTACGAATGTACTTGCTTTTCTACAAGGGCTTCTGGAGGCGGGCCGCACCCCCTCCACGCTCAAAGTATATGTGGCGGCCATCACAGCGTCACACGACCCTGTAATGGAACGTCCATTGGGAAGAAACGACCTAATTATTCGTTTCCTAAGGGGCGCTAGGAGGATGAACCCTTCACGCCCCCCCTCAGTGCCGATCTGGGACCTAGCTACTGTCCTAGACGCTCTTAAAGGGCCCCCGTTCGAACCACTCTGAACCGTGCACCTTAAACAGCTCTCGCTCAAGACTGCGCTCTTGCTGGCACTCGCCTCGGTCAAGAGAGTGGGCGACCTGCACGCGCTTTCAAAAAGCGCTGCCTGCCTAGAATTCGGACCTAACGACTGCAGGGTCGTCCTTAGACCGAAACATGGGTATATTCCTAAAGTGCTCACCACTCCCTTCAGAGCACAGGTTATCTCCCTAACTGCGCTATCGTCTCCAGCAGACACACACGACGCTAATCTACTCTGCCCCGTTAGGGCTCTCAGAGTGTATTTGGAGCGTTCTGCCCTATTCAGACAGACAGAACAACTGTTTGTATGCTTTGGCGGCCGTACGAAAGGTTCCGCCGTTTCAAAGCAGAGAAGCAGACAAGCTATAGCACTGGCTTATGAAGCTAAGGGACTTCAATGCCCCTGGGGAGTCAAAGCACACTCCACCAGGAGTGTGGCTTCTTCCTGGGCATGGTCGAGCGGGATACCGATCGAGGATATTTGTGCTGCGGCAGGCTGGGCCTCACCGTCCACATTTATCTGGTTCTATAACCTACAGGTCCCGACATTGCATTCCAATGTACTATCAGCATGATGCTAGTTGAACTACGAGTTCGTATCTAGATTATCTATGTGCTTGTGTCACACTGAGCGCCTTCTAGCCGCTCTGTATTTTTTCCCACATATAAAGCTCGCCTCTGCCGGCTAGTTGGATGATAACTTTGCTTTTCAGCTCAGGCACCTGCCTCTGGCTATCATAAGGCGAAGTTCAGCACGCACGGCGTTTTGCATGGTGTTCCCATAGCGTAAGCTACTTACGCAATAGGAGAGACCTCTCGAAAGGGAACGACTCGGTTACTAACGTAACCTCGGTTCCCTGAGAGGAGGGAACGAGTATTGCGTAAGTTGCCGTGCTTGTGCTTGGTTAGTTCGCTTCAGTCGTTTTAACCTAAAGAACTCTCATGACGGGGCGCCCAGTATATAGCTCTTGGCCACGCCCATCTTGGCGGGCTCTGACGCGTGCGGGTGCGAAGCGCGCTCATTGGTCGCGCATTCAGAGTCGCCCCGTCATTGGTTCGAGCAATTTGCCGCAGCACAGCCAATGACCGAGCTCCTTCGTTCATTGCTGTCAGCTGTGCAGCTGCAATGTGTTTAACATAAAGACTTCAATATTCTCGAGAAAAGGAGTTTTCCCATAGCGTAAGCTACTTACGCAATACTCGTTCCCTCCTCTCAGGGAACCGAGGTTACGTTAGTAACCGAGTCGTTTTTCCCAGCTATGCCGTAACCATATATGGCTGCCCAAAGAACATTTCAGTGAACAGTTGTTAAAATATATTTTTTTCTTAGTATGAAGAACATTTAAATATTCTGAATAATATTTTTCTATTATAGAGAACCTTTTGTGCAATGGAAAGCTTCCATGGGTGTTAAAAGGGGCTTTTGCACCAGAGGAACTGTGAGCTGCTCGAAGCCAAGGGGCGTGAGAGAGCACGGCTCAAACTTACTCTGCACTCGGTTAGCATTTAAAGTCCTGGTTGTTTAAAATATTTGATGAATGAACTAACGCCTCGGTTGGACTCGTTTATTTAATAACACGCTTTCAATTGTGATAAAACTTCCCGATGTTATGGACATCACCATTTTTGGTGCTGAGAGTCCTGAAAATGTGCAGGCTCATATTAAGCAGCACTGCCATAGCCTACAAGCCATTAGAGTTTTGTTTTGTGTAAAACTTGACGTCGATCACGTGGACGCAGATTTTGTTCCAGCCTTAATGGCCAGTTCTAGTAAAGTTTCTTCATAGAACCATCTATGCCAATAAAAAAACATTTCCTACTTCACAAGTAATATGTCCTACTTGGTTCAAAGACAGTAAGCATTGTGTGTATGGCTAAGGGCATAATGACTTTATTTCTACTTGTGCCCCATATTCCTCACTTTTCTATGTTCCATAATTGGAAGTACTATATGAAACCATGCTCTGCTCCAGCATAAGCAATCTCCATACTGAGAGAGAGAGAGAGAGAGAGAGAGAGAGAGAGAGAGAGAGAGAGAGAGAGAGAGAGAGAGAGAGAGAGAGAGAGAGAGAGAGAGCTGGAAAGAGTCTCTTGGGAGAAGGTGACAACCAGCTGTGCGCTACATAATGGTGGAGAGTAGTTTCCAACTCCCACAATTAACACTGTTTAATTAAGGTGGGCTGCTCCTGCAGTCTGAGGAGGGTGCCATTAGTAGGGTGGAGAGGAGAGGACTCAGGAGAGACAGAGCTGAGAGCAGAAACCATCTGCTGTGTTGGTTTAGCTGGAGCTCGGAGAAGGTTTTCAGTGCTGTTTTTTCTTTTCTTTTGGTACTGTATAAAACCATAGAGCAGGATTGGAAACAGTTTCAATGTATTTTCACAATGCTTGCACAGTTTACACCAAGTGAGAGTTGTTTTCTTGGCTGTTCACATAACTTTATCATTAGTGAGAAACTGTTGTGTGACAAGTGTGTTTTTTTATCTCGCTAATTTGTCACCTGATGGTATATGAGGTAATTGGAACGCGCAAGGGAATATTTGTAGGAACTAATGACAGACTTCAAGCATGTTTGCGCTGGGCAAACAGGAGTATGCTAAAGATTTAATAGCTTAAAGATTGTCTAGGTGTTGAAGACTTAGAGAAGGTGTTATAGTGAATAGATAATTGGCTGGAGACACAAAGGCTGTGGATCTTGCAGAGTCAGACTTTTGACTATCACCATTCTGGTTCATGCTGCAATGTATTCTGGCCAAAATACACATGGTTAGACACGAAGGAAAGGCTTTAGTGACATGGAAAATGGCCAGTCACAGTTTGTAGGAACCCTGGACATAAACTGTGGCCACAGACACACTGCGATCTGTTCCCACACTTTCTGACAAATGCATTGAATTGAAAAATAACCAATGAAGATTTTACCATGACTTTTCCAGTCATTGGTGCTGCCAGGATGAGAATTATTTGTATTAACTATTTTAAAGAGATTACATTCAGAAAAATAAATTTTAAAATGGAGTAACTGTACGATATGGTCTCATTGCTATTATTATTGAACAATGATCAATACATTTGTTACAGTGTTTATTAAACCTTGTTAATGCTAGCTAATAAAACTACAATTGTTCATTGTTAGATCAGGTTAGATCTGGTCAATTATTTTTTTTTTTAATTTAATCATGTTAATTATTAAATATTGAAATTAACCTTAACTAAGATAAATAGATGCTTTAGAAGTATTTTTCATTGTTAGGCCATGTTAACTAGTAACTCAACTGGAACCTTGCTATAATTTATAGCTGAGAATAATGTAAAAAAAAAAAAAAAAAAGATTCAACAACCTTTCCATGACCTTTTAGGAAGTCACAATAAAATCTGAAAATGGATATAACCACAGGAGTGGGATTGCTATTATTTGAAAACCTTCCCTTCTCTCATATTCTCACAAGCTCTTGTTTTTCACATACTCATATTCAAATTCGTCATGTCACATGATGTAAAAACCAGCCATTCACTGCCGACCTGGTCTGACTGATGCAAACCATTACCACTGTATGCTTAAATTGTATTTAAAGAGATGTCTGGGAATTGTTCTCAATGTCATGTTTCAGAGAAGGGAAACAAATGGGGGGGGAGGGGGTGGACTTTAACGGGACAGTTCCTCAAAAAATTATCCATGAATTTTATAATTTACTCACCCTCATGTCATTTCAATTTCTTTCGACTTGCTTTAGAAAGAAAATAAAGATATTTTAGAGAACATTGGGGTCCAAACATTTCTGGACCCCATTGACTTTTTACATTGTACGTAGAGAGGGAAAAAAAACCTGACAAATATTTCCAAATATCTTCTTTTTTTTGTTATAAAAGAAAGTCATGCTGGTTTGGAATGACAATGGAAGGAAATGTACAGAATAGGTATATGTACATGCACCAGAGAGCTACCCTGAAAACAATCTTTCCAACCAAATCTAGAAAGCTCAGATCATTTCAGTACTTTCCCCCCAGCTGAAACCAGTTCCCTCCTTTACTTTACTTTGCAGTGAACACAATGTATTTTTTATGACACTCACTGTTTTACTCAGTCTTAGTTGGGTCACTTCAGGTGATGGTTTTGAGTTAGAACAGCAGCCTGTCATTCCTGGAAGGACAACCAGGACACGGGCACATTATTACCATGAGATGCAAGGTTAAGGGAGGAGAGTCATGTAAATGTTTGAGAATGATGACAAAAATGAGCCTATTCATCAAAATCTGACATAACTTTCCCCTTATTATCAAGCCCCGTTCGGCCCATGCCAATCACTCGCTGAAGGCAAAGAAATTTATTTTGTCCTAATCAGGCTCATTTTAGATACAAACCATAGCGGTGAGTATTAACATAAATTTTCCCTCCGGCGTCCCAATTTCAGAACATAAACGTGTTAGATGTCTTGATTGAGCCAGACAATGAATTTTCATCTGGTGCTGTTGACGTGTCACTATGTCTTTTAATCTTCCCTAGATCAAGATTATCATCTTGACCAATATGGATTGATATGACTGTGATTGTTACACGTAGGGTGTTTCAAGGTCAACGTGTTCATTTTTTCCCACATCGGACAAGTTGATCTGAACAGAATAAAATGTGGCATGTATGAGCTGGACGCCTGAAGATACTTGCCCAAGAAAATGAAGCGTTAAGAAGTTAAATTAGAGTGTTCAAATGGATAGTTTTAATGTTTAAATTTAAACTTCACATTTGAACTTCTGACATTAGTGGCACCAATCTATAGAAACTGCAATCTAGTCTGTCACAGACAAGAGACAAGAAAAAGTGGATCAGACTCGAACTTTGGTCATAGGTTGCTTATTTATAATATATGCATACATTTATATAATATATAAAAAAAAGATTCTAACATTTTCATATTTTTCAGCCCTCTTAAGTATTCATTATTTTCAGGCCAAGAAACATCTTATCTAGAAAGCCATGTTTAGGGTATGATACAGCCGGCCTCATTGGAGTTGGTAGATACATAGACAAAATATTTCCCTTCAAGTACAAATGATTCAGCATCTCCTCGGAGTACAAATGTTTTCATAACTGTCTACTAAAGTGGGAAAAAAGTATTTAAAAAAAAGAAATACATAAAAACTTAGACGTGTGGTCCAATTAAATCCATTAAAAGACCAAAGTTAGGCAGCTAATAATTGTTTTGAACTCAAATGTAAACGTTGATTGAAATTCGGGCAATTATATGTGGATATGAAAATGTCAAGGGCGGGACACACCAAGGCGACGGTCGTCAGTCGGGCAACATCGGGCCAATTTCAAGCGTCAGTCGGCTTTTTCAGTGTGTTCCGCACCATTGGCTCCAGTCGTTTTTTGTTAGATTTTTTTCAAAGACCACATTAATATTAAGATATTAAGCAGATAGTCAAATACTATAATGACTGGTAGTTGGCATGTGGTTGCAAAGTTACTTATAGTTAGAAGAATGTCTAAAGTGGACTATTGAAATAAAGTGTTGTCCTTTATAGTTTTAATAATCTTTATATTCCTATAATCATCGCCCTTGGTGTAATCAGCCCTTTTACTCCTAAACAAAGTTTCCTTTGCAAATTGATAGGAGCAAAACACTAAAAGAAACCAGTTCAAAAATAATAGTTTGTGTAACATAAAAAAGCAATGTAAGACGCTTGTGTGAGGTCTGAGCTTGTCATAACGCACACTCTGAACTTGCATGTCAACACTTCCACACATCTTCACTCCTCACTGCTATTGATTTCCTTTAGCCCCTTGTCATCCTTGTTTCTCAGGCGCTGTAGGACACTTCTCGGGGAGCTGTAGGGGAGCATTTATCTTATTAATGAGAAGGACCCCACATTGCAACACCCCGTGGCCCTCTTTTCCAGCCTACTGAAACTGCTGACCCATCCAGAAATTTGGTAACAGATGCTTCTCTGCGTTCCCCTCTCCAGTGTACCTGCTGCCTGAGTCTGTTTCTTCTACCCCATCGCCCTGGTTCCTCTCTGATTTCCCAGGCTTTGGGTCTGGACATCTGCTAACCAATTCCCAAGCCCCCATAATACATCTGTGTATCTCACACATTAGTCCTTGGTTAAAGTACCCTTCAGCTGTATGAACTTAAGTTCTGGTCACATACTGGTCAGACTGAGGATATTTAACTCCTACTGGTTGTTACGAACTTGATGTTGTAAAGGGATGATTGCAGAACATTTCAATTCAATTCAATTCAAATTTATTTGTATAGCGCTTTTCACAATACATATTGTTTCAAAGCAGCTTTACAGAAAGTGCATTTCAGAGATGTACGTAGAAAATACAGTTAGTTAATCATCATGTATTAATTTAGGGCATAACATATCGCCGGCGTTGAGTCGTCTCTTCACAGGCGTCGAGTCGTCTCATCGCAGGTGTTGGGGCATCTGAAGTCTCCGTGAGAGGCTGGATACAAACTGTAGCTGAAGAACGCTATTTACCTCGGGACTAGCGTCCCGAGATAACAGCAGAAAAGCAGATGGGAAATAATTAGCGTAGCTGCTGTTCATAATATTAATGCATTCGATCTGATTCAACAGTAGTATAAGAGGCAAGCATTATGTGAATGCTTGGCTGAAGAGATGCGTCTTTAAACTAGTTTTGAACTGGGAGAGCGAGTCTGAGCGACGAACAGTATCAGGAAGGCTATTCCAGAGTTTAGGAGCTAAATGTGAGAACGCCCTCCCTCCTTTAGTGGACTTAGATATCCTAGGAATGACCAGAAGCCTCGAATTTAGGGATCTTAAAGAACGCGATGGATTGTAGGGCGATAGAAGGTCCATTAAATACACAGGAGCTAAACCATTTAGGGCTTTATAGGTCAGTAATAGTACTTTGTAATCGATACGGAACTTAATAGGTAACCAGTGCAGAGATGATAAAATTGGTGTTATATGATCATATTTTCTTGATCTAGTAAGAACTCAACTAACTGTCAACTAACTGTAGCTTGTTTATTGAGGATGCAGGACAACCAGCTAATAAAGCATTACAGTAATCTAGTCTCGAGGTCATGAATGCATGAACTAACTTTTCTGCATCAGTAACAGAAAGTATGTTACGTAATTTAGCAATGTTTCTAAGGTGGAAAAAAGCAGTTCTTGTAACATATGAAATATGATTTTCGAAAGACAAGTTGCGGTCTAGTATAACACCCAGGTCTTTTACTGTAGTGGATAAGGTAACAGGACATCCTTTTAAATTAAAGTTGTATTGTACAAGGTTTTGAGGGTAGTTTTTTGGACCAATAAGTAATACCTCCGTTTTATCTGGATTTAACAGCAGGAGATTACACGTCATCCAGCATTTTATATCTTTAAGACACACTGTCAATTTAGATAACTTAGTGTTTTCATCTGGTCGTGATGAAATATATAATTGAGTGTCATCAGCATAGCAGTGGAAATTAATTCCATGTTTTCTTATAATATTACCAAGTGGCAGCATATATATTGAGAATAGCAGAGGGCCTAACACCGATCCCTGCGGCACTCCATAGTCTACTGACGTTATCTTCGATTTTTCCCCATTTAGACAGACAAAATGGTAACGGTCCGATAAGTACGATCTAAACCAGCTTAATGCCTGTCCCTGAACACCAGTGTAGTTTTGTAGTCGATCCAAGAGTATTTTATGATCTATAGTGTCGAACGCAGCGCTAAGATCGAGTAAAACTAGTATTGAGATACAGCCTTGGTCAGAAGCTAAAAGTAAATCATTTGTAATTTTAACTAGCGCGGTTTCTGTGCTATGATGCGGTCTAAATCCTGACTGAAATTTTTCATATATCTCATTTTCTTGCAGGAAAGAGCACAATTGAGCGGACACAATTTCTCTAGACGTGGAATAGACACAGTTTCTATATAATGTTCTACACTACTTGTATCAATTAAGTTGGGACAGCAGAGATAGTGATTTGGACTTTGACTTACTAGTCAGATGGTGTGTAACGTCTTGGAGATGTTGTCCGACAGCACAGCCGCTCCGATTCTGCTGGGGTGCAGGCCATCAGCACGGTAGAGCCTAGGTCGCTCCATTTACAAAGAGCAGTTTCTGTTCATTACACCATGACATTAACCATTCACTTAGAGCAAACAGTCTACTGAACCTTTCTTGTCCTAGTCGGTACGTGGGAAGCGGTCCAGACACGATGATCGTTGCCTCAGGCGCTGTGCTGCGTACCGTCTCGATCAGACTCCTGTAGTCCTTCTTCAGAACCTCCGTCTGCCGCAGCCGGATGTCGTTCGTTCCCGCGTGCAGCACCACAGCTCCGACGCGCTCGTCACCGTTCAGGATGTCGGGAACCAGCGCGGCGACATCAAGAACACGAGCACCAGGAAAGCAGTGAGTGCGCACCTTACCCTTAACTGAGGTAGCGCGGACATGACGGACCATGGAAGTGCCGATGATCACGGCGTCGTCACGTTCCGACTCGCGAAGAGGGGAGAAGCGGTTCCGGGTGGAGATCTCGAAGACCGGGAGTGGCGGAGAGGTTCTTGCTCTGGTCCTGGCTCGTGTCTTCCGCTGTGGGATCACCCAGGGTCCATGGCTTTGTGTCGGTGCCGGAGTGAATGAAGCCAGAGATGATCGCGTCCTCCAGGGCAGAGAAACGCACGGAGTAGACGAAGTCGGAGTCAAAAAGTTACTAACCACTGACTTGTGAGCATCAACGCGTGACGATTCAAGCGCTGATCGCCGATCCCGCAGCTCGGCTTGCTTCTCCAGCAGACCACGGATCTGTTTGTCCACCGATTCCAGCTCCAATCGTACCGAAATCAGCTCGAATGTGTCCTCACCTGCACTCAGAGGTAACGTTAGACACACATCCGATGTGTTCGCCATTATAACAGATGAACAGTAAATTAGTAGTGATACTACCAATATCACTACTAATTTAGGACTGGAATGCTGGATATAACCTGTATCCTTTCAGTGAAACGGGTGTAAAATCAGACGGTCGATAGGCGCGAGGCCACGCGTGAAATGCTAGCGGGCTAAAAGGCTAGTAGCCGGAATTCGCAAAGTTGGATCTAAGTAGCGATATCAAAGTAATCCGATTGTTTTTTATAGGGAATAGTATCGAGGATAAGTTCACACGATATAAAAATAGAAAGTACTGGTTTATAAATGAGTGGTAAAGAAGAAAATCAAGGATTAATTAATCAATTTGACGGAGCTCCAAACACAAACAAACACCAAACATTTAAGTGAGATATTTTTGCTACAGTATGTGCAATAAACAGAAACAGCCAACGATATGGAATAAAGTACAGTAATGACTATTATTTAGTAGCTAAAGTGCAGAGTTGGTCATTTACACAACAATAGAAATAAAATAAGTAATCATAGAGAAAGAATAGGAAACAAGAGAGTCGCCAAATCAAAGAAAGGATCAAAACCAAACGATTCCCATAACCGATAGCCCACACCCTCTAAACTGTATACCTAAAAAGAAAATATTTGCCGTATTCAACGCTTTACATAAACTACACTAACTTAAACCAAAAATACAAAGGGTGGCGATCACTTGGCCTAACTAAGAAAGAAAGAACTACCTGTAGATATGTGAAAATTACTATGAGGACACAAATCAACAAAATTAGAAGATGATACAAATCAGCAACATAAAATAAACTAAACAAGTAGTAAATTCAGTGTTAACAAAACATGATCAAGTGGAAATACCACAAACACCCCACGTTAGTAATTTTGGCTAGTTATAATCAAGAACAAATGTTACATGAGTTCAGCTCTAAGATCGCCTACTCACACTGACATTGCACTTGACACATAGGATCAAACAGAGTAGAGCACAATACATCGGTAACAAAAGTACGAACCCAAAAATGGTTTAAAGTTGATCATGGCTCACTATCCAAGCAGTGGAACTTGTGTCCGAAATCGCCCCCTATACCCCTAAATAAGGCACAATTTTAGGGGGCAGCAATTTGTAGTTGTGTCCGAAAACATAGTGGACATTATCGAGTGCACTTGTTCAACCCCATAATGCACCGCAATAACGAGTGTACAACTCATGTACTCTCAATGGCCAGAGAATACCCATAATGCACTGTGAGGGTTGTGCCAAATGAATCCTCGCGTCTCGCCAGAAGATGGTGCCTGCAGCTGAATCATCCATCCATCCATTTTCCAAACCCCTGGTCCAATGTGGGTACAGCGTAATATCATACAGGTATAAATTCCTTTTTATTTGATTATTAAATTGTTTAATCAAGGTTTATACATGCTAGTTTCCATGACAAAGGTCAAGATCAGTCTTTTCACTTTTCATATCTTTGCGTACTTGGTATTGAGAAACGCTTAATTTCAGCGCTTGCCTTCTTGTAACAAACAGCCACATGCCGAGAAGCAAGAACAAGATCTGCTGTATGTCATACATTGTTGACTTTCCTCTTCGCGCGAAAATAACGTTGATCGCTTCTTTCCGGCATACACCACGCCTATCAAGTAAGGGTACTCTTGGCGGTGGAAACTCAAGCCGTATCAGGGTTTAACGTACCGTACCGAATCGTAATGTACTGTACCGTACCGTTCAGTGGAAACAAGCCATAAAAGGTTCCATATAGAACCCTTTTCAATCAAATCAAAGGTTCAATCAAAATAACTAAATAAAGGTTCCAAAAGGATGTTATTCACAGCGATGCCATAGATCCACCATATATGGTTCCCTAAAGAACCTTTCAGTAAGTTATTAAATGAACCATTATTTTTCTTAGTGCCTAACCTTTCTCCACTTCAAAGAACCTTTTGTGCAACGGAAAAGTTCTGCAGCAAAAAGCATTGATGACAACATACCGGTGAGCAACTAACTGACCTATGAAAAATTTAAACGGTCTTTAAATGTCAACATTAAATCAATATTGACCTCATTTACTTTCCTTACACATTGCTAGTCTCACTGTAAAAGATTTATTGGTGCATGCACAGATTAAAATTTTTCACCATCATATCATTTCCCAATGGACAAAATTGAATAACATTCTTGTTGCACATCATGTTTCACTTGGAAATATGTCCTGTTACATATGTAAACTTGGTTGTAAATGTTGTGACTATAGCATTTCTAAACGTAAATGGACTGTTGATCATTATAGTCTAAACTTTTTACTTTTTTTTTTTTAAGAAAACATTTATTTGCAACAGATAAAATAAAAATCTTTTGCATTTCAATGCAACTTTACTGAATAAAAGAAGTGAAAAAAAAATCTAACTACCCCAAAACCATGATCAGGCAAAGAGACATGTTATAGGAAGCCATGTTTATGGTATAATCTCTCAAGAATTATGATGGCAGGTTGGTAGATACAATGATTCAGAGTCTCATCAGAGTGACTAAATTAATGTTACTGAATAAAGGCATTAGTTTCTTTAAAAAATAAAAAAATAAAAAATAAAAACTTACTGACCTAGAATATTTTAATGATAAAGTATGACTAAATGACTTTAAGAATCTATACAGCAATGATTCAAATCTGTAATCACGTTTTTTTTTATTGTTCTCTCACAGCGGACTTCTCTTATTCTCCTTTGTCCTTTCTTGCCATCTCTCCATCTTTATCCTTGAGGAATGAAAATTTAATGGTCTCAGCTGCTGCCAGCTCACACCCCAGCTGTCGCCCCGGTGCAACAAGCCATCCTTAATCATTAAACAGCCACAGCTTCCATTTTGTCTCCTTTTGCATGTCTTTGATGTGAGTGAAGTTTCAGTTTAGATGCCAGCACACATCTGCGGTTGGATCATGCATGCACCTTCAAATACAGGGCCGGAGTCTGATGGCAGTGTGCCGGCGATTAACTTTCTTCTCGCTATTTTTTCATTAGGAAGAACCTGGTCCCAGAGCAGGATTCTGGCAGACGGCTAAATGGATCAAACTAAAAACCTGGAAGAGCATAACAGCTTACTGTTTTGTACGTTAACAAAGATAACGTAATATTAAAAGCCAAATTCTGAAATCTAATAATGGTCTGTTTAATGTTCTCCTATTATAAAACATTTTGAGATGTCTCTTGTAAGAATTTACTACAGTAAAAGTCCATTGTCCTCAAAACAAGTAATATAAACAAGAGAAAAATGCACAGTTTATTGGATGGATTAATCCTGCACTGTAAAAACTTTTGAATTTGTGAATTTACTAGTCGTTTCTTTGTCATTATTTGTAAAATGTACTAGCAATTTCCGAGTGAAAATGGTTTCAAAGTAAATCCTACTCCCTTTTTTCCATTGTACATGGGTACACGGTGTGCATTAAGAGCCAGATAATTAATTACATTATTTTAGAAACAACATAAAAATGTAAATTATTATAGCAGATAGATGGTATTTTATGGAAGTAAAATAATGCCAAATGTTTTTGAAACAAAAAGCCTGTTGAATTGTAGGCTACTTCTTGAAAAAAATATGCATTGAATTAACTCTGCTTGTATTTTAATGCATTGTATTTTTAGGGCTTGCATTTTTATGGGCTGAAATTTAGCATGGTTGAATATTTAGCTGTGAATATTTAAATTCAAAACATTTCAAACACATTTTCATTAGTAAAATTTCAATCATCCATATTCACCTTTCATATTTCACTTCCAAAAATATTCAAACTGATTAAAAATACAACCTATAATATTCAACAGGCGGTTTTCAGTCCATTTTATTTCGCTTTGCAAATTCGCTTCCACAAATTCAGTGGTTCAAATTCGACAGTAAATTCAACGTTGACATCCAGGAACTGCAGGAAAAGCAGTAGATTACCGAGCATAATCTCCATCTGCTGTTAATCGACCTCACCAGCAGGGGGTGCAAGCGAGTGTTGTTGACGAAGACCAGAGCAACAGTTAGAGCAAGCCATTCATTCATAAAAACTCATTTACAACAATGTAAGTGTATCTGTGATTATTATGTTTTATGTGAAATTCAGTGTCTTCACGATTACTTTTCCTGTGTAGCCTACATGCATCTCTACCGTGAACAAGATTATAATGTTATTCGCCCGATGCGGATGTATAGGCCTACAGATCCAATGTTACATTTGAGTTTGACATATCTATTGGTTGTTTAGTTGCCTCAACCTTATATTGCAGCGATTGTGCTGCATGCAGTAGCCTAGGGTTTCCCTCAATACATCAGGATTCCCCTGCTGGACATATAAAACGCTTAACGTAGCTTAATGGACTAATACAGTGATATAAAAGACCAAACTCGCAGGCAAGCAGAAGGACTCAGAATATGAACTTAACGCGCAAAGTTTAAAGCTGAGCGTTTCTCAGTGATACTGGCATAAATTGGCTTGACATTGGACATTCGCACATTTAGGGACCGTCTCTAAAGTTACATACGACATTGGTGTACACGTTTCTAACTTCAATAGCATTTGAAGAGAACGACTTGCAGTCATAAAATCAACTGTAAAGTGTTCATGTAGGTGATTTCAGGCATAATGCGCAATTTATTCAAATAAATTGAAGTTAGAAACGTTTAGGCCTAGGACTACCAAAGTTACTTTACAGACGGACCCTAAATGTGCGAATGTCAAGCCAATTTTACATAGCCTGGTAATACCAGACTCTGCTACTTCACTTTGCTTCGTACACAGAGTCTGGAATAGCATAATAAAGAAGTGTTCTCTTACGAGAGGTTCTCTCGTATTGCGTAAGTTTAGCTTACGCTACGGGAAAGATTCATCTTCTCGAGATACTGAAGCCAAAAAATTATCCTTAATTTTTGTATACCTTGTCAACGCAGTGCAGCAGCTAGCAGACCTAGAGCAGGCTAACTTGCGTGCTCATTGGCTGCCCTGCGGGCAACTGCTGCAGCCTACCAGTGAGCCGGGCGTGACATCACGCCCAATGAAGGGCGCCCGCGCCTTCATAGCGTCACAGCCCGCCAGAATGGCCGTGGCTTTAGCCTATAAAGGAATGGGCTGTAGGCTGCTTCCCTGATTTTTGTCTCTTCAGCGAGCTCTTCGCATCGCTGGATCTGAGAGAAGCCACCGCCGCCGTCGAACAGTGAACAGCCAGCTTAGGACAGCGCTGAGGAAGCCGGCCGTCTTCGCCACCTTAAGCCATCCGTGCGAGCTACGCTATCCGGCGACGTATCCTTTTTGCCTTGCTATTTAGATTATTTTCTAAAAGAGCAGCGAGCGTCTTTTTCAAGATGCCTCGCACTTCTTGCGGCTCGTGTAGAGCCCCGCTCAGCGCCGGAGACCGCCACCTGATCTGCGCTCTCTGCCTGGGCCTGGAACACGCAGAGCTCGCCCTCGCTTCGGGGGCTGCGAGCTCTGTAAAGCGCTTCCGCTGTCGACCCTGCGGGCTCGATTCGAAGCCTTCAACACCCCGCCCCTCCTCACCGACGCGCAGCTGCCGCTCACAAGCCTCACTGCCGTCGCATCTGAGGATGAGGCCGAGGGACACGTACTAGCACGCGGCTAGCTCTCTTTACGTTATAAGAGAGCTACCCCGCCCTCGTGTCCCCGTTCGCGGGTCATGCAGAGCCCTCTCGAGCTCTCTGCATGACCCGGACGGGCATCATCTGTGTTAATGTAGGTCCCGTGCCCACTACTCGTGCGCGCGCCCTCGTACAAACACTGTTCCAGTTCTGCTCGACCAACGAGCACGCGGCTAGCTCTCTTTACGTTACAAGAGAGCTACCCCGCAATCGCGTCCCCGTTAGCGCGTCATGCAGAGCCCTCTCGAGCTCTCTGCATGACCCGGACGGGCTTGCGCGCCGCCGTCGAAATGTCTCGCCCTGTCAGTCCCCTTAGATAAGGCTACTGCAGCGGTGTATTTGGAAGCCAACGAGCCGGTGATGCAACCCGCTCGCCTGCACACATCCGTTCTCGCGGCGACCCAGAGAAGTCTTAAGTGAGTATATATGAGGTTAAGAATGTAAGTTACGTGCCCGCTCACGAGCGCTCACGCTTCCTAATAGACACATCGCCTCCGAAAATACGCGCGCTTCCCGCTAAGGCCGGACCGCCGTCAAAGTTTATTCTCTGTCAGTCCCCTTCAAACAGGCTACTGCAGTGGTTCAATTAGCAGCCAACGAGCCGGTTTGTTTACCCTCTCGCCTGCACACAAACGCCGTCTTCACAGCGACCCAGAAAAATCTCAAAGTATATCTCTCAAAGAGTATAATGTCTGGTCCGGCTCATGCCGTCGGTGTTGTAAGTGTAGTGAAGTGCCCACGCCCCCAGTGTTCACCCCTACACATAAGCACTCCGAATCTCGCAGAGCACACTCTCATAAAGCGCAGAAAAGCCGCTCAAGTGTTGAATGTAAGAAATGTGTCCACAGGTCTGTGCCCACTATCTGCCCGCTCTGTTACACGATCAAGAAGCAGGTTATGTATGTAAGTCTCGTGCCCACCAGAGTGTGTTCACGCTTGCTAACACAAACCTCCCCCCGGGCTCCGCCCGCGCGTTTAAGTGTTATCACAAAACGAAGGGCATTAATAAAACGCTCCCCATCCATTATGATCGGGACGTCAAATACACTTGTAAGTCTAGTGCTCGCGCGTCATAAAGTGAAAAAAGAATGTTCCCCATCCCTTATGATTGGGACATCTCGCATAAATCAGCCGGTTTTCGGTTTTCAGCGAGCAGCCATTGCCCAGAACCGAGAGCGTGCGCGCCGCGTTTTCGGCTCCGGGTCAGTTTCAAACAGCCTTCGCAGCGACGTCAGGGCGGCCGCCCTAGATCGCGCTCAGACAGCCGTCACAGACCGCCGCCTCCCAGAGGGCCTCGGCAGAGAATCACGCTGAAATCTGACCACGCGAAGCCCTCCTAACAGTAAGAGAGAAAAGACGCGCGTGTCCCGCTGCGGCCGGACCGCCGTCAAAATTCATTTCCCTGTCAGTCCCCTTCAAACAGGCTACTGCAGCGGTTCATTTAGCAGCCAACGAGCCGGTTTATTCACCCTCTCGCCTGCACACAAACGCCGTTTTCACGGCGACCCAGAGAAATCTCAAAAAGAGTGTAATGTCTGGTCCAGCTCATGCCGTTAATGTTTTAAGTGTAGTGAAAGTGCCCACGCCCCAGTGCTCACCCCTACACATAAGCACTCAAAATTCTGTGTCACTCACAGAGCACATTCTCATAAAGCGCAGAAAAGCCGCTCGAGTGTTGCATGTAAGAAATGTGTCCACAAGTCTGTGCCCACTATCTGCCTGCTCTGTTACACGGTCAAACAAACAGGTTATAAACGTAAGTCTCGTGCCCGCCAGAGAGCGCTCACGCTTACTAACACAAACCTTCCCCCGGGCCCCGCCCGCGCGCTTAAGCGTTATCACAAAACGCAGAGCGTTAATAAAACGCTCCCCGTCTATTATGACCGGGGCGTTAGATACAGTTGTAAGTCTCGTGCCCGCGTCCACGCGCTCACGCTTACAGAGAGCTCTATCACCCAGAGCGCTGCTCGCGCGTCAAAATGTGGTAAAAGTTTGTTCCCCATCCCCTATGATCGGGACATCTCACATAAATCAGCCGGTTTCGGCTGTCAGCGAGCCGCCATTGCCCAGAACCGAGAACGCGCGCGCCGTGCTCTCGGCTCCGGTTCAGTTTCACAAGCCAGCAAATGGCGGTCTGAACCCGGAGGCCATTCGCCCTCTAGCGGCTCATATAGCCGCGTGGGAGAACATCCCAGGGATTTCTGAATGGGTATTGATTACAATAAAGCAGGGCTATACACTACAATTCATTCGCCGTCCCCCGCGCTTTCGAGCCCGGACCGCGACAATAGTGAATGCGGAACACCTACTTCACGCAGAAATAGCAAAGCTGCTGTGCAAAGGGGCTATAGAAAGGGTACCGCCTTCTCTAAGCGAGTCAGGCTTTTACAGCCGTTATTTTCTCGTGCCCAAGAAGGACGGAGCCTTCAGACCCACCCTGTCCCTGGCACCCCGTACATTTACAAAGTGCATGGGCGCGGCACTCGCCCCCCTGAGAAGTCAGGGGCTGCGTGTAATGAACTATCTGGACAATTGGCTGATGTTGGCACAGTCAGTGACAGAGCTTCTATCTCACGGTCAACTGGACCAAGAGCTCATTACTGCCCAGCCAGTCAATTTCCTTTTTAGGAATAGAACTGGACTCGGTAACCATGACGGCTCGTTTGTCAACACAGCGCGCGCGCTGTGTTCGCCACCTGGCCGCTTCTTTCTAGAAGGGCAGCTTCCTCCCTCTGAAAATTTTTCAGAGGATGTTGGGCTGTATGGCATCAGCTGCAGCGGTGCTCCAGCTGGGCCTACTGCGCATGCGCCCGCTCCAACGCTGGCTGAATGCTCGCGTGCCTCCCCCGAGCCTGGGTGTCTGGCGGTCGGAAAATCTGAGTGACTCAGGCCTGCATAGCAGCTCTGCAGCCCTGGTTAGCGGCCAGCTGGTTCCAGCAGGGAGTAACGATGGGAACCGTCTCTCACCGGAAAGTCATCTCAACAGACGCGTCCAACTCAGGCTGGGGAGCGCTGTTCGAGGGCAGACCGGCCTTTGGCCAGTGGTCAGACCGGGAGAAGGAGTTTCACATAAACTGTCTGGAAATTATGGCGGTCGAGAACGCACTGCAGTGCTTCCTCCCGTTCATACAGGGCCAGCATGTTCTTGTCCGTTCGGACAACACATCTGTGGTTTCCTATATAAACCGTCAGGGCGGTGTCAGATCCAGAAATCTCTGCAATCTGACGGAACGCCTCCTTATTTGGTCTCAGATACACCTGCGCTCGCTGAGGGCGGCGCATGTGCCTGGCCATCTGAACAACGGCCCAGACAGACTGTCCAGAGACAATGTCCCCCCAGGGGAATGGTCCTTGCACCCCCAAATGGTCCAGAAACTGTGGCGCCTATTCAGCAGAGCGGAAGTCGACCTATTTGCGTCAAAAGACAACGCTCAATGCCCAATGTTCTTCTCGAAGGACGAGGACGCGCTGGCCCAGGTTTGGCCCAGCCTCCCGCTATATGCTTTCCCTCCGGTCTCTCTGTTACCACAGGTGATCAAGAGAATCAGGGAAACGCGCCACTCGGTGCTCCTCATAGCCCCGCGTTGGGAGAATCAGATTTGGTTCCCGGAACTAGCACAGCTGTCACTTACAGCTCCGTGGCCGATTCCGGTGAGGGCAGATCTCCTCTGTCAAGTTCGCGGCACGATCTGGCATCCCCATCCAGAGCGCTGGTCGCTGCATGCATGGCTGATCAACAGGTACTCGTTACTCTGCCAGAAGGAGTGATGAACACGATCACGCAGTCTAGAGCCCCTTCCACGAGAAGGCTCTACGCGTCTAAATGATCGGTGTTCTCCGGTTGGTGCACCGACAGAGGTCTGGACCCGCGGACATGCGGGGTGGCGCATCTGCTCACTTTCCTACAAGAGCTGTTGGATAAGGGAAGGTCCCCTTCCACGCTCAAAGTGTACGTGGCGGCCGTGGCAGCGTTTGCAGAACCAACGCACGGCCAGTCACTGGGGAAACATGAGTTGGTCATCCGCTTCCTTAGAGGAGCTAGAAGGATGAATCCGCCGCGCCCCCCGTCGGTTCCTATGTGGGATCTTTCATTGGTCCTCGAGGCCCTGAAAGCTTTTCCTTTCGAACCACTAGACTCCGTGGGGTTGGAATATCTATCACTGAAAACGTTTTTTCTGACTGCGCTGTCATCAGTAAAACGTGTAGGGGATTTACATGCGCTGTCTGTCAGCACGTCGTGTCTTGAGTTTGGACCAAATGACTCTAAAGTCATCCTCAGACCTAGACACGGCTATGTCCCTAAAGTGATGGGCACTCCATTCAGAGCGCAAGTTATTTCACTGTCTGCTCTCACAGCATCTGACAGTGAAAGTGATGTGAACCTCCTCTTCCCCGTCAGAGCGCTGAGGGTCTACATTACACGCACCGCCTCCTTCAGGCGCTCAGAACAGCTTTTTGTTTCGTTTGGTGGGCGCACCAAGGGTTTCGCGTCCTCGAAACAGAGCCTGTCCAGATGGATAGTAGACGCTATAGCGGCCGCTTATGCGTCGAAGGATCTGCAATGCCCTCTGGGCATCAGGGCTCATTCCACGAGAGGCGTGGCCTCTTCGTGGAATGGTCCAGCGGGATTTCTATCCACGACATATGTGTAGCGGCGGGCTGGAGCTCCCCGTCTACCTTTGTCAGTTTCTATAACCTAGAAGTTCCCGCCTTGCAGGCTAAACTGCTGTCAGTCTGAACGAGAGATGTATTCTGCCCAGATCTCCTGCTCAGATTACTCTCACATGACTCAGCTCTCCTGGTTGAGCTGCACTAAAGGGATTATGCCATGTGCCTATACAGACCTTATTCTTCCACTTATGGGGTTCCCCCTAAAGTTCGGGGTCTCGTGTGGATGCTTGGCGCGCACGGCGTTGACAAAGTGTTCCCGTAGCGTAAGCTAAACTTACGCAATACGAGAGAACCTCTCGTAAGAGAACGATACTCGGTTACTAACGTAACCTCGGTTCACTCTAGAGAGGGAACGAGTATTGCGTAACCGGCCGTGCTCGCGCCACGAGCGACTTCGCTTCAGTCGACAAAAACCAGGGAAGCAGCCTACAGCCCATTCCTTTATAGGCTAAAGCCACGCCCATTCTGGCGGGCTGTGACGCTATGAAGGCGCGGGCGCCCTTCATTGGGCGTGATGTCACGCCCGGCTCACTGGTAGGCTGCAGCAGTTGCCCGCAGGGCAGCCAATGAGCACGCAAGTTAGCCTGCTCTAGGTCTGCTAGCTGCTGCACTGCGTTGACAAGGTATACAAAAATTAAGGATAATTTTTTGGCTTCAGTATCTCGAGAAGATGAATCTTTCCCGTAGCGTAAGCTAAACTTACGCAATACTCGTTACCTCTCTAGAGAGAACCGAGGTTACGTTAGTAACCGAGTATCGTTTTCTCTCTCGCTAGGGGGCGCGTACTAAAGTTTAAAATAATTGGTTACCCTTAAGCCAATCAGATAAGTTTATTTATGACATGCGCCGACACATCCGCATCGAACCACAGACATCATGCATCGAACTTCCACTGTAAACACTTGATGATGCGAGCGAAATACCGGAGTGAACATGGCTGTAAACGACTTTTTTGATCGGTGAGTGATGTAATAGAATGACTGCTGCGCTTGACAGGGCACAAACGAGCAGAGAGAGAGAGAGCCCCGGCCGCGCGCGCGCACTCTCACGTCTTCAAACAACACGAGCGCTGTCTTGCTCCCTCGCGCATATTCATCAAAATCAATCGACAAGATAGTAAAAGGTCGGAAGACCGCGGTTTCACGTGGAGCATTTGGAGATTTTTAGAGATTAGAGACTCTAGGAACAACATCTCAATGAACAACATCTCAACTATAAAGGCCTGTCTCATATAGACGCCTGTCTCAAGTACAAGCCGGTGCAGTTCGACGATTTGGGCAAATAAAAGCCCGGGCTATTATTTGAAGTTTTACGGTATTTAAGACCTGGAAAAGAAAGGAGACACTGACCTGTCAAAAGGCTCCCCAGTTTGACACTGACCTGTCAAAAGGCTCCCCAGTTTCTCGCTGACGATCGGTAATAGTTGATAAATTAAACTTTTCCCAAAGGGAGTAGGGTAGGGCCACAACATCACCTCCATTCAAAATGTTTAATACACACTCTTCTTGTTCGGGCTTCAGTTTGCTAATCCCGGGAATATTCTCCACAACAGAGCGAATTGCATTCGCGTCTCCATATCCGCAGGTCGTTTTCGTTTTCCCTGACCTAATCTGAAACTCTGCGCTTAGCGTCTACGTCACGGCTCTCAGCCCGCCCTCTGTTCATTGATTGGCCCGGCTGTTTTCAGGCCGGTGGAAAACTGAAAGATAGGGGGTGCTTCTCATTTCTTATTTGTACATCCTCGTTTGCTTTCCTTGCTTCCTTTCCTAGCGTCTCAGCTCCTCCCCCTGTTGGTTGTGAGGGAAGGACGAAAGAAAATGAGGATTGAGGAATCGAATGAAAGCTTTTTTTATACATTGGAAGACTTTTTTTTTTTTTTTTACACTTTATTCAATAACAAAACATACAATAATTAAATACAAAACAAAGAAAAAAAAGAAATAATACAATTAATAATACAATAATACAAAAGAACAATGCAACATAAATATGAACAACTATATACATAGGGGTATTGAAATCAAATCAATTTCTTTAATTACAAAATAATACAAAGGCCCTTAAAAAGGATAACAACAAGGCTTTACAACAGTCTATAGTCTTTTTTGCCTTGGTGTTCCTTACACCCTCCAATGTTTTAAGGTACTGACAAATCTCAAATTTCAATTGTATAAAACTAGGTGCAGTTTTTGCCCATCGACATTTATGAATGTGATATTTTCCTAAAATAATAAACAAATTAAGGACAAAACCAATTTTCTTTTCTAGAGGCTTATCATAAAAAAATATTATATCCTTATCCTCCAAAATAATGTCAATTCCAGAAATCTCCTTAAAAAAGATCTTAAAGTCACACCAAAACAATTTAGTACAAATACAATTTTAAAAAAGATGACAGATAGTCTCGTCATTTAAATTACAAAATAGACATTTCAAGTCGATATCTTTCTTAAATCTTTTTATGACCTGCTTAACTGGATAAATACCATGAATAATTTTAAATGAAACCTCACGAATCTTATTAATGACACAGTATTTCCTGGAAACCATAAAAACCTCCTCCCACTTAATATCCTGAAAACGTGAATTCCAAAAACTTTTAGCTGGAGGAGTTCTAAATGAACAACAAACCTGTCTGATGAAATTATTGTTGCATTTTTTATCAACAATACTTATACCCTCTAACCTCAAATTAAAATCAATAGTTATATTCAAATCAACAGCATTAGCAGAGCGCAGCAACTGAAGAAGACCAGAAGGTATTGCATCAAAAACCACTGCATAATCCTTTGCAGATATCGGCAGTGTGAATTTAACATTGGAAGACTTGATCACTCGAGCGTCACTTCACATCACGTCATCAGCTGCGCTCAAAGGATCTGCCCTTACGTTGTTGAAGTTTGTTTATTTAAGAAATTCATAATGAATAATAATAATAAAGCAAGATACCCTGTTGAAATATGTGAGATGTGTGGTTAATATACACTGCAAGAGTAAAGTATATATTCAAATTATTGTGATCGATGTGAAGTGGGAGGAGAATTGATACGTGCGTCACGTTTAGTCGATAAAACACTTCCGCATAGGATCCACCTGTGTATCCTCGCTCATGACTCCTCTGGAAGCCTCCTCACTCCTCGATCCTCGACTCCTCGCGGGGCAATTAGAGAATTGAGATTTCCTTCAAGCTGGCTGTGCTTGATTGGTCATAGGATGGAGGAAAGAGGAGCGAGGAGACGAGGAGGGATATTGAGAAGCACCCAGGCTGTTATCTCAGACTGACTACAGGAGCGAAATGAATTTAGCGGAAGTAGGAAGTCTGACGTAGTCAGGCTAAATTTTACATGTCATTTAGCAGAGCTTTTATCCAAAGCGACTTAAGTTACAGTTAAACTAACAATATAGGACAACAATATGAAAGTGCTATGACCCTTCCCAGATTAATCATGTATGTAAGAATATTAACATGTATGTAGGCATACTTCCCCAATGAGGTGCGAGTTTGGTCTTTTATATCACGGTATTAGTCCATTAAAGCTCCAGTAGGTAGCTTTTGTAAACAAATATTTGTTAAAACTGTCATTATGTCCGCACAGTAGAATATGAGACAGATAATCTGTGGAAAAAATCGAGCTCCTCTGGCTCCTCCCTGTGGTCCTATTGCCATTTGCAGAAATACACCGCTCCCGGTCAGAAACAACCAATCAGAGCCAGGAGGAATGTCTTAGCAGTGTCAATCACCTTCGTGTACGCGCTGATCACCCCTCTCTTGCACAGCGCGAGCGCGTACCGTCGTTCGTGACTCTCCTGTTCGAACTCCTTCATCCAAATGAACGAATCTTTTTTCGAGTCATTTCGTTCATTCAACGGAGTCATTTCGTTCATTCAACGAACGTAATGATTCGAAAAAGATTTGTTCATTTTGATGAACGAGTTCAAACAGGAGAGTCACAAACGTGCATCATAGAACAGAGCAAGGCAAGCATTTGTGCTTATAAAACTTAAAGTTTTGTATTTATTTTTGAAATGACCGATCGTTTCGCTAGATAAGACCCTTATTCATCGTCTGGTATCGTTTAAAGCCCTTTGAAGCTGCACTGAAACTGTCATTTGGTCCTTGAAACGTTTGTGTCCTATTGAAGTCCATTATATGGAGAAAAAGCCTGGAATGTTTTCATCAAAAACCTTAATTTCTTTTCGACTGAAGAAAGAAAGACATGGACATCTTGGATGACATAGGGGTGAGTAAATTATCAGCAAAAGTTTTTTTTAAAAGTGAACTAATCTTTTAACGTTATCTTACTAGCTATTTATAACTTATAGAAAGAGTGCAACGTTATAAAGTTACATGTATTGCAAAATGATTTGAGGACCAAGTTTGTAGTCAAAGTATGGGCAGGCCATAGTCAATGTAAAGCATATTGTTGATGTTTCGTCCCTATTAGTGAATGTTCCATAACTGTTTATAATCCGCCGTCATCGGTGGTCCTGTTTACTAGCCTGCGCGTTCACGGCAGGCTCCGCTGTGGGGGAGGAGCTGTGGAGGGAGGGCTGTAGCGCAGCAGAGAGCAAGGGGGTTGGACCTGGAAGTTGTGCTTGTTCAAATTTTCAGGCTAAGTCAACATTTTCTCAAAACTCCCTACTGCAACTTTAAGCTACGTTTAGCGTTTTGTCCTGATGGAAGGGGAATCCTGGAGTATGATGAGGTATTGAGGGAAACCGATTATAATCCCGTTCATGGTAGAAAAAGTTGATAACATGTAAGGCTACACAGGGAAAGTAACAATGAAGTTAATGAATGAAACATAAAAACAGCTTTTGTGCCTTTCTTTTTCATCTTTTCCGCATATATACTGACCCAGATAATCATCACAAAAAACTTAATGCATGCTCAATTGTTTTAAATGAGTTTTTATGAATGAATGGCTTGCTCTAACTGTTGCTCTGGTCTTCGTCAACAACACTCGCTTGCACCCCCTGCTGGTGAGGTCGATTAACAGCAGATGGAGATTATGCTCGGTAATCTACTGCGTTTCCTGCAGTTCCTGGACGTCAACATTGAATTTACTGTCGAATTTGAACCACTGAATTTGTGGAAGTGAATTTGCAAAGCGAAATAAAATGCACCGAAAACCGCCTGTTGAATATTATAGGTTGTACTTTTAATCAGTTTGAATATTTTGGAAGTGAAATATGAAAGGTGAATATGGATTATTGAAATTTTACTAATGAAAATGTGTTTGAAATGTTTTGAATTTAAATATTCACAGCTTAAATATTCAACCATGCTGAATTTCAGCCCATAAAAATGCAAACCTTAAAAATACAATGCATTAAAATACAAGCAGGGTTAATGCAATGCATATTTTTTTAGTACAATTCAAAAGGCTTTTTGTTTCAAAAACATTTGGCATTATTTTACTTCCATAGTATTTGGGCAGAAACTTCGCTTACCATACAGTAGCATATTTTTAGCATATCTCAGTCATGTTATTTACAGAGTAGGTCATTAATATGACAGGAAATCTTTGAATAGAACATTAGAAAAAATAATATCATAGTAATATGTTTGTCTTCATAAGTTTTTATTTAGTATGCTCTTCTAAAGTATGATCCATTTACCCCTCGGTCAGAACTGAACCCCCTAATAAAAACAAACAAACGAACAAAAAGTTAGCATGGTATTTTGGGATATGTATTTATTTCTTGTTTAATGAACTGTTGTATAAGAATACCCCACAGATAATGCTTAAATAAACCGATTCCTCTTTGTGACTCATGTCCTCATTTAATCAGATCTCTTTTTGTTTAAAGTTGAGCATCTACCTCATGGGGTTACAGCTCCGTCTACCCAGCAGGCAATTGTGAAAAATCTATTTTGCACCCTGCTCTCCAATAGAAGTACTCGGCTGAAGATATAACCACAAGCTATGGTTAATGTGCCAAGGATAAAAACAAAGATAAACTCCTATTTGATGATGAAAGCTCCAGATTCATGCGGATTCTCCCCATCTTAACCAGGTGGGCTATTTTTGACTCGCCCCATACTGTTTGGGCTATAAACACTTATGTGGGGGAAAAAAAAAAAGAGCGCACAGTGTGGCACGAAGCGAGTAAATCAAGCGTAGCGTCAGTTCTGGCAGGTCACGTTAGTCAAGCTCGCATCAGTTGACTCTCAGCTGATCCATATCAGAGACTATTTATATAGAGACATGCCACTTCCTTAATCCTCAATACAACTATATAGGGAAAACCCATAACGCCAAAGATGGTGGTTGTATGAACATGTCCCCCCCTCCCGCTGGAAAGCCAATCATCTGCTTTTAACAGTCAAGCCGGGAAACATCTGGTTCCACTGACGCATGAGCACAGTTGAGGTTTGCGACAGTGGAAAATACGTTACTGTTTGAAAAGGCGGCAGATTTGATATGCAGTGTATGTGTGAGTTGTGTAAATATCAGACATCCCAAGTCTCCTGGAAGTTCCGGGAGTCTCCCCCATATTGATAGCGGCTCCCTGATGCCCGCAAATTAGTTCAAATCTCCCGGAATCTAGAGCGAGCGAGCCAGAGCTCGCACATACTGTGCTCAAACCGTGTAGCGCACGCACGGCAGAGAGGGAGAGAACCCTTGCGCATGCGTAGTAAAAGTATAACCTGTGGGGAAAAAGGCGTTTTAAACCTTATTTTGGGGCAAAGTCATCAAACTTTTTCAGCGAGTTTTATCATATTTTACTGCTGTTTCTATACATGCAGTTTTTATGTCCCGGTGACCAGTGAAAGTGCAGTTCTGACTCTCTGCCCATTCATTTAGATAGGAGCCTGGTCTTGTTAGTCCGAAATAGCTACCCGGAGGCGTTGCCAAGATGGCGGCCGAGTGGCATGACTTGCCTAAAAGGACTTTGTCCATATATACCTACAGTATAGGAATACAACGTCTATCACTGTATACATATATAAGCTCCTCAATATTATCAACAGCAATCACGTTTCTCAGGAGCTGATTACCCTCCTCCATCCCCAGCTCCTCCTCTCGCCCAGTCAGGATTTGGCATTCTGACTCCCCTTGAATCAGAATAAATTGCTGCTCTCATCCATGCTAGGCTGCATGGATGCGCAGGGAGTTCTTGCCCAGAACAGAACCATACCGCTAATCCAAACTGTATGCTAATTGTCAATGATATTTGACAATAGTGGTCCTGACTGAAGTGGATGAATCGCGGGGTAACTGGATATTCTGATGAAATGTTACTCTCTTGTTAGTGTTAATGCATCAGTTATCCACAGAACACATTTTATGATTGGTATTAAGTCATACAAATTCAGTCATTTTTTATGAATTTGGTATATATATATATATATATATAAAACATTTGAAATGGATAAAAAATTTTCATCTAAGTTATACATGAATTTTGAACAATACCGGACAACTTTGTCAAACTTTTTTGGCACACTTCACATGTTGACTACTGTATAAATATATAGTGTAATGAAGGTCAGCTAGTAAGAGCTGATCTCAAGCTCTAGCAACTGATGCTGTGGCAATTGTGGTCTTTAGCCTCCTTGCTAGAGCGCCCACCTCCCATGCCGGAGACCCGGGTTCAAGGCCAGCACAGAGTGGGGCGAGTAGGGCCTGAGGGGTCACACACACACACACACACACACACAGTGCTTGACATTAAAACACACGCCAAATGTAGTTACTCCTCCTAGACACTTTGGCGGGTTGAATTTTATAATATATATATATACATTTTTCAATTGTAGTCTTTTAAAAAGGCGTATGAAATAATGAACTATAGTGCAATGTAGTGTTGTCAAAAATATATATTTTTCGATACATATCGATACTGGAATATCTGAAACGCTTCCAATAGGCCTACTCTCTCACTCGTTTCAATTGCTCCAGATGAACATTGTTCGTGTTACAGGGCTTGAATTTCATAGTGGAATTGCGCATAATTTAACTCATTGCCGCAGATTTTGTGTTCACACCCAAAGTGTGTGCACATAAAGCCGCCTCTTAGTTCTAAATTTAGCTCTTTTTCACTGCTTATTGTGCTTAAACAGTCAAATAGACAAAATAATGTCAAAATGCTGAGACTGCATAAAAAGTTAAAAAGTTAATGTTCATAAAAAGTTAATGTTTTAAGTGAACGTAAAAAGTTGAGAAAGAAAACACATTTAACAGTATAAAGGATCTGTGCGTCAGGTTTTAAAGTTACTGCAGCCTAATACACCTGTTGCCAAAATATCTACAGTATATGACAGTTTTCCCCATGGTATCGATGTCAAAATTGTGGCCAGTGAAAATGCTGAATGGCTGATAACTTGGGAAAACCACGTGCCATAGTGGCTGGTGAGCAAAAAAGGTAATGTATACCATGGTATTTACGCTAAGATATTTCAAAGATTAATGATATGTGCCAGGGAAAAAAACATGATATTATCATGTTTGACAATTCAGGAAATGTACGTTTTGTACTTATTAATGTAGGTTTATATTAAAAACATGTGTCAGGTTTCTGAGCATCTGTTTCATCCATAGATGCTATTTCATGTGTTGTGTGGTAGGAGATGGAGGTTAATTACTGAAGAAGCACAAAGTTCTCTCAGAAAGATTGACGTGACCACATTTCTTGCTCGAGGCACATGCGCTCAGCTCAAAGACAAACGTCTCTCACAAGTTTGGTGAAATGAGTTCTAACAGTTTATGCCCCCCCCCCCCCCCACACACACACGACTGGTTCGCTATCTTTGTGGGGACTCTCCATAGGCATAATGTTTTTTTTACTGTACAAACTGTATATTATGTCCCCTTACACTTATCCTACCCCTAAACCTGCCCATCACAGAAAACTTTATGCATTTTTACATTTTCAAAATTTAGTATATTTATTAAACCATTTCCCTCATGGGGACTGCTGGCTGGTCCACACATTGTAGGTGATCTCAGGTTTTACTATCCTTGTGGGGACATTTGGTCCCCGCAATGTAATATAAACAAAGGCACACACACACACACACACACACACACACAGTTTTAATACATTTAATTTAATCAAGATGACTTGATTAAACTCTCTCAGGATCTGTCGAGCCGGTCTGACCTCTCCCCAGTCTGCTTCCGAACTCCACCGTCTTTCAATTCCTCCCTCACACCACCAGTCATGGAGATGTGAACCTGTCATTTGCACTTACCCCTCAAGAAAATGACAAAAACAGACATTTGCTACAGCCATAGGGTATATGTGGCAGTCTAGAGCATAATAAGGAAACAAACGGTTTCCTTTGTGAACTGGCAGTTTAGAATTTTCTGAAATAGATGCAAAGAACTGTGAAGGGAAAAAAAATTAGTGTCAATTTTGTGCTTTCAAGAGCCTTACAAAAGCAAATCAGGCACTGATAAAACATCCTCTATAATCAAAAAAATGATTATATAATTTGAATTATGGGCAAAAGAAAAAAACATGGGCCACGCCAAAAATGACTAAATATTTAATGGTCTTTTAATATAATCATTTTAATCACAAATTAGTGGTCAGGAAATTAGTAATTGCACAATACTGTAGATAAAGTAGCTTAGCACAGAATAGCCTTCCCCTTGTTTGTTGATGAATTGGGTGAACATGTTATGTCATGTAATAATGTTTTGTTGTTGTTGATGTGTTCTCTTTAGGGTTTGACAAATTTACATGGTTTAGTGATCTTTTGTTTATCATTAGTATTAGTAGACTGTTAGGTTAGGGTTAGTAGAATAAGTTTACATGTAGTTGCAAAGTTACTTATAGTTATAGTCTGTAGAATGTCTGTTAGGGGAGCAACAAAATAAAGTGTAAGCAGATTTTAAAGGGACACTCAATTAATACTCTAATGACTGCTAGTTGACATGTAGTTGCAAAGTTAGTTACTTATAGTTAGTAAATATCTAAAGTGGGCTAATTGAAATAAAGTGCTACCAAAAAAACAAAACAAAACAACAACAAAAAACGAGATAAGAAACCAAACAAGAAATATATGCGCTACACTTTAAATCCAGTTTAAATTCACTCAACAGTACCATAAGCAAACTCGACAACAATACCCCACACACTTTTATCTGTTTTTTTTCTTGTTTTTTTCAGACTGCCATGTGATCTTCCTTCACCTGTCGTGTCCCAGTGATACTCGCCCTCAAACGCAAACAGCAATAAAAGCGTCCCTTGGTCCAGTTGGATTGCAGACCGACTGACCGATCCGTGGCCTGTGCAGGAAAATCAAAGCCTATCCTCCATCCACACCTTCCTCTCTCACCCTCTCCGCTCTAATGCTGCAAATCAATATGGACTTGTGTTTATATATATATAACAGATAATATATATAACAGATAATATAAGATAATATATATATATATATATATATATATATATATATATATATATATATATATATATGAGAAGCAACAAGAACAACACTCTAAAACTTGAAAGGTGTTTTCCCAGGGAATTGTGGCAGCGGCGGCGGAGTCAAAAGACACTTGTTCCTCCAGACATGAAAGGTTCCCGAGATCAAGCACCTTGAAAATGAAAAGCATTCGATCTTGTAGATTCAGGTCTGACAGGAACCAGGTATCTCAATTTGAACAGAAGCAAGGACCGCGCTTAAGGTGACACAATAAATAATTCCATATTTGCTTAGAATAAAATGGACAGTTAGATACAAGATTGATCTTAAAACGGGCCACTTACAGTGCTAGATCTTGTTTTAAGAAATTAGTATTATTGTTATTGAGTAATTTGGCAGATGCTATTATCTAAAGTGACGGTAACACTTTATTTTGATGGTCCCTTTTGAGCATTCTGTTGACTATAAGTAACTTTACAACAACAGCATGTCAACTAACTCTCATTAGAGTATTAGTAGATTGTCTGCTTAATATCTGCCAACTCTTTATTGTTATGATCCTCCAACAGACATTCTACTGACTATAAGTAACTTTGCAACTACTTGTCAACTTATTCTAGCCCTAACTAATACACTACTAAAAATCTAATGAGAGTTAGTAGACATGCATTACTTATCGTCAACAAATGAGTTAAAGGGACCATCAAATAAAGTGAAACCAAAGTGACTTATAGTGCACTTCCATTTACATGTACATTTATTCATTTGGCAGACACTTTTTACCAAAACGACTGATTCCAAGTATACATTGTACTAGTACGTGTGCTCCATGGGAATCAAACCATGACCTTGCCGCTTGTGCCTTCAGAGGTTAATTTGGGTCAAACTGCATTCAAGTTGTTCAGAATGCTTTAAAACAATTAGTAGTTTGTTCATTCATCCATTCTGCCTTAAATGTGTTTGCTCTGGTCTCCTATCAGATCTGCTTGTGTTCACTGCAGTCAAAATATACACCACAAAAAATTTATTTTCTTTTTTATCTCATGTGGATTTCTCTCATGAGTTACAGCAAAACACGTGACACGATTATTATACATTAATTACTGAATTTGATTATTTTAAACAAAGGATTGCTGTATTTAATTAATGAAAGATGACAATAATGAGAATCTAGTAATTAGACATTTACTAAACCTAAACAGTAGAAAATATGATTTTTTTCTGAGAAAACACAGTGTCTTTCCACGAATACATTGTCTATCCTCTTAACTAATTAATTGCAATATAAGAACCTTTGTGCACTCAGATGCACTCATCAACAGTATGAAATTGCTTATTTACATGTAAACTGCTTTTAATATCAAGACAATATTTTTCCATACTTAACAAACCAATTATCATTGACACTAATGACATAAGAATGCAGTGTGCCATAATAATAATAATAAAACTGGTTTCATGTTTAAATTATGTTTTAATGATAGTATTAAATTTCTTAGTTGAATAAATGTTGTCTACCTGCATTATTGTTACTAATGAACACAATCTGAGCTCTCTGATGACATCTAAACGAGTAAATAAATGTATAGAAGACACACAAATCTCAACACCTTAATCAGCTTAAAAAGCAGTGATACATTTATGACTGGTTTATTAGGTCTTCCGGGCATTAGGACATTGATAGAGTGTTAATAGGTGTCTGCATTGGTCTGCGTTTTGTAAAACAAATTAGAAAATAATCCCTTTTAGGAGCTCAACAATCACTGGGGAAATAAATACACAATTCGTTTATAACGCATATATGTAGGCCTAGTGCTTGATGGAGTTTACAGAATTATTCTGATGCATGACATAAACTGCGAGTTTGACCTCCTCAACTCGTGTTTTGTATTTGGATGTGTTTTGTATTAGTAGCCAACTCTCTCAGGAAAGGAAGGCCAAAAGTGAATCGTTATATTTTAAAGTTGCTGTTGCAAACAGAAAATAATTTGAGGGATATTGTAATGTGCATCTGTGCAAATAATGTTTTGCCTCTCCCTGAGCTTTTGTAAGATACCAGTTTTGTTTCCAGTTTGATGAGGTGATTAAGTACATTTATAATATGATTTTGAACTTGATAAATTGCATTGTTTTATCTCAAGCCTTACAATCAAGGTTGTGAAACTAAAAGGTGCTTAATAGAAAGAGAATTCATTGCCGCTATGTCTGTAAATGTTTACTACAGAAACATATTGTGAAACTGTCAAGATCTTTACCGAAAAACAAAAACCAGGATAAACTGAGACCTTAATATAAGTTTACTTTTTAAAATGATAATTATGATGATTATGATGATGACATTATGATTAGGTTTTTTGATACATAATCTGGGGTCAGAAATCTGGATTCAACCAACATAAAAATGTCAACTAGAATCAATGAACTTTAATTAAAATGTGCATATTTGCTAATACAGCAAGAAGACTTACAGCAAGAAAAAAAAAAAAAGGCAATCCCCACACGCTTGAAAATAAAGTTGTTGTTTTTTCTTCTTTCCTCTTCAGATTTTTAAAAACTTCTACACACTAAGAAAGACACTAATCTGTACCTTAACAGATATTCTGTTAAGAACTGTTGAATGAAAGATTCTTTGGGGAACCCCAAAAATTATTCTTCTATGGCATCACTGTAAAAAAAAACTCTTTCGGAACCTTTATTTTTAGGAGTGCAATAAAAGAAAAATAAAACATTTTACTGAAAATCTATTATCATCACATTTTCAGTAAAATTCAATAATAATAATAATAATAAACAGTAAAAAAAAATCAATAAAAAAACTCCAATAGCTTATTTTTTTCTTGCCAAACGTAACGAGTTTGTCTAAATTAAACATTGATGTATATTCAAACAGAAACATTTCATTAATGTAAGTTGATATACATTTTTATTTGAATGCACAAGTAAATTATTTTTTAAACATTATAAATGTTGATGACTTCTTAATTATTTTTTTTAATCAATCATTCATGCAGTTAGCTTCTTTTTCACATTTTCACTCAGTAGGGAAGATAGTCCTCAAACAAACTCATCTTGAGAACAGATGGTGGTGAACACCTGGAGGATCCACAGAGACAAACACTCTGAACATCTCAGCTGCTTCTGCCGTTCCCTTTAAAATAATAGAGATCTTCCTAGATGTCTGACATCCCTCCAGTGCGTATAGGGAGTACTTGGATTACAGTTTGCTTTTAAGGATCCCGGCACGTTCCACAGCGAGCTCTTTTTTTTTTCCTCTGATCTCTCCAGGAAAAGGCTTTTGAGCGCAGATCTTACAGTGCGGGCTTTACCACACACAGCGGATATGGCCGGGAGGTCATTGTAGTGTGTGTTTAGGCTGAGAATTGTAGTTACACTTCAGCACTTCAGACTGCATATGTTAGCAGGAGCTTAAGCGGTTAAAGATATAGGCTAATAACCCAAAGGCCCTGGGTTTAAACGGTAGAAGGGCTGATCTCATGACAGCCTCAACCTTACAGCACAGCCATCACATTTCTGATGCATATTTACACAAAAACAGCAACTAAAGCCGGACTCAGGAGTTTTAGGCCGATTTATGCCAGATTTACTCCACCCAACATTCGGAGGAAAAATCGTTTTCAGGACATCATGGGTTCCGATGTTTGGCCCAGATTATCTGGTAATGTAATCTGATCTGCTCGCGGACACATCTGGGCGGCCCCAACAATATCAAACATGTTTGATTTAGGATTTTGGTAACACTTTACAATAAGGTTCATTAGTTAACACTATTCAACTACCTTAGTTAACATGAACTAAGAATGAACAATACTTTCAACGATTACTAATATGTAATTAAAATCAAAGGTTGTATTTGTTAACATTAGTTAAAGGGACACGTGTAGTTTAAGTATTTTATTATCTAAAATCAATATTTTTATTCATAAATATGTCCTCATTGGTGTACAAATACCTCTGCCAATTATCTGACTTATCCTCGTAAACGAAGAATTTATTATCTTTATATACATGTGACGGGTAGGTCCACGGAGGCTTCCATGTAGTTCCGCCATCTTGAAAAACTATAATAGCAGAGAGGGATAAAAAGTACTAGGCCAACGCGTTTCCACAACGCGTTTTCGTTCAGAGCCAGCGTCACGTGACTGAAAGCAGCAGAACCGGACAAGAAGATTTGAGAGACGCTTGTCACTGCCCCGGCAAGTTTGGAGGACCAAACTTATGTGGAGCCACAGGACTGGAGATTGCAAAAAACAAGGTTTAATGTCGGGATAGCTTTTTCCAGGTGGAAAGAGTTGATGCAGGAGTCTGATGCAAAAGAGACGCTGAACTTGCCTGCTTTCTTCTCAACAGGTAACGTTAAGTCAATGTTATGGTGAAAATGACCAGCTTTTTTTGGTCGCTTCTCTGCCTTTGGAAACTTTCAATTCTATCAAACATCTGTTTGTTCGTTGTGTCAAGTTGCAGTTTGTTTGAAATAACAAACCAGTTCACCCGAAGGAAAACTCGACTTAGAAGTCATCCTGTCACAATTTTTATACATAACGACATAAAGTGTTACCAGGATTTTAAATCGGGATGATTACGACTATGATAACGTTAGTACTTCAGCAATAACCAATGAAAGTCAAGTCTACAAGGAGAAGGAAGTGAACTTTTGAAATGGCGACCGCGAAATAACAGCCGTACACAGCTATATGGGTACTGCGGACAATAGAGATGGAGGAACTGCTGGTTTAAAATGTGGCAACAACACGACTGCCTTTATAATATCTCCTCATATAATGTCTACAGCAAGTTGCCACAACACAATATGCTTTTTGTTTACATCCGTTTCCCCATGAGATCACATGAGGTGCTAAATCTGAATATCTTGTAGTGTGTGATGCGCCAGGTGTCCTGTGGTATCTGGCACTATTAAGAGAAATAAGTAAATATTTAACACTGCATTGAATAATGCCTATTGTGCATATCATTTATTAGAAATAGTGGGCAATGCATAGTATGCAGTAAGCTTTAAACTATGAATCCATTTCAACACAACCTATTTTTTTCTTCTACAGTATTAGAAAACAAAATATTTCATTCCATCACGCCTCAACTACTCAAAGCACAAAAAACAATATCCATGTAAATGCGGTTAAACAACAAACAGATTTAGTGTTTCTCAAACTGCATCAAAACGCACAGCGGATGTAAATGAGAAATAATAGGGTAATTTAACAGTTTCCATCCATTTAACAGGCTTCAGTGATGCTCACTGTACTGCTGGTATTGTTAGCGAGAGGTGATAAACTAGAACATTCACAGCAGTATTTTCAGTTCATATAATGATGTGTTTACTTTCCCTATAAAATAAAAGCGAGCATTGTATTTGCAGGCACATGTGGTGCTCATTTGTTACTTAATTGTTCTAACATGTGGTTAAATGTGGACCTAATTGCAATTATATTTCCATAATTTGACATTGTAAGTTGCTTTAGAAATACACAGCAGCTGCAGAAGTATTCAGTATATACACTTTGCTGTGTCAAGAATGTGGAACAAACAATGAAAGGGACACTTCACCCATTTTCATTAAGCTTTATATCGTTAGAAACCCAGTCATATTTTTTAATGGTCGTGCATTATTCCCTCATTTTTCCCTGAGACGGGAGAAATACGGATTTCAATGTTGCAGTTCCTGCTCATAATGATGTAAAAATCGTCATTTTGAGTCATTCTAAGAAGGAAGTCCCATATCTTTGTAGAGGGGTTGAGACTACAAACACTCGTTCCTCATTTTTTCAGGGGGTGGGACCCACTCACACTACAGACCTATTACAGATCAGTGGGTGGGACTTCACTTGCAGAAACTAAAAGCAATATCCGCCATCTTGTTTGGAAGCTAAGCTAACAGGCGCTGTGGAGCCAGATGTGAAGTTACGACAGTGGCGGAAGGTACTCAATATGATATGGAAGAAGAGGATTTTGAAAGTCTGATGCTCGAATCAGATGTTCATGGCTACCTTTACGAGCCGCAATATAGCGAAGAGCAGCTGAGGCTGATGGAGGAACAGGAAGCGGCTGCTGCAGCTATTTCAAAAGAAATACTAATGAGGAGTAATTCACTAATGAGTTCGCCAACTAACTAGAAATTTTGTGTGAAATGAATTTCAAGCTCTGGTGGTAGCTAGCCTTGTAGACGGAAGAGTGATTTCTCTGATAGGCGGATACCTCATAGGCGGTGTTCTGGATTAGTGGGAGTGGCTTGCAGAATGGCCAAAGGTACTACAGCTCTCTATTTAATGGCAGATGCTTTTATCCAAAGCGACTTACATTGCATTCAAGGCACACGTTTCTATCAGTTCTGGCTTTCCCTGGGAATCGAACCCATGACCTTGGCGTTGCTAGTGCCATGCTCTACTGTTTGAGCTTCAGGAGAGCCAATTATTAAATATGTCAGTAGTTTTCTTAAAAAAATGAAAAAATAAATAATGCGCGTGTGCGTTCAAAACTTTTATTCACTGAAGTATTTTATTCACTGACGGTTATATTGTGCTATGCCGTATTGTAGGACTGGAAAAACTAGTTGAGGAACGACCACTCCTCGAGTGGACAAAGGACCTTGCTGCAAATTAACATTTAATGAACTCCCCCTCGTGCACTATTGAGACGAAGGTCTCACCTCCCTCATCCTAATATACATTTCTTCCCCTCATCCCTGCAGAGATCGCCCAAACTCACACAAGAATCTATATGGTTTTAATGTGAACAATTATCATACAGTTTTATACATGTTTGGTATCATTTTAAATGTCTCAGTGTGACTGGTACAAATGTCTCATTCCCAAAGAAGTAAACCAAAAGGTAATAAAGTTCTTAAGAGTTTAGAAATATCTTGCACACAGAAGGGTGTGAAGTGTTCAGGCAAATGGTCCTCTGCTCTCAAAAGGTGTAACCTCTGAATGCATTTCCATTGTTAGCACATGTTTCCATGTGAAAGAAGGTTCGTCTATATAAAGAAATGCAACAAAGGGTTCAGGGCCTTTCTGTACCTCAGATCAGCCCGTAAGTGCTGGGAGTTGCCGAGACTCTCATCATCATGTATTGAATCATGTAATGTCAGGTTAACATTTCTCCTCTTTATCCCAGAGCATTTGATGTTTTGTATTGATTATCTTTGAACTGATTATGAAATTGTAATGATACATTTACCTGACATAATAAATTGTTACATTTGATTATTCTAACTGACTTTGACATTATTTTCATTAGAGTTAAAAGGAATAGTCAAACATTTGCTCACATTCAATGATGCACGGATATCATAAAAACCTTTTTCATTTATGGAGTCAGATGAAATAACGAGTTAATACATATGAGAAAATGCATTGAATTTAATCAAAAATACTTTGCCGTGAGAAAAGAGAGTAATGCGCAGAGACCTTCCGTGCTGGTCGGATGCCAGACTTTGGGCCGATCGAGCGCAAGTTTACAGTAGTATGACATAAAATAGAAATAAATATTACATGTACCATTCAAATGTTTATTCATATATATTATTGTTTTAACTGTATTTTTGGTTGGTTAGTATAAGAAACTTCTTTCAAAAATGTTACAAAACACAGACTCCAGAATTTAGAGTGTATTTGTGTATAAATATGAATAAAAATTAACTTCTGAACATATACACATAGTTATAATATGAAAAATGGAAAAAAATAATAAAGAATCAGTAGGGGTCCGAACATTTGACAGGTATACTGTACCTCATCTCATTACTGTATCTTAACAGCACTCAATTTCTTACTCAGCAACATTTTTTTTTTCCAAATGAACTCTTTTCTTTCGTGCTTCACCAGCAATGCTGGTTTCATTGTGACGTGAGCAAGAATACACTCTATGGATTTTTCCATAAACGCATGAAATAGAGAAGAGCTTACCAGTTAATCACTTACACGCTCTACAAAAACGTGTTTAATTGGAAAGTTATCAAATAACTCACGACACAGTGTGCCTCCTGAAAGCGGATATTGATTTCAGCTTCCCAGAGCTATTGCACAAATGCCATCTCCAAGAGAGTTTCCCATCAGCGGCCGTCAACGAGCGCACAGACAATGATTGATCTTTTACAAAGTGGATGACCATTGATCATTACTCAATCATGGAGATGATTCCAGCCTGTAAAACGTCCCTGTCTAAACAGGTCATTCATCTTTAGATGTCCCCGCTGTCACAATGGCTTCATAATAACAACAACTTCCACCAAACGGGCAAATGAGTTGCGATTACTATGCCCGCTCTGCCAGCACGTTTGCTGGTTAGGAAAACCCGCAAACGTCAGATTTAATTAGCCCAGATTCCGTCTAAAGTTGATATCTCATGCGAGAAAATGTTCCACTGGATTGCTACGTTTTCCAGTTCTTTAAAATCACGAATGCAAAACGAATGCTCAGCGAAGTATGAACCGAGCAATTGCAAACAAAGTTAAGGCATGCTACAATTCACATAATACATTTCATGCTGCGCACTTTAAGGGCTGGATTTGGATAACGGTTCTATTGTGCCATGCCGTATATCTGTCTGCGCTCAATCAGATATGCCAGTTTGCACCTGCTGGGTCAATAATTTGGTCCTGCCAGAACTGGCACTGCTGCGAGTGTAAATTAGAGAGACGATTTTGGACTCAGGGCCTGAAATGTCTGACATCTTGGCATTTATTCCCTGCTGATCATCAGTAAACTGCTGTGGACAGCTGATCCAGACCTTTCCTTATGAAATAATGACAAGTAATTAGCTTAAAGGAACCAGGTTATATAGTTCTGTAGCAATTTAGTCTTAAAGAGCAGTAATTGTGTATTTTGTGAATCTATTAATTTTGGTTCCTGTTCAACAGTTTTGACAAGGGAATAGTTTGTTTAAATTAACATTTGAATGACATGAAAATTCATTCATTCACTCTTGAAAAAAGGCATCCATGTGGTTTTATGAAGAACCTTTAACATCTATGGAGCATTTTCCATTCCCAAAAATTTCTTCAGATTAGTCTTCAAAAAATAACTTTTCACTGAAAAGTTCTTTGGGGAACCAAATTATTTTTTTCTATTCCATGCATCACCACAGAAATCCTGAGTGTAGTTGCCCTTATGTTGTTCTAAACCCTTTTGACTTTCGTACTTCTGTAGAAAAAGATGAAATATTGCATAATGTCCAGCTATAATGTCATCTTTTTATCAGGAATAAGGAAAGCCAAGGTTCACAAATGACAAAAAAGAACCATAAGGAGCCATGAAACTACAAATATTCGCCTCCGCTGAAGCCCTCAAATGTCATTCATGCTTAACACACTTTTTTTAGAGTGTGTATTGTCTCTGTTGAATATAGCATTGTGTAGTTTGAAAAACATATACTCATCCCTGCAAACAATTCAAAACTAGACAAACCAAAGAAAAGGGGGCGGGAATATGTGAACAACTAAATTAATTCAGCTGTATACATAAAAAAATAAACGTTCATGGCTCAGTGTTGTCAAACATTCCTTGTATGGTGGTGTGTTTTGTTCTGTGGAAGAGAGAAATGCAACCAGGTTTAAAACAACTTGAGGGTAAGAAGGCTTAAATAATGGGCCAGGAGTTCTCTTAACCCCTTAAAAATCCTGCAATATTAGCCTAAAACGCCTAAAAAAAGGCATACCCAAATTAAATTGCATGCTGTTTTTGAACCATTGGGAGTATATGCATCCTTTTGGTCTCTTTTGAAAGGTGACACTCAGAGGTTTGTTCCTAAACAGTCAGGATCACTGTAAGTCTTACTGGTATTGAGTAATACCATAGTAATATCATAGGAAACGCTCAGTTACTTGACAGGATCAGTCAGGAATATTTGTTTGATTTAAACAATCACGTTTGTAACTGATTTATGATCCCAGTGGGCTGAAAGGTTATCAGACCTTTGAAAACACATTTATCGCTCCTGGTCATCCATGGCTCCTGTTCAGAAACAGAGTTCAAGGTGTGTTATCAGAGGATGTGCCTGATAATGTCCTAAAGCTGTCGTTTGATGTTTTGCTGGTATTAATATTAATCTTGTGTGATTAAACTATATCTGTTGCAGGTGCCAGCTTTTTACGGCGTTATTGTTCCCCTGACATAAAAAGCAGCAGTAAACAGTAAGCATCAATATGCTGTCTCACAATATAACTTACTTTGACAACATTTCAGTGCATTCTTCTTGCAGAAGTTAATGCCAGGATGCACTGCAGCTACAAAAAACAAAAATCATTAAAAACGTGCAGACGACTCAATATAAATGTTAACTACATACTTATATTTCAGTCAAAAAAAATCAATAACATTTTTTTTATAAAATTTTTTTAATTTTTTTTTTTTGTTGCAGGTTTATATTCAATAATATTCAACTTTTGTCAAGTGTGTTCAGTTCCATTTCGGTCAGGACGCTCCCTTAGAAGGTAGCTGCCCATTTAGACCTAGGTTTTGAAACCAAGCTTATGTCAGTGCTGCACAATGACACTTGTGTGCTGTAGCTTGTAAGAGTGTGTGTTAGGGTTGAAATATGACAGTGGTCAGCAGTTTCCATTGACAAGCATGACAGGTATTTTCAGCTAACTCGTCTCTCAGGGCTATTTGAGAACATGTTTGTGCATTAGGGTCACTTAAGAGTAACATGCCTCCTTCTCGCTCAAGATCAATACTGTTGAAGTAGACATCACCTGCTCCCTTTATCATGTGATAATTGCTGATGCTTCCTACACCATATTACAATACTCTTCTCCTTTCCCTTCCTGGAGAGGGCAGCTTTCACAGCCAGACGTTTTTACAATTTACAAATCTTGTCCATTTTGCAGCATGACAAGAACCGCCCACTTATACAGGAACAGACTATCAGACTAAGAAGCCTGTTTTCACGGTTTTCATCTAAAAATGGAAAACTTTTCATGCATGTTGGTGTTTATTTACATACACGTTAAAGGCGTTTTGGGGGCCAGAAAACAGAAATTTTTGAAAAAAGTTTTCTAAGTGCAAATTTTTGAAAAATCACTGTAAAAAATTGCTGTTAAACAAAAAGCCCAAATTCTGAGAGAAACATACTGTTTTCCATTAAAACAGTACTGTATAAAACAATGCATTCTGGGCAATATACCATTATCAGCTCTGTGTAAAGTACAAAAACACGAATTTGTGAAAATAGTGACATCGTGCGCATTACGTGTTCAGACGACAGACTTGGTTAACACAACCCTCGTTTACATGGATCCATGAAAACAACTAAAAATGCTGTATTATGTATGCCGGGCTAACACAGTCTCATCCCAAGACGTCATATGACTGACGCTTTTGACCATACGTCAACATCCGACGTTTTAGGGTACCCTTTAACGTCAGTTAGATGACGATCCTAGGGCGTCATCTACTGACGGTTTACCTTTAGCGTCAGTTAGATGACGCGGGTAGGTTTAGGTCTGGGGTAGGGTTAGGATTAGATAGCGTCATCTAACTGACATTAAAGGGTACCCTAAAACGTCGGATGTTGACGTATGGTCAAAAGCGTCAGTCATATGACGTCTTGGGATGAGACTGGGCTGGCCGGGCCAGAATTTGGCGATGTCACTACGCGGCTATAGACTGAACATGCAATATGCATGCATTCAAAATAAATTCAGGAATTGAATTGGAATTTAAGCACATTCTTAATTCAATTATGAACGGCATACAACTTTGCTAGATTCTAAAAACTGCATGAATCATAATAATTATAAAAGAATTAGCAAACCGCTGTTTAAAAAGTTTCAGATGAAATATAGGATGTCACAATGCAGGACAAGTGAGATGCAAACATGATGCAAATTAAATTTAAATGTAAGTCAATTTAAAATAAATTGAACACAGTTTGAATGTTGGCTTGAAAGATAGATAGATGGATACGTTGAATTTTTTGTTGAATTTCAGTCAGTAAACTGCCGTCTGAAGGTGTTACTGCCCAATGCATGAGGGTTTATGCCATAGTTTACAGGTGCTGTTGTTCACAGAGCCAAACCATCAGCAAGACTTTTTTCCCCGTGGCCGCTTTATTTTTGATGTTCTAGTGGGCATTTGGCTTGTAAAACTGGCTGCCACTGAGTTCAGTGTGCATTTGAGAGCAATGAATACAACGCCTGAAGCCAAAACACGCAATACAGACTCACAAACACACACATATAACACACTCACCACCTTTCAAAGAATGTAAAATGACTTTAAACATTAATTTCCACAAATCTGCTTTATCATTGCAGGGTTTGCTAACTTCTGCATGTATTTAACCACAGTCTTTTTTGTACTGACTTGCAGACGTCTCCAAACTAAACACATCCTGGTCTATGCAAAATGCTGATAAGTAGCCGTGCTGTATCAGCTGTAGCAGAAGCGTATCTTCAAATATTCAGACACTGAAATCCCGCTCGTCTTATTTCCTTTAGTGGTGGTAGACTCATTTTCCTCTGCACTGCAGGTGTCTGGCCATGATACAGGCGTGGGATACAGTGAGAGATAATGCTTATTCTCATGAACTATAGCTGAGCATTTTGATTGAACTGTCAGATCAAGTTGCTATTCTAACAAGAAATCTGTCAAGCACGCTTTCTCACCTCATGTTTATTTTCTGTCAAAAGTCTGGGCCATTTCCTTCAAATGTCATTGTGCTCGAGTCCACATATCACCCATCCTACCATCACCATGTCCGTTCAGCTTTTCTAAAAAACTGTTTTTTAGACAGATATTTAATTCATTACACGTCAAATGTGAAATTTGGTTTGGGTTCCCGGGAGAAAAATAAAAGTGTTAATCAGAGGTTGCTCTTTCACAGCTCAGGAGACTTTGTGGAGCTCTCAGATTTTTTATTTAATTATCTTATCCATCAACAATGTCTCAAATGTTTCCCCTAAAAATCCCTAGAACAAATTATTTATATAGAAAGAAATATAGTTTTAAAAATGTTTTTTTTTTTTTACTAAATGAACAATAAATTATCATCCAGTAGGAATATAGTGTTACACTTTATTTGGTAAAACTATTTTAAGTGTCCTTGTTACATGTTACAAGTAAGTTACTATAGTAATTACTATAAATTGTGGATAATTACATGCACCTAACCCTAAATCCAACCCTAATCCTAAACATAACCCTATAGTAAGTACACGTAGTTAATTATTATTACGTAGTACTATAGTTACACGGTCATCTTAAAACAATAGAGTGAATGGTTCATTGTTTAACATGAATTGCAATAAATGAAATTATAGATAAATTAGGACTTAAGCAATTAAAATGTATTAATAAACATGGCAAATTATTGTGATAGCCCTATTACCAGGTTTACAATAACATAAATTTACCTATATAATTGTTGTCATATGCTCATAACCTGCTATTTAACCTCTTGTAATGGAGTTTGACATGCTGTAAGCCTTTTTCCCCTTCAGTAATGAACTCAATCAACACATTCCCATCCATTCGTCTGGGTACAGATTTAAACAGAAGGCCTTTGCATGTTAAGGGAGAATCCTGTCACTAATTGGAGCAATGCAAAGGCACTTAATGAGAATGAGGAAACAATATGAAATGGGAAACAGTACAAATGTCCCTGTGTTTAGAATATACCCTCAGAGGAAACTTGTGCTTTGACATTGAAGCAAACAAATCCATATGGTAGGTCTGGACGCCCACACATTAAGAAATGTGTGACAGCAGCTCTCTGCGATGAAATTGAATTACTGTATGCTTTGAAATCCCAAAGCCACGGAACGAATGCGAGGGCTAGACAAAGAGCGAGCTCGAGTCGGCCAAACCGCAGCTAGAAAGCACACATCTTCGATGGTGGTCCCGTCCTCGTGCGGGAGAGCTATCAGCAGAGTTAAAGTGCGACATGCAGGGCATTCTGGGAATTAAATGTGTCACAAGTCATTAACCCTGAGCTTAGTGTGGGATGTGTGGACGCCCATAGGCAGGGCAGAAAGCTATTGATCCGGCACATACTGGACCCTGATGCCGGGGGCGAGGTTAAGGCAAAGGGGACGTTACCGTGAAATCCACAGCTGATCTCCTCCATTCTCACCCTGATGTAGGGTCTATTCCTCTGGGTGACCTCAAAGTGAGTCGGCCAGGCCGTGAAGAGACTGTAAATGTCTCATTCAGTCTGTAATATTTTTCTGTGTCTTCTGTTAGCAGTCCTGCTATAGTGTGCATGAATGTTGGTCATTTACTTAAAGGGATAGTTCACACAAAAATTTAAATTCTGTCATTAATTACACACGCTCATGTCGTTCCAAACCTGTAAGACTTTCATTCATCTTCGGAACACAAATGAAGATATTTTTGATGAAATCTGAGAGCTTTATGTCACTCCATGGACAGCTACGCAACTACCACTTTGACACTTCAAAAAGATCATAAAGAGATCGTAAAACTAATCCATATGAATTGAGCGGTTTAGTCCAAATTTTCTCAGAAGACACTCGATTGCTTTATATGATGAACAGATTTAATTTAGTCTTTTTTCACATTTAAAGAAGCCAAGAAGCAGACACTGAATAGGACTAAACTATGTACATAATAGTTTTTTGCCTTTTGTTTCATAATAAATTTGATTTATATAACCCTTTTGCTGATTTTTAAAGTGTTCAGAGTGTATGTAAAGTGTTTAAAGTGTATGTAAAGTGTACATACAGGACAGGGGATATCTACACAATATAGACGTAAAATATAAACAACTTAAATATCTTGAAAATAGTAGCCAAATCGGTTGTTTAAATTGTCATATTTGAATTCTGCACAATACATAATACATAGCATATTTTATCTCAGAAGCAGATGACTTTAAAAAATTGTAGACCAGTGTTATCATTGCAGACATGGTGCTTTACAAAATCATCCTTCACAATCTGCAAGACTGATGGATATTAAATTATCAAAATATAATAATATTTGCTTCCATCGATGATTCTCACATTCTTCTCCGATACAGAAAAAACACTATGCCAAAACACACACTACTTTTTAACTATGGCACCGTTACATAATCCACAGCACAAAACATAATGCATGACAAGTGTAGTCTGATCCCCGAGTAAATGACTATTCTGAGTCTGCTCTCTTTTGTAAATCAAATCATACTGCTTAGTCCGGTTCCTGAACAAATGACTCTTGTGTGTACGTTCTTATTGGTAGCCGTGAATCAAAATCATACAGTACGACCAGTGTAGGCTGCTTCTGGAACTAATGACTCTTAAGAGGCAGCTTTTTTTACTGAATCAAGTCATACAGTGCAACTAGTTAGTCTGATTCCCAAAATGACTCTTATGAGTTGGTTCTTTTTCAATAAAAAAAACAGACAGAATGACCCATGAAGGCTGATTCCCAAATGAATGACTCTCATGGGCCAGTTCCAACCAGAACTACTCAAATAACTCCTTGTGAGACTTACTGTAAATCTGTGGATTCGTCAGGTTGTTCATGACAATGTGTCCTTACAGATATACTTTAAACTGGTAGGATTTTTTATCTTTCATTATACCAACTCTGAAAGAACTAGAAAAAAAAATCTAATTAAAAATATTTGTAATAGTAACATAACTTTATGTCCTATATAAAGTATCTCATCAGTTGGCAGTGGAATTGCATTTAATTTAATTTCTGATTCAAGAGAAATCAGAAGCAGAATTGATAAATTCCTTATGATTCTCATGCAGAGCAGAGTGCAATGTAAACCTCCATGGACAAAAGCAACTGCCAAATTCATACATGTGAACATTGTAAAGGTTAAGACTTAGAGTTTGATCAAATGTGTGCCCTTGAACAAGGCACCAGGCAACTCCCAGTGGACTGTCCCATAATAAGATCTTATTGTTGTTCTATGGTGACTTTTCTGAAATAAATTCGACATGCTTGTGTGGTGATAAATAAAGATTGTAGATTCTCTTTGCAATGGTTCCTATCTTTCCCCTCTGACCAAGAAACGACTGAAGCATCAAAAGCAAAGACTCAAGTCTGAGACCAATCCATCACAGGAGGGGTTCTGAATGGGAGTCTCTCCTGTGTGTGACCACAGTAAGAGACGCACAACATCAATCGGGAAAACATTTTCCTGGAGACTTTGCACTAAGAGCATCGTGAGGATGTCTGCCGAGACCCGGCTGACACTCAGGTAAATAACACTGGGAAAGAATGATGTCACATCAAAAGCAATTTGATCACACGGTGCAGAAAATGAAAGGGGAGAGAAGTGTTGTCAGACTAAAAGGAGTGTGAGGAGAGGAGAACGTTCAAACACATCCAGCAATGTAAGATTTAATTTGGTTGCGATAGAAATTCCACAGGAGTGTTGTCATAAGACCAGCGAAGCAGCTAGAGATGCCAAAACTATAAATAACAGTCCTTTCATGACTGTTACTCCTGTTAAATCAATGATGGCTTCATTATAACTTTCAAAGACAGGAGTGTGATGACATCTCTTCAAATGAATCTTTCCACAGTGAAATGGCTGATAGACTCTTTTTAGTGAAGCACTGTTGTATTATTGTTCACACAAAGGGCCCTATCATACACTCTGCGCAATGCGGCACCAGGCGCGACGCAAGTGGTTTTTGCTAGTTTCAGCCCTACGCAGTTATCATTTTCACGTCCCGCACCACGTTGTTTAAATAGCAAATGCATGTGCGCCCATGGGTGTGCTGGTCTGAAAATGAGGTATGTTCAGGTGCATTGTTGGGGCGTTGCTATTTTGAGGCAACTGAAATAGACTGCGGTATTTTTTTTTTTTTATTTAAAGGGCACATTAGTAATATGAGCCTAGGCGGGTGCACAACCAGCGTACACTATGCTTATTACACACACAGGGCACACAAACTGTGTTATTAGCAGCACACAAACTGGCCAAATATTAAAAATAAAAGGATTACAATGTAAAAGATTATTATTGTGTACATAAAGATACGGTGGAATCCAGCTTGTCCCGTAGATGGTCTGCTTGCGCGCTTTAACCTCGTGCACGAGCAGATCCGTTTCCTCGAAAAGAGCTCAGTCTTTCCACTTGCAAATTCCGTCATGTAAATAGCGAATCTGCCATGGTGCGAGCGCAACTGGCTTTTAAAGGGAATGGGAGATGAGACTCTGGTTGGTTTATTGCACGTTATGGCCAAAACACACCCATTACTCATTAAGAGAATAGAGACAACCCTTTTATGGACCATGCGCCGGGCGCGCCGACCATTTTTCCTGTCGTTAAACTAGCAAAAGTGGATTCGGACTCGCCCTAAGTGCGCTTGTGCCGTGTGCTTTAGACCATGTGCTTAGATCGTTAAAATAAGGCCCAGTGTGTTATTGTACAAACCCCAAAGCTAGAGTTCTTGCACCTCATCGTGTACCTTTCTCAACATATGTCTTGTGCTATTAATGTATTAAGTGATCAGACTTACTAAAAAAGTTTTTTTTTGAAAAAAAAAAATCTAAATATCTAGTTATTTATATTATATTTCGGTCATGACAACTGTCTGAGAGATTTTGGCATGGTAATGGATATGTCAATGTTAACGTATTTGGTCTTGGCGGAATAGATCTGCTATGCTGCTACTGCAGCAATACATTCACAGACTGTGCTGTGAGCATGTAAGACATGCTGATGCTGCTGCTGTTACTGCACATGAAACATACATGAAATAACACATCCCTGAAGCAGATCTATACAGGTGGAGCTGGGGAAGGTGGAGGGTTTCTGAAAGCACCCTGCAGACTGCTAACAGCAGCACTACCAGTATTTGAATATTGAGCCGCAGCTCATTGGCCGCTGATGCAACAGCAACCAATCAGCTGCAATATGTAAATAACGATGTGATCACTACCAATGAGTTAAGGACCTATCAGCCTGTGCTATCTAGAGTTTCATGCCAGAAGTTGGTATGTTATTTTAAATCCCCTTAGTTTTCATGCCATCAGTACAGTGGCAATTTTGTCTAACTTTTAGCAAAACTATGGTTACTATGGTAATTTATTTGAAAGAGAATTAGAATACAAAACAATAACGAGACTAAAAGATGTGTTTCAGATCAATATTTGCTCTCAAAAGCGTTGCATCCTCTCTCAGGCAGCCAGTGTCATTCTGGGCCGGGCCACTAAACGACAGCTTTACTTACGCCTGACAGCCTGTCGCCACTCACAGATCACGTCTGTCTCCTGCATATATTCTAATTGATACAGAAACCATGAAAAGCTATTCTGCGTGTCCATCAATCTCTCATCTGCAGACAGCAGGTTGAGGAGAAATGTATTCTGGGGCAAGGAAATATGAGGAAATATATGCAGCGCCTTGTTATTTAACAGTCTCTTGAATATTGAAGTGGAGGAGGGACGGTAATGCAACTGTGGTATCCTTCTCATAAAGTGCCTGCGGTCACTCGTCTCAGCACATGGGGGAGTGGATATACACATTCTTTTGCATAATGCATCCCAGCATGCCCTGTGTCTGAAAAAATTACTTTCTGAGAAAACAGGGAATTTAGGAATATAGTATGCATGATATCTTTCAAAGCTCTGCACCATAGGCAAAATTTGTATTTATATATGTAGGCATGTCCTAAAACACAGAACGATTGATAAAATATTTCTGTGACTCCTGGGTACTACAACAGTTGCAAAATAAAGGCAGTCTCATAAAATACCTGTGATTTTGGTATCAGTGCATGATAGACAAAATGCACAATGCTTTGGGATTTAAATTTTTATTTTACATGTAACAGAACATAAAGAAAATGTATAAGGAATAATTTGAAAAGAAATTCTACATCAAACTCTTTCACAGCTGTCTATCATCACTTGGTTATATATAAATATATATATATATATATATATATATAGAGAGAGAGAGAGAGAGAGAGAGAGAGAGAGAGAGAGAGAGAGAGAGAGAGAGAGAGAGAGAGAGAGAGAGAGAGAGAGAGAGAGACTTACCCTTATCTCAATACCTATGATAAATCGAACACCCTGCAATTTATTTCTTGTGGCATATAAAATTAATTCACTCAGGTGGTGATCATGATGTTGATCGGCGGTTTGCAGAATAACATTAATCTGAAGAGCTGACCATCCATATAAACTGCATTTTTGGACAGTGTATACAAGGTACAAAAAGGATGATTTTTACAGACAGGGCTTGGATTTAGCCAGGAGGTCTTAGTTAAATTTGAGTAGCTTTTTAAAACATGTCTTTAAAAATAAAACATTACTGGTGTGCATTTTGAGACAAAACAATGGCACTGACATATTTTAAGACATGTCAGAGCAAGTTGCTTTCAGTTAAAGGAGTAGTTCACTTTTTAAAAAACTTTTGCTGATAATTTACTCACCCCCATGTCATCCAAGATGTCCATCTCTTTCTTTCTTCAGTCGAAAAGAAATTAAGGTTTTTGAGGAAAACATTCCAGGATTTTTCTCCATATAATGGACTTCATTGGGTACCAAACGGTCCAAGGTCCAAATGACAGTTTCAGTGCAGCTTCAAATGGCTTTAAACAACACCAGACGATGAATAAGGGTCTTATCTAGCGAAACGATCGGTCATTTCAAAAATAAATAAAAAAATTTAAGTTTTATAAGCACAAATGCTCGCCTTGCTCTGTTCTGTGATGCGCATTCGTGACTCTCCTGTTTTTCAAAATGAACAAATCTTTTTTCGAGTCATTTCGTTCGTTGAATGAACAAAATGACTCGAAAAAAGATTTGTTCATTTATATATATTTATATATATATATTTTAGTTTTTTCTCTATAAATTCAGAATGTGTCGGTTTCCAGACTTGACAACCACCATGCGGTATCAGGGAGGAAGTAGGTAAATACTTAAATGATTACATGACTCCTATCTTATCCCTAAGTGGTAGAAATGGTGGTGTTACAACTCTCCCCGTGTTACAACCATACCCGGTCTCCCATACTGATATCTCCCCTATAATTTATTGTAATGACTAGATCCCTTTGATATACAAGAACATCTCAGATGTGACAAAAGGAATTGATAAGGAACCGATACACAGGGCAACATCAATACGACTACATACTGTCAATGAACTTTTAGTTAAAATGGTCTCTTTGTCTATGTCTGTCCATTATTAGAAACTCAGTGGCAGGATATAGACAACGATTCTCACCTCCTCCACACATGACTGCTGGAAAATAGATCTGCTCTCCGGCATGTCTACTCTCATTAAGTAAATGTCAGTAAGGGTAAAGACGACCTCTCGCCGGACAATAAAGAACTGCTGTATTCATCTCATCTGTTTTTTCCAATTGCTTTTCTTTCCCTCTTTAGTTTCTGCGGAAAAAACCCAAAGAGAATCCACATGCTACCTGAACTATATTGATTGAGAGATAAGGATAAATGATCTAAAGTATGTTGAAAATAGTATGCCATGGTGCATGGGTGGTATACTATTTCTGGTATATTATTGAAATGCGTATACTAGCATGCTTTTTGAACAAATATTATTCACAACCACTTGCACTACAGGAGAAAAGTTTCTGACATGAGTAGAAACAACATTCAAAACATTTTAAGTGGAACAAGACGTTAAACGAGAAGATGTCAAATGGAGATGTAAATGTCATGAATTTAGATAGACACTTACATGCAATCACATACAATATGCAACAGAGAGATTTGTGGTATCAACATTAAAATGTACATTGTGTTTGTATGTCCCAATTCTTCAATACAATACTTCCCATCACTAGGAAAATACATAATTGTAGAGCATCGTAGAAGTAAGAAAATAATGTCCATCTTGAAACTCAAAGCTATTTAAAGAGCCTGAAATGTTATGGAAATGTATGAAAATCACTTGTTTCCAATTGTGTTGGCTTTTAATTTGTGTTCCAGCTGAATGCCGATCAAAACCATGTCAGTTATTATTATTATTATTTTATTCAAAATAAGCATTGTGACCAGGAAAAGGGACGTGGGGTGTTATAGTCCAACTCAATGTTTGTATCAGGATTATTATTGTTATCTAAAACTAAACCCATACATAAAAATAGTATATAAAGAAAAAAATATATATTTTATTTCAGCTAGTTGCCAAGGAAACATTTCTCACATAATTTCTCATTCTCTATATTAACTATATAAAAACACTGGTGTGTATCTAATCACTCTTGAGGTGTTCAGCTGGACTGTGCTAAATCAACGAACTCTATAACCAATGACATGTACAGTTCCCTGTTTAATTGTGTTTTAATTATTAATGCAAATTAATTGTTAATCTATTTCACCACTGAGCATGTTCCATCAATCTGTGCACAGATGCCTCGGGATAAGCGTTATCTCACACTGCAGTGAATGATGGCACAGTGCTGTAATGAATTACACATCACAAAACTTCTTTAATGTAAACTTTGCAATACTCTACATAAAACTCTTTCAAGGTTTCCTCGAATAACAAGTACAAAAGGTGTGTCAAAAACTCACTGAATCTGTTCCAAAACTGGGCTGTATTGCTGTCTACATGCCTATAATAACATACTCACTGATATGAAGCCTTATCAGTGACTCCCTACATAACCGAATAGTGTTCCACACAAAACAAGACTCGATTTACAGTTCAGTCCAACTGCTAAGCTAACAATGCAACATACTATCAAGCAAAACAAAAACACCACAGACAAACTTTGGATTAAATTGTTCATTTGTAATTACATTATGCGTATAACCCTAACTGCAGTCAAACCTAAAAACCAGATATTTTTTGGTATATATATTTTTTTTACTAGTGGGTGCAGTACACTATAGTTCATTTATGTAAGTGAGGATAGCAAAATAAAGTAAACTGTGACATATTATACCCCAACATTCTTCATACAGTGGACTACCAGCTTTGTAATTGGTTGAGCTAAATTGGTATTATCTAATTGTGTACTTAAATTTAACAGCTAACAGATATTCAACCTAATTCATTTGTGAAACAGTCTAACAGAAGATGGCCAAAACCAGTGAAATATCAACTGATTTGATAACTCTGAGTCCTTGTCATATTGTATTACCATTTTCTAAACTATAGTGAATAAACTGTGATAATGTGTGAGAAATGTTGAAGGTATCTGAATAAATTTTGGTTTGACTATGCAAAACATACCTGTGATTCTGCCTAAGAATTTGACCAAAACAAGGTAACAGCATAATTTTAGAATGGCCTTCGCACCAGGGTGCACTAACGCCCTAAAGTGCAGCCTATGTAGGAAGCTGGAATGTGTTTTGAAACATTAGCATCGGTGTAAATTGGAGATGAAGTTTGTCTTTGGTTGCTCTGACCTTGGATTCACAGCAGGCCATGTAAACATGTTACGCCTGAAAGCAGTGTGAGAGAAGATGTCAGGCTATCTAATTGAATAATTGTCCCAGCAGTTCTCATGTTTGCATCTCTCCTCCCCATGCGCTGATCAGTAGACAGACATTCATCATTACACCCTCTCTAGTCTCATTTGAAAGTGATATCTGCTCTCCTTATATCCATCTTTACTGTTCAACTATGGTACTTCTGCAGTCTAATTTGTCTAAGGTATGTGCATATGGAGGGTAAAAAACATAACTGAAAGGAAAACGTGTCAGATACGTAAATTAAATGAAATTTCTTGCTCTTTTTCAGCTGTGCTCATTTCCAGTGATGTGTCTCCTTCCAGACAGAATATCCGTGATGACACTAAATGGTGTTCAGATGAAACTGTTTACATACGCAGACTGTGAACTCAACACAGTTGCATTGATCATAATCGTGTGCGACATGAAATGTCTTTCCCTTTACACATACTGCAAAAGCAATGTAACAGAATAGATTTTACTTTGTTTTCAGAGTAGGTCTATTATGAAATACATTTTTATGAGAAAAGCATATAAATGAGCTCAAAGCTATACAGGCATGGAATGAAAGACACTTTTATGTTTTTTTTTTTCTTTTGTTTTTTTTAAGCTAAACCATGAAACCATGACATGAGGAATGAAATTTGATCTTTGGTCTTTGTGCCATTAAAACATCAGCTTAAACAGCTTAAAAAACCCTCCTCATTACAAACAAAGCATTTATTTAGGGGCGGCAGTGGCTCAGTGGTTCATGTAGGTTGTCTACAAACCGAAAGGTTGGTGGTTCAATCCCCGGTTCCACCTGACCAAGTGTCGAGGTGTCCATGAGCAAGACACCTAACCCCGGCTGCTCCCGACAAGCTGAGTGGCGCCTTGCATGGCTGACACCGCCGTCGGTGTGTGGATGGGTGAATGTGAGGCAACATGTAAAGCGCTTTGGTGGTCATTGGGTCTGTGAAAGCGCTATATAAATACAGTCCATTTACCATTTAATCAAGCTCCAAATACACATGGGCAAATGCATTTTCATATTCCTGCCTCCAGAGCAAGACATCAATGAATAATTTTATATCATCACATCATAAGCCCCACCCGCTGGCATTCAGTCGCTTAACTGCTGATATTTGCTTATACTGGATGTGAGCAGCCCATTATAATCACTGACGCTGTCTACACTGGATATATACAGGTGCACATTCACTTTCTGACATACTCCATACGGTTGAGTCTGCTGACAACCAGACAAATAGAAGAGTGAAAGACATTCGTTTTGACACGTCAAGTTTAAACAGCTCGTTCGCATCTCTGTACAGACTTCAGAAGGATCCAAGCATCAGAAACAAGTGAATGGTTTATTTCAATGCCGTCCCAGATTGCGTCTGATGATTATATGTTTGTTTGGAGCATTTTAATTTTGTAATGGAGGCACAGTCTAATGGAGAGTTTGCAAATAAACTTTGGTAACACTTTATTTTGATGGTCCCTTTTGAACATTCGGTTAACTATAAGTAACTTTGCAACTACATGTCAACTAACTCTCATTAGAGTATTAGTGAACTATCTGCTTCATATCTGCAAACTCTTTATTGTGATGGTCCTCCAACAGACACTCTACTGACTATAAGTAACTTTGCAACTACATGTCAACTTATTCTAACCTTAACCCTACCAGTCTACTAACAGACAGAGGGTCAGAATGAGGGATAAACATACTCATTTTCCACATATACTGTATATTTGTAGTTTTTGTGCATAACACTTTAACATTGATAAGTAAACCTCAGGTAACATTTTAAAATAATAATAATACATTTAAAAAAAATCCATGTCATGGCCCCTTTAAAGTAGTCAGAGACACACATTGGCCACATACACACTGTTTCAGGAGTTACAACAGCATTCATGTAAATATAAAAGTGCATTAATAACTATCTCTTTTGTAATGTGCTCTAAAAAAGTTTCTAGAACACCATTATAATATTCAGTGAATTTTCTTTACAGTCCTAGGAATATCTCATCATTCTGAGCTTGAAAGAGAAAGTAGTTAATGCATCATAGCGTTGGTAACAGTTCACACGGAACATATGGATATGAGGAAAAATTAACACATAGTAAGTGTCTCTTCATGCTTTTAATTATACAGGCTGTGTGAAGCCCTTGAGATCGTATAGTCAGGGAGAGCAGAACTTTCTCCATGTAGACATTGTGTGTTTCTCCTTAAGCAGAAAGCACTCATTGTTCATGTAACCATGGCAATGGCAATGGTCTTGGCTCTCACAGACGTTTCACTTTCAAAGTTTCAACATTCAAGGCTTATACAGGTCCTTCTCAAAAAATTTGCATATTGTGATAAAGTTCATTATTTTCCATAATGTAATGATAAAAATTAAACTTTCATATATTTTAGATTCATTGCACACCAACTGAAATATTTCAGGTCTTTTATTGTTTTAATACTGATGATTTTGGCATACAGCTCATGAAAACCCAAAATTCCTATCTAAAAAAATTAGCATATCATGAAAAGGTTCTCTAAACGAGCTATTAACCTAATCATCTGAATCAACTAATTAACTCTAAACACCTGCAAAAGATTCCTAAGGCTTTTAAAAACTCCCAGCCTGTTTCATTACTCAAAACCGCAATCATGGGTAAAACTGCCGACCTGACTACTGTCCAGAAGGCCATCATTGACACCCTCAAGCAAGAGGGTAAGACACAGAAAGAAATTTCTGAACAAATAGGCTGTTCCCAGAGTGCTGTATCAAGGCACCTCAGTGGGAAGTCTGTGGGAAGGAAAAAGTGTGGCAAAAAACGCTGCACAACGAGAAGAGGTGACGGGACCCTGAGGAAGATTGTGGAGAAGGACCGATTCCAGACCTTGGGGGACCTGCGGAAGCAGTGGACTGAGTCTGGAGTAGAAACATCCAGAGCCACCGTGCACAGGCGTGTGCAGGAAATGGGCTACAGGTGCCGCATTCCCCAGGTCAAGCCACTTTTGAACCAGAAACAGCGGCAGAAGCGCCTGACCTGGGCTACAGAGAAGCAGCACTGGACTGTTGCTCAGTGGTCCAAAGTACTTTTTTCGGATGAAAGCAAATTTTGCATGTCATTCGGAAATCAAGGTGCCAGAGTCTGGAGGAAGACTGGGGAGAAGGAAATGCCAAAATGCCTGAAGTCCAGTGTCAAGTACCCACAGTCAGTGATGGTCTGGGGTGCCATGTCAGCTGCTGGTGTTGGTCCACTGTGTTTTATCAAGGGCAGGGTCAATGCAGCTAGCTATCAGGAGATTTTGGAGCACTTCATGCTTCCATCTGATTTCATTTTTCAGCACGACCTGGCACCTGCTCACAGTGCCAAAACCACTGGTAAATGGTTTACTGACCATGGTATTACTGTGCTCAATTGGCCTGCCAACTCTCCTGACCTAAACCCCATAGAGAATCTGTGGGATATTGTGATGAGAAAGTTGAGAGACGCAAGACCCAACACTCTGGATGAGCTTAAGGCCGCTATCGAAGCATCCTGGGCCTCCATAACACCTCAGCAGTGCCACAGGCTGATTGCCTCCATGCCAAGCCGCATTGAAGCAGTCATTTCTGCAAAAGGATTCCCGACCAAGTATTGAGTGCATAACTGAACATAATTATTTGAAGGTTGACTCTTTTTTTGTATTAAAAACACTTCTTTTATTGGTCGGATGAAATATGCTAATTTTTTGAGACAGGAATTTTGGGTTTTCATGAGCTGTATGCCAAAATCATCAGTATTAAAACAATACAAGACCTGAAATATTTCAGTTGGTGTGCAATGAATCTAAAATATATGAAAGTTTAATTTTTATCATTACATTATGGAAAATAATTAACTTTATCACAATATGCTAATTTTTTTAGAAGGACCTGTATAGTCAAATATACAGTGAGTACTTCCAACATGGCCATGTTTGTTCTGTTGCCGTTGAAATTTCATTTAATGTGTTCCTTGGAGGTTTACTGACCAGACGGTTTAATCTATCATTATCAAACTATCAGTGCATGTATGTGTTCTTCTTTTCTGAAGTGAACTGTTAAACAGTGTCAGTCACATGGGTTAATTCACACATTTCCAGCTAAATTATTTCAACATGCTCTCAAAGATTGTCAACTAACTCTAATTAGAGTATTAGTGGACTGTTAGGGTTAATAATTTGGCATGTACTTGCAAAGTTACTTTTAGTCAGTATAATGTCTGTTGGAGGGCATCAAAATAAAGAGTTAGCATATTAAGACGACATGCTACTAATACTCTACTGAGAGGTAGGTGCAAAGTTACTTAGAAATATTATTAGTAGAAATATTAATAAAAATACAATAATATCTCAATGATACTAAAATAACACTGGTTGCATGTCTGTGATATTAAAGTAACACCAGGTAACTTTTGCTCTCGGGGTCCCCCTACAGTTGGGAAACAGTATTGTCCTCTACTACTGTCGTAAACTCTGTCATCGTGCATTTGTTGACAACCATGATAGCCCTGAACACTGTAGAAGGAGGTCACATGCAGGTGTTCTGCTTGCGTCACGTGTGAAATGTCTTCATCCCAGGTACAGTGGCATATATTTCAGCATGTCATATGAATATAATTTCATGGGTTTTATTTTTTTTCTAACGACAAATGATCGCGATGATCACGTTTACAAGCCGGTGTCATTATAGTAGCCTAGTCTATTGGTTACCGTTTTACTGAATCTATATGATACTTCAATGCAATGTTTGAGTGGTAGATAATAACCATATATCGTCAATATTATAATATCAAGCTACCATAAATAAATCTGCAAATTTTACAAATCGATTTGCATTATAGCTTGAGGCAAGACAAATAATCATTACCTGATTCATGAAGATAAACGGAGGATAAGATAGCTTCCGTAACATAGTCAGGCAGACAAAAAAACACCCCAGACTACGGGGTGTCATTGGTTGTTGCGTTACATGTTACCCAGATACAATAGTGCTATTTTCTGATTGGCTAACAACACCAGACGAACAACACCAGAGGAGACGCGCTTGAATTCATGCCTGTTCCACAGTGAGAGCGGCGCGGCCAGAGTTTTGGGCGCTGCGGCATATTAAATATATTACAAATAGTTTTTCAGCGTGAGAAATACAATGTGTGGCAGGAGAGCGTGACAAAAGACCGAAATGAGTGACTGTCATGCTCAATGCGTGACACTTGACAGCCCTGCGATTTTAAGGAAGTGGGGGTGGTGGTGGAAGTGATGTATATGCCGTAAAGCAGTCGAGTTTTGTAGTTCTCTTTGTTCGCCGGTTACTACCCGAAACCGAAGTTTAAAAGTACGATTAAAAACGCTACAGACCCCGTCAGGCTACGGCAGACGTGTCATTCAACCTATTGTAAGTCGATGTACCATCACAAGAGACTTGGAAATATATTATGAAGGTTGAAAAGTTACCTGGTGTTACTTTAAGTTCTGCATTGGTTGCATAGACAGAAAATTGTCCTGGAGAAACGTTAGCCTCATGAGAAACTATCCACAGTGCAAGATTAAAATTAGATAAAACTGCTTCTTATGAAACTGCTCATTCTCTTATTACTGTAATTCTCTACCTTTCTTTATTGCCTTCCTAAATGATGTTTAGTTTATAATGACTCAAAAGTCCAAAATGTTCTAAACCGATTTTCAAATGGGCCTCCTGCTACTCAGCATCTTTAATATACTGTACGAGGATCTCAAGTTCTCTGCACTGGAACCATTTCTATGAAGATGTCAATTTGCCAACTAAACAAGCAGCCCTTTAGGCATCTTCCCGAATCGCTCGCTCTCGTCACACTGAGGGGAAAACAACAACAACAATATCATCTAAGGCTGAATGAGAACTACGTTTTAGTTAACATCTTGCTTTTTAGCAAATCCAGACATAAATCAAAATGCATTTAAATGCATTTAAACCCAAGGGAATATTATATTGTTCAGAGGTTTCTTTATAGTTCTCAGCTAGAATGCTAAATGTTCCTACCAAGGTGTTTATTCAACAATTGCTTAGAATTAGATTATACATTCAATAAATAAAATAAATGAATAAAAAATAAATAAATATTGAAGAAATGCGACTGTGTGAGACAACAAACTCAGAGGACAATCAAATCGTTCAAAGCCTGAACCTTTATAGTTCTCAGTTATGATAATGTATAAATTGACATAAGCGTCTGCCATATGTAAATTCTTTAGGATGGATTTCTCTGAAGCAGGAGCTTTAAGCAAAAGTCTCCATTTTTCCTCCATGTAATCGTACTGCTATCCCGAAGAAATTTGGGTCCCACTTTATATTAAGTGGCTTTAAGTGAAATGTACTTACATTGAAAAATATGTACAATGTACTTATTGTGTTCATGTTGTATTGTAAACCACTTTTGCTGCTATTGAGGTGTGATACGGGTAAGGTTAGGGTCAGGTGTGCTGGTATGGGTCGGTTTAAGGGTGGATTAAGGTGTAAGGGAAGGGTCAACTGTGTAATTACAAATGTAATTACATACATTAATTACAGCTGTAATTGCATGCAGGTATATATAACGTAAAAACATGTATGTACACAATAAGTCCATTGTATCAAATTATTAGTTTTAATGTAAGTACATAGTACTTAAAGCAACTTAATATAAAGTGGGACCGAAATTTGAAATATATAAAAAAAGATCTTTAAAGATACAGAACACGTTATCTTTGGCATATATTGAAAGAGTCTCAGTAAGGTAACGTATGTGTTTTTTTTTTGTTGTTTTTTTGTGATAGATGCACTAATACAGAACTGTGACAGACGACCGACGGTGCAAGGATAAGACATATTCTGATTTATAATGACAGAGGTGACTGAATGCGCATTAATAATTTTAATCAACTTCACGAGTGGGTAAAAAGTGATTCCCCTCTCGGCAAACTTCACATGCAGTCAATCAGTGAGATGCAGAAGGAACTTCAGGCAGCAGCTGAGGCCGAGGTAACCCCATTTCAGTGGGTTAACAGAAAGCAGTTTGGACATCTCTGTCTTGTTTGAAAAGTTGGAGCTGAACACTAATAGTAAATGGCTGTTCCAAACTTCTTAACCCAGCACATAGCAACTATTGCTATTTATAATGTCAACTATGCTTTCATGCACCCAAGATAGTAAGTTCATGACCCTCTCATGACCCTTAAAACTGAAATGGTTGTTTTTGGTTCGATACACTGAAATTTTCACTCAGAAATTGCTAGGAAATTTAACAAACAATTGCAAACAAACGGCAAGTAATGCATTGAATTAAATGTGACATTTTTAAACACTGAAAAAAGACGTACCCCAAAAATCTTTGTTATATATGCAACTTTAAAAATCACCTTTTATAGTGTACCTTTAAGACATCCATTACCTCTTAAAGGTGATTTACAAATCAAGAATCAAACAAAGTGCTGTAATACGTTCCAAGATTGTTCAGATGAGTAGAAGCTAAAATACAGCTGAAAGTAAAAAATAGTGAAAGATGTTTTTTTTTAACCATACATACAAAGTTAATTTATCACATTTACAAGACTTAATCAAGAGAGAGGTTGGTTGGTTGGTTGGTTGGTTGGTATTTTCCATACAAAGAAAGTGACTGCGGGTGTCATTCTGACAGACATCCCATTTTGTGTTCCATGGAAGAAAGTCAGTCACATGGGTTTGAAACAACATGAGGCTGAAAAAATAACAGAATTTTCATTTTGGGGTGAACTATCCCTTTAATGCCTTCAAAACTGCGCAGCACTACTCCTAAATGTGACCGCTTTATTGCATGAGTTTATATTTATTTTGCAGATAAATAAGTGCATTTGGTATTTAGCTATAATTTGAGTGCCGTTGATGCCTATCAGCCCCCGACCAACAAACTGCATTACGTCTTAGAAGAATAGAAAGGAAGCATCTGGAAAATTGTTCTTATGAAGTCTGCATCTGGACAAATCGGTTGCCTGACATGAAAGGCATCAAGTGGAGGTCAAGTAATAAAGGCTCGATTGGTGCCTTTGATCTGCCAGCAAGCAAATACCCTGCAGGAGCAAGGACACTTTCCTTTTGCTTTTATTTTTTATGCCATTTTTGTGATCACTTATTATTGAGTTTTACTACACAATCTCAAGGGAAATCTACTTAGAATGGCGCCCATCGGTTAGACGATTCACCCCCAATACTTAATGATGTCTGATGAGAGATGATGGGGAAATATTTATAAAAGGCTCTTCACTAGTGGGCATCTGACATCATTTGTAACTTAAATTCAAACTTGTATATGACATGACACAATGCAATATGCGTTTACATTGCAAAAAGTGTAATTCAAGATGACGGTGTCACACAAGACAACAATTACAATTTATCAATGCATTCACGGCATATAATGTATTGCGAATAATGTAAAATCAAGTAAATAATGTCGGCATTAGGTAATTAGATCTATTGCATATTTTTATGCAACATTAGAAATATAGTCCTTGTTGGACAAGACATATTATTCAGGGTTTCATTTGTTAACATCTACACCATTTACTAATCATAGTTAAAGGATAAGTTCGGCGTTTTACAAGTAAAGCCCTGTTTTAAGATCGTTTCTGATGAAATCGAACGGTTAAGATTAAAATTTGGACACATGCTGCTGTCCCGAGAATTTTAGGTTTTTGTGTTAGCACCCCCCCCCCCCCCCCCAACCTATACAATGGTTTCATATGGGCACTGGAACAATCATTCATATAAACGCATCAAACTTTAGTTTACAAAGACGTGAAACTCACCGAGTGGTCTGGGGTGTTCACTGATATGCTCACGCAAAAATCGCTGCAAAAGATGCTTTCCAACAGGTTTTATCGTAGTTTTTGGAAGAATGTCCAGTTGTGAGGCGTTGGAAAAATAGGTCCACAGTTTTACAACGAATGGTAAAACACCTTTTGCAGCGATTATTGCGTGAGCATATCAGTGAACACCCCAGACCACTCGGTGAGTTTCACGTCTTTGTAAACTAAAGTTTAATGCGTTTATATGAATGATTGTTCCCCTATGAAACCATTCCAGGGGGGGTGCTAACACAAAAACCTAAAATTCTCGGGACAGCAGCATGTGTCCAAATTTTAATCTTAACCGTTCGATTTCATCAGAAACGATCTTAAAACAGGGCTTTACTTGTAAAATGCCGAATTTACTCTTTAACGTTAATCTCAAAATTTAATAAAACATTTTTAAGTTAAAAAATTGTATCAATTAACGTTAGTTAAAGGTGCAGTAAGCGATTTCTGAGAAACACATAGAAAAAACAAAGTGGATTGGACCTGTGTACAGAGCACCAAAACACTCTTGTAGCCAATCAGAGAGAGAGAGAGAGAGAGAGAGAGAGAGAGAGAGAGAGAGAGAGGGGGGGGAGGGGGAGAGAGAGAGAGGGGGGGAGAGAGGGAGAGAGAGAGGGGGGAGAGAGAGAGAGAGAGTGGAGAGAGAGAGAGAGAGAGAGAGAGAGAGAGAGAGGGGGGGAGGGGAGAGAGAGAGAGGGGGGGAGAGAGAGAGAGGGGGAGGAGAGAGAGAGAGAGAGAGAGAGAGAGAGGGGGAGGGGAGGGAGAGAGAGAGAGAGAGAGAGAGAGAGAGAGAGAGCGCAAGTGGGAAAGAATTTGTAGAAAGACTGTAGAAAAAGGGATAGCTGAGATGTTACTAAAAAGGAAAAGGTCAGAGGAATATAATTGTCCCAAAGCATGCTTGCCTCAGGCAATCTACGTTTATACGTATTTTTGGATTTTCTGTACTCGCCAATCAATAATCGTGAACCATGATGACTGAACGACACAACAGCTGCGTGCGAGATACTTTTTGCGGCTACGTATAGCGGCCCATTGAAACAGCCGCTAATGAGGGATCTATGTATTATTTCTATGGTTTTCTACAAGTGGAAACCGAGGATAACGCGGATATTACGTCATTGATTTGCGACAATGACAAGGGACGAGCCATTAATTAAAACTGGAATTTCTTTGAATTTGCAAATCCTTGGAAACTTTTGGGATAATGTAAGTATACAATGCATAAAATATATCACACTGTGCAAGTGATTTTTGAATATTTTATTACATATTGTACCTTTAACTTTAATAAAGGTTAATAAATGTTATAAAATTGACATTGCTCAGTTCATGTTCACTAATACATTATAATATTAACAAAAATGAGACTACATATTGTAAAGTGTTACCCATAAATGTATTTACTGTGGTTCTCTGACCAGTGCCAGGCAAAAAGCAAAAATCTCCAAAATCAACATAAACCTAAAGGTATTTAATCTACACATTTAATCCATGTGCAGTGGCAGAGATTTACAGCCAGACCTTTCATGGATGCCGGACTTCACACGATGTGCCCCGTCACAGTGGCCCAAGGCAGGCGGAAAAATAAGACTGACCTTTTCCCAGGCTGCTACACTGGGATACGTTTATAGACTTTAGTGTTAGGACAAGAACGGGTGAGCGAGAGCTGCAGAACTTCAAAATGAACAAGCACTTCAGGAAAGCAGAAAGAACATCTGGACTTAAAAGACAAGAGATTGAAAAGGGAGAACAGTAGAATGATAGGAAGCTGTTCGGGGGTTTGAACGCATGACTTTTATATACTTTACTGCAGTGCGTTCCAAAATATGTTTTAGAAAAATGCAATTATGGTCAAATCAATCGGCATCATAACAGATGGTAAAAAGAAAGTTATTGTTTAGATTAACAATGTTTTGATGCTTTAATATCATGCAAAACAAAAGAGCGTGGCACTAATGTAAAAATTGGATTACTTTATATAATAAATGTTTTTTTTTTCATTTGCTCATTAGATCATACCAGGAAAACTGCATCGCTGACAGAGGTTTGAATTTATTTCAGTTGACTCAGAGACAAGAGAGAATGAGAAATACAAGGCTGTTCCCTCAAATCATGCCAAAACATAGATCAATACGACTCATTTTGTGTAAACAAGACCTTCCAACTCTCTCTCGCTGCCATCAAAGCGCTACATGGCGAGAATTGAAAAAAAAATCTATTGTCTCACCTCATCTAGATGTGAAGGCTTTCCTTGGAGTCGGTGAGAGCTTGTTACGTAAGTCAGACACATTTGTAAAAAATTGGGAAAAAAACTGACAGACAGAGAAGAGGGTGTTCAGATGCTCTTCATTGGCCTGTCATACAACATCTAGATAGATAGATAGATAGATAGATAGATAGATAGATAGATAGATAGATAGATAGATAGATAGATAGATAGATAGATAGATAGATAGATAGATAGATAGATAGATAGATAGATAGATAGATAGATAGATAGATAGATGAAAAACCTAGAAATAGTGCCTTGGCAACTAACTTAAATAAAATGAATTAAAGCTAAATAGAAAAAAAATAATTAGTTAAAGCTTAACAAAAATGGAAAAATAACTAATAAGAATGACAAAAGCACATAACAAAAAATACTAAAACTGAAAATATAAATATAAAAGCAATTCAAAGTATTGGTGACACTGTATAATATAAGTACTTATCAAACTATTAATTTATTCATTTTATACAGTATGTTGTAGTTTCTCTACATTTTAAGTATATAAGTAGACTATATACAAATAGTGAGTTCTTAATTCATTGTCACTGTAATTAACAAAACTATTATTGTTTAATTAGCTTATAAAAGATTTGGTTTATAGTTCTCACTTTAGATTAGGTCATGGAAAATATCATTAATTAAGTGCTTTAAGCGTGCTTTTTTTGGTAACAGTTAAGTTTAGGGTCCAATTCTCACTAGTTGCTTATTACAGTTCCCTTTCGAAGGGAACTCAACAATACGTCAACGACGTTATGGGGAAACGCCTCAGGCGTGACAGGTGTCTGAAATCACTATCAAATCACGTCAATCATATTGACCAGCGACAGCCCGTGAATCATTAGCGTGAATGATTAACGTGCGACCTGGAAGTATAAAGGGGCGCCTTGCACACATGACAAATCTCATCTCATCGTCTTCAGGGACTGTCTGTTTGAAAACGCTACTCAATGAAACGGTAAGAAAATTAAATGTACAGCACACGAGTGTGCTTTTCCTGCCTGGGAGAAGAGCGCGCACGGGAGATTCTCGAGGGAATCCTCTGTGTGAACTGTGAGCGTTTTTCTTTTAAAACGCTCGCTCTCGTCTGGCCCTCTTCTCGAGTGAAGGGGGTTCAACGTCTGGTTCTCGTGGTCCCGCTCGTGCCGAGGCAGAGCGGCGACTTGCATCATGGGCTTCCAGATAGAGCTCGTCGATCATCTTGAGAGTGCTGTAAACCTCTCAGATGATTCGACGGCTGACGAGGGCGAAGCAGGTGCTCTTGCTGCTCTTCAGGACGAGCAGGAGATGGCTGAGGAGGTTTATAATCAAGTAGATCCTGAACCCTCTCACCCACCCTGCCCCGTGTATGCAGGTCTGGTGGATGTTGTGGAGCGCGCCGCCAACAGGCTGTAGCTGCCATGGCAACGCACTAGAGGAGAGACCGCTCGCGGTAGGCTCGGCGATCGGTTTCTCCCCGGCCATACACCACCAGCTCAGGTGAGCCTAATCCATTCCTTCCTGATCTTCACACAGAGATCTAGAGGGCATGGAAGAGCCCATTCTCTGCCAGTATTCACTGACATCAGCGGGTTAATTTCGCTGATGTTGAGGGGATCGCAGAGCATGGGTATGTGTCGATGCCGCCCATTTGACGAGTCGTTTGCGAACTATCTCATGTCTGGGCAGGCGTCGACACTGAGAGCTCCATTTCTGCCATCCAAACCGCTAGAGACAACAGCGCCCTCTTCTCTGTCTGTTTGAATGGCAGAGCATACACGGCAGCAGTTCAGGCTGGTGCTTCCCTGCACACCATGGCGGTGCTGCAGGCATACCAGGCCGACCTGCTGCAGGATCTCGACCAGGGGGCAGGGATGTCCCCTGAGGCGGTTACTGAGCCGCGCCGAACCACGGTTCTTGCGCTCCGGGCCACCAAACAGACTGCTGCCACGATCAGTCGGTCGATGGCGGCGATGGTGGCCACGGAGAGACAGCTTTGGTTAAACCTGGCCGACGTTGAGGAGAAAGAGAAGGCCTTTCTCCTCGATTCGTCGGTTTCGCCCTCTGAACTCTTTGGCCCCTCCGTGGAGGCGGGGCTTGGGAAGTTCAGGGAGGCGAAGGCGCGCTCAGCTGTTTTTAGGAAAAAACCTGCATACCGCTGAGATCCGGTTCCACGCCCAGGCAGGCGGGAGGGCCTGGCCCTTCACGGTCTGAGGACCGTAGACAGGGCCAGAGAGCCAGTGTCGCCTCTCGTGCCTCTGTGGAGGAACAGGGCGCAGGAAAGGCGTGACTCCCGCTAGAAGAGGGATCTGAGGGAGGTTATCCAGCACAAGCGCATACAGCGTCGCTGATGGATAATCTCCCCGGAGGGCTTCATTAAAAAGAGAAATCCAGCCCTCTCCTCTCTTCTGACTCCCCAGACGTGCATTACATCAGGCCTGGCGCTGGGCCTATGATAAGAACGATGTTCCGATGGCCCGCCTAGGCTTGGTTAGTAGAAACGCCTCTTTCAGGCATGTAAAGTGGTGGACCCCAGGTTCATAAAGAACTATCTGGCGAGTCTTCACTCCGCACGCCGCAGGTGAGCTGTCTGGTCTTTTCAAGAGTCAATTTTTGTGAATTAAAATTCCGAAATGTATCTCTCTACAGACCTCGTTCCCTGTATAGAGCTATGGGGTCATGTCATTTGCTATGTCATCAGGTAATAAGGTAAGAGAAGTTTCCTGGATTATTAGGGCCCTGAAGTTCCCCATTAGGTGGCCAGAACGATAACTATGTTAGCCTTCGGGCTGTTAGCCACCTCAGGGTACAAAAGCACATAAAAAGCACATAAAAAGTTGGTCTCTCTCTTAGAATTTTTTACTTAGAGTGTTGACTGACGCTAGAGCTTCAGATAGATCTTATGTTCGGCCCACGGGTCCGTTTGACTTCTTCCTGAGTATTTCGCCCCTTGAGCTCTGTTTGGGTTTTCATTAGGCTGAGCGATCATGCAGCCCTTTGTATGGAATAATACAGACTATATTCTTTAGTAAGGCTGTGGCTCCTCCGAGCCCTCAGATAGATCTATGCCTGCAGGCTGGCCCTCACCAGGGCCGCCTCTGTAGCTGGCCTAGGCTGTGCCAGGGATAATAGAAGTGCTCTGCTAAAATTTAGCATTGCTTCCTCTGAACCTTCACTTTGTGAATGTAGGTTTCTAGCATCCCTGTATAAACAGCCTCCTCCCATGGGAGTCGTTAGGCCAAGGCCCGCCCCCTTCTCTGCATTCTGGGGTGACTAGAGTAATGCAGCATGGTGCAGAGGATGGTTTGTAAGGACATGGTAGGCCTCAAACAGGCCTCCGTGGTATATATGTCTTTATTGAGCAGGGTTAGGCCGTCTTTCGCTTCACGAAGAAGACTGGGTTTCCTGCCCGACCCTGCCATGCAGAACTGGCCTACGGATTTAGGCCGCCAGTTTAGGCTTCACTCACCTCGCTGAGCTACTGCTCGAGCGCTAGGTTGTAGGTGGATGGCTTTCATTCAAGCCCCACTCCCCTAGGTTGGGCACAGATACATTTCTGTCACCCCTAGAGCCGCTGGCAGGCCCGTACCCTGGTAACCTCAGGGTGAGGTGTGAGTATCCCCCTGTGATACAGGGTAGGTCTGAGCACTTCACTCCCAGTTCTGTTTATCCTACCTCGCACCACTATGGCTCGGGTCGAGTATGAAGTAAGCTTAACTTCTTCTTTGGTCGAAGTACGCTCCCCTGAAGCCAGAGCATTGCCCTGAGCTGACGCCCATGCATAGATGGTAGGCCCCTGACTAATGGGGCCTCCGTTGAGGCAGAGTGGCGTATGTTGTACTCCCCTTGTTTTAAGGGTGCTAGCTTTTTTGCGGAGTACACTGCCATGGGCAATGTGATTAGGCACCAGGATGCTGTAGGCGCTGCGTAAACAGCTTTGCTGCCAACGAAGGCTGCGCCATTAGGTAGTAGGCCTCAGCAGGCCTCCTTGATTGGACAGCCCCCTAGAGGGCACTGTAGGCCAGCTCACTTTACGTGGTTGGCCTTGGTGGTTCGGGCAGTTGACTCACTGATGGGTAGTAGGCCTTAAACAGGCCTCCTCGGAGGTGAGTCCCAACATTGTGGGACATACCTTATAGCGCTACTGGAAGCCCATTAGTAAATTATGCTTGTGTAGTATGGTTCCCAACAGTGTACTTTATAGCAGAATATGACTTGCTATTAGCTAGTAGGCCCGACCAGGCCTCCCTGATAGGCGAGTCCCCAGCTGGCTGGCCTTAGCAGGCCACCTTATACTATCACCCGGACTCAGGGCTCAAAGCTAACAGTGGTTATCAGGTAGTAGGCCACTCAGGCCTCCCTGAAGGTGAATTCCCACTTAAGATGGTTATCAGGTAGTAGGCCTCAGCCGGCCGCCCTGAAGGCGAATTCCCACTTAAGTTGGCTATCAGGTAGTAGGCCTCTCTGGGCCTCCCTGAATGTGAGCTCCCAAATATTGTGGCTGTCAGGTAGTAGGCCGCTCTGGGCCTCCCTGAATGTGAGCGCCCAAATATTTTGGGTGTCAGGTAGTAGGCCTCACCAGGCCTCCCTGAAGGTGAGTTCCCACATGCTGTGATTATCAGGTAGTAGGCTCCTCCAGGCCTCCTTGAATGAGTACGGTCAGGTAGTAGGCCTCACCAGGCCTCCCTGAAGGTGAGCTCTCCACATACTGTGGTTGTAAGGTAGCAGGCCTCACCGGGCCTCCCTGAAGGTGAGTTCCCACGTACTGTGGTTATCAGGTAGTAGGCCTCTCTTGGCCTCTCTGAAGGTGAGCACCCCACATACTGTGGTTATCAGGTAGTAGGCCTCTCTGGGCCTCCCTGAAGGTGAGCACCCCACTTACTGTGGTTATCAGGTAGTAGGCCTCACGGGCCTCTCTGAAGGTGAATTCCCACTTACGTTGGCTATCAGGTAGTAGGCCTCTCCGGGCCTCCCTGTAACGTTCCCTAGTGGTGCTGGGTTTATGAAGCTAGTGGTCTCTTGCTATCAGTTTCAGCTAGCCTTAATAGGCAGCTGCTGAAGGCGAGCTTGCGCCCTGGCTCGCTAAAGTGTTCATTCTCTGCTATTGGTTCCCTCCCAGAACTTTTTCTGCCTACAGCCTGGTTTGCCTACCAGGGAGACCTGTGCTCCCCTCACCGAGGGTCTCTCTTGAGCATGCGGCTTCCTGAGTCTGGTCAGACGGTCGTAGGCCTCTCGTGAGGCCTCCCAGTTAGATCAGCCCTTAGGCCTTCACAGGCCTCCTCAGTGTTTTGAAACACAGACACTGGGTTGATCCGTGGATCGAGTAGAGAAACTCCCCTCGCTAGCAAGGGTTGGAAAGCACTATACTGAGTCATACTCTCCGGGATATCCCGTCTCTGAGATCCGGGCCGAGTGGTTCACTGCCAGCTTCGCAGTCCCTCGGGTTGGATGCCTTTCTTAAGGCTTTGTTGTCCAGAGGCTCTGTCTTCAGACAGACAGGATTTGGCCAGACTAGTGTCTATGTACTGACGCCAGGTCAGGCCGTCCTGGTGGCATTTCGGGGTGAGTACGTTCCCCTGAATAGTGACTGGCTGGGGTTCCTTCGGGTTCCCTAGCCACATTCCCTAGAAGGGACCCCTTCTAATCGGAAGCTGTGGTTCCAGGCCCGGAGCCGGCCCAGGTAGACCTTTTATTTAACCATGTTTATGAAGGTTTTTCTGTGAGGCTGTAGCTTGGGCTATGACCGTAGGGAATGCTGTCACTAACAGCCCAGTGTGACCTGAGGGTGAGTGGTTCTAGCGTTTCATTTGAAGTTGCTGGTTCTGACAGTTGTCACTGCCACTTGGCATGCACTCCCCTTAGCATGGCGGAGTTGGTATATCGTTCCCCATAACGTCGTTGACGTATTGTTGAGTTCCCTTCGAAAGGGAACGTCTCAGGTTACGACTGTAACCTATGTTACCTGAGAACAGGGAACGAGACAATACGTCTCCCTGCCATGCCTCGGGGCTTGCCTACCGTACAGTCCCTTCAGACGATAAGGTGATTTGTCATGTGTGCAAGGCGCCCCTTTATACTTCCAGGTCGCACGTTAATCATTCACGCTAATGATTCACGGGCTGTCGCTGGTCAATATGATTGACGTGATTTGATAGTGATTTCAGACACCTGTCACGCCTGAGGCGTTTCCCCATAACGTCGTTGACGTATTGTCTCGTTCCCTGTTCTCAGGGAACATAGGTTACAGTCGTAACCTGAGACGTTTTTTTTTATTCGCTTTGGTACTATTTTCACAAGTAAGATGTACATTTTCAAAACTCTTAGTGTGAATATCACAGGAGATCATCAAAAGTGCACTTTTTTCAAACATTTCATCATGTTTTCAATTGTGTTAGTACAATTCACAAAATCACAAAGTATCCTTTTCACAACACAAAATAAGTGTTTCATCTACATAAATGTTTCATTCACAGTACTTGCCTTTCATAAAGCTCTTACTATCAAACTTTTGATTTGCATCTCTTTTTGTTCAGTTTAATACATTTGTCTATTATTTAATCCAACTGATCTTAATGGTTAATCAATGAATCATTTGGTACACCTATAGATTTCTATACAAGTGAAACTCGAAAAATTTGAATACCATGCAAAAGTTCATGTATTTCAGTAATTCAAATTAAAAGGTGAAACTAATACATTTAGTATATAGAACTATATAAACATGCATGATCATACTTTTCAGAGGGATGACATTTCTGTATTTACAGTAAAATTATTTTTTTATTGATTTCATGTAATATTCTAATTTTCTGAGATTTTGAATTTGGGTTTTTCATAAGCTGTAAGCCATAATCATCAAAATTATAACTTTTGCACGATATTCAAATTTTTCGAGTTTCACCTGTAGATATTGATTCTATATACAGTTTCTATAGAACTTGTTTGCAATTTCCGATATGGATAACCAAATGTAATGAATTATTTTTACATAAGTGATTTATAGATATTAACCACCACTATGTTCAAAGTGTGTGCACTCGCATGTGTGTGTGTGTGAGGGAGATACAGAGAAATTTGCTATTTGTGAAAACACCGTAAGCAGAATAGAGTATAAGGGAGAGGAAACGGTCAGTGACTGTAAAACATTAGATTGATTAGAGATGCATCAGTAGAAGGGAGACAGATGGCATCAAATACAGCATTTTACATTACAGTATGTATGTCATACATACAGTGATACTGTAAACAGATGACCATGGACAGCCACATTACTGTAACTCAACCTTCATCTGTAAAGGTCCACTACAGTAGATTCAGTCAAATGGTATAGAGTGCAATCATTTACTGTATTGCCAGCAAACTCTGTTCCAGCACAGAACCTCATGGCTTTGTCAGACTTCATCACAGCTTTTGATAACTCACTGCTGATACTATTACAAACATTATGGATTCAGTTAGATAAGTTAGGTAATGCATAAGTATTTTGTAATGTGGCAACTGTAGCCTGTATTACTGTAATTATTTCAGCAACATGAGTGATTTGAAACATGTGTCTTGCATTGTTTGCTGTTGAATTAACTGATTGTTAAAAGTACTAAATTGAAAGAAGATCATTCTGTTGTGTTTCTGTGATTAAACCAAACGCTCTCATTACATATTACAATAATCTTGTGTTTGAAACAATGATTATGTGGACTGAAAAATGTATAACTGTAATGAAAGCATGAGATCATGTTTTGAAAGAATGACTAGCAGCGTTACTAGTATGATCAGTTTGGATTTTTGTACTAAGAGTTTTGAAAATGTACACCTTACTTGTGAAAATAGTACCAAAGCGAATAAAAAAAAAAACTGTAACATGCACATTACAAGAACATTGGCTGTTTATTAGTACTTATAAAACACATAATAATGCCCGCATTCTGTATGAGCATATTCTACATCCCTTAATCCTCCCCAATAAACTTACAGTAACAACTACCGTAACTATTAACAAGCAGTAATTGGGAGTTTATTGAGGAAATTTTAGTAGTTAATAGTTAGTTAATAGTGAGAATTGGAACCTAATCTGTGACCCTTTTTTTAAGGAACACTTAATTAATGACATTTTCCCATTAAGTTGTAAACAAGGCTTAAAAAAACATTATCTAACTCTTTACATATAGTTAAACAATATTAATTTGGTTCATTACAGCAAAAATGAATGAAGAACTCACTATTTATAGCCTATTAATATATTAACAATGTAGAGAATACAATATATTTAACTATGATTTAACTATAAACTAATATTTTGTTAATGATTTGAAAGTATTTTATGACTGTATACGTATAACAAAGTGTTACAAATACTTAAAAAATAATATTAAAAATATTAATATTAAAATAATATTATAAAAACACTGTATCATACAAAATGAAACAAAAGTCCCATAAAAATGGCAGCCAACATTTCACTGCCAAAACACATTGTGCTCAGCACAAACACTTTTCTCCTTGTTGTTTTAGCCTGTATTTAATAGTCAAGGCGGTATTTTCTTGTACCTTGTGTATTTTTTGACTCCCATAAGTTACATTCAGAAATCTGCTCATGATGCATGCTTGTTTTTCCTGACATCTCACCTCGGTACACCATCAGTCTCAAGGAGCTGCTGAGAAAACATCCCAGACATCAGCTCTGGCTTACAACACAGTTAATGGCCCATCAACAGGCAAGTTCCTCGCCCACCGGACCAGCGCGGTTGGCTGCTTTTGGCTGATTTACTCATTTCTAACACCAGGAGAAAATCGCTTGTCACCCTACAGTAGGTCCAGAAACTTTTCTCTTTTGCACTCTGGTTGTAAAACGGCCCTCTAGCCACTGTTAGGACAGTCTACACCCTGGACACACTTCACCTCTAGTTAAAATCGGTAGAGCTCTGCTGTCAGGCTTTACTGCATTATTTTTTTTATCATGCATTCTGTTGTATAAACTTGTGTATAAGATTTGTGTTGACTTGAATTGTGAGTCACAATTGTATCAAATTTATATTTTATTGAATTATACTGCAGCCTTATAGTACACCTACTATAGCCCCAGAAATATAAATGTTTGAGTACTACAGAAACTTTTGTTCCCTTTCGTTGTCACTCCGAGTTACGTCGGATGACGACGAATGGGGTTTCGCTTAAAAAGCCTATCAACTTCGAGTATTACAAAACGAGCCAATGGCAAAGAAATGCCATGGGTCTGCGGAATTTGCATGACGTAACTCCGCCCCACCTCGTGGGTATAAAAGGAGGAAGTCTGCAACAGCAGTTTATGTTTTCGCTTCGGAGCCAAGTGTATTCTTCTCTCCACAAGCCATCTCTGAATTGTCAGCTTTACAAACGAGTATGTTGAGTGTGACGGCGATCTACGGCGAGCGCGTGCTTCCTGCTGATCTGTTGCAGTGGTCTGCCAGTCGGTGCGTGTCTCCCCGGGTGCTTCAACACTTGAGTTTTCTCTCACTAAAAGAGCTCGCACGCGGCACGTCTTTTTAAAGACGGCTCGCCCGTGCATTTCAAAAAAAAAAAAAATGAATGGTGCGGCAGCTTGGTATCGGACTCTGATGGGCACGAGCGTTGTCTAGTATGTTTGGGCTTGATCATGCTAGAGCAGCGCTCGTGGATGACTCATGTTTTCTCCGTGGAAACATGATCATTGCGTCATTAAGGTCGAGACTCGGTGAACTCACATGAGTGAGAGTCCCCTCATCCACCCCCCATTCTTCGGCTGGTGGCCAGGGTGACCTGAGGGTTAAGGTCTGGAACAAGGCGCCGACTATGTGTCCGCGACCCCAGCCCCCCTCTTCAATGACGGTGCCCGCTAGTGAACAGGTGATTCCCACGGGTCTACCCTCTGGTGGCCCGTGTGTTTCATTTGAAGCTACAGAGGATGATATTATGTTTGTAGCAGCTTCACTAGGTGGGTTTGATTTTCCTGGAAGTGACGACTCGTCGAGTCTGATCCGGAGATGACGGCCATGCTTTCCCGGGACGATTGGTTTTTGGGTGAGGCCGCCGACCCTCGTCCACGGCAAACCCCAATACCATTCTTCCCGGACATGCATGATGAGATCAGGCACCACTCGCTGATCTCATCCGCCTTTCCTCCCCTCGATGGGGCCGCTGCCCATGGGTACACTGGGGTTCCCCCGGCTGAACGCTCTGTTGCGATGCTATGTGTCCTCAGAGTGCTTCTTCTTGGCGCAATCTTAAGCACCCGTCCGTGGCCTGTAGTTTTTCGTCTATGCTTGTGGCGAAATCCTATAGCGCCACGGGACTGGCAGCCGCCTCACTGCATGCCATGGTCATTCTGCTGGTCTACCTGACCCAGATGCTCATGGTCCTGCACGAGGGCGGGACTGACCCAGGGCTCTTCACTGAGCTGCGCGCCGCCACTAACCTTGCTCTCCGAGCAACGAAAGTGGCCGTACGCTCCCTGGGTCAGGTGATGCTCACCATTCGATGGCTATACCTGTTTGATGTGCTGGATGTCGCGCGGACCCGTCTGTCCGACATTCCCATATCCCAGGTCGGCCTCTTCGGCGGTGCGGTTGAGGGCTGGCCCAACAGCTCTCGGCCGCCCATGAGCAGACTGACGTTGATTCTGTCCCGACGGCCCCGCCGTCCGCTCAGATCCCTCTGTCTGCCCACCGCCGAAGGCGCCCTCCCGCGGCTCCCACCCTGCCCGTTCACCCGGGCCGGCTCTGGGGGCCGCGGGCGGACGCCACAGCCCTCTCTAGCCCCGCCCCCCGCTACACGCCGGGTTAAGCGGCGCTCCTGAGACGGGCTCCTCGGGGATGGAACAGGCTGAGGTTGACTCTGTCCCGACGGCCCCGCCCTCCGCTCAGGTCCCTCGGTCTGCCCACCGCCAAGGGCGCCCCCCCGCGGCTCCCACCCCGCCCGTTCACCCGGGCCGGCTCTGGAGGCCGCGGTCGGACGCCACAGCCCTCTCCAGCCCCGCCCCCCGCTACACGCCGGGTTAGATGGCGCTCTTGAGAGGGGCTCCCCAGAGATGGGACTCAGTTCTTTCCAGGAGTTGGTAGCAGGACCACTCCTTTCCCCGGTGGAGGGCTGGGGAAGAATCCTTATTCGCAAAGAACTGACTGAGCACACAGAGTTCTCGGACGACACAGAGCGCCGACCTCTAGCCGTGCTCTCCTCGTCCCCCTCTGTCCCAGAGATGGTTGACATGGTGTGCCGTCCACGGACAGCTTCGCCCCTGTCCCCCTCTGTCGCCAGACCCCTTGCAGAGCAGGCCCCCGCGGGACGACCAGCCTGGTCCTCCCCTGGCCCCCTCTGCCAGGGCGCGTTGCTAACTGTGCCCCCACACCGGACCGCTATGCCGTCCACGTCTGGGCCAGTTACTCCGCTTCGCTGCCCCTCCGGGGGGACGCCTGTCGTCCGCTTGATCCCGCTGGTTCAGTTCCTGGGAGCCTGGCTAGAGCTTCCCCGTCTGTCCCGCTGGATCGCGCGCACCGGCAGGCTCGGCTATGCGATTCAGTTCGTACGGTCTCCTCCCCGCTTCCGGGGAGTCCGCTCCACTTTGGTCGGTGGCAATGCCCCCGTCAGGAGAGCAGAGGTTGCAACCCTGGCGAAGGGTGCAATCGAGACTGTCCCTCCAGCCGAGATGAGGTCCGGCTTCTACAGCCCCTACTTCATTGTCCCCAAGAAAACCGGTGGGTTACGGCCAATCCTGGACTTGCGCATGCTGAACCGCTCCCTTCACAGGCTGCCGTTCAAGATGCTCACCGCTTTACGCGTTTTCGAATGCGTGCGGCCCCAGAATTGGTTTGCAGCGATCGACCTGAAGGACGCCTACTTTCATGTCTCCATTCTTCCTCACCACAGACCGTTCCTACGGTTTGCTTTCGAGGGGCAGGCATACCAGTACGCGGTTCTCCCCTTCGGGCTAGCCCTGTCTCCTCGCATCTTCACGAAGGTCGTTGAGGCTGCCCTTGTTCCCCTTCGGGAGCACGGGGTTCGCATCCTGAGTTATATCGACGACTGGCTGATCCTAGCTCACTCTCGAGATCAGGTTTGCGAACACAAGGACCTAGTGCTCCGGCACCTAGCTCGTCTGGGCCTTTGGGTCAACTGGGAGAAGAGCAAACTTTGCCCCGTGCAGAGGATCTCTTTTCTCGGTATGGACATCGACTCGGTCGCCATGTCCGCGCAGCTTACGAGCGAGCGCGCGCAGTCACTGCTGACTTGCCTGAGACAACTCGAGGGCAAGAGTGCGGTTCCACTGAAACTTTTTCAGAGGCTCCTGGGGCATATGGCATCTGCAGCCGCGGTCACGCCGCTCGGATTGCTTCATATGAGACCGCTTCAGCTTTGGCTTCGCGACCGAGTCCCGAGATGGGCATGGCAACAAGGAACGCTCCGAGTACCAGTTACTCCGACCTGCCGTCAGTTCCTCACCCCGTGGTCGAACCTCAGTTTTCTCAGGGCGGGTGTCCCCCTGGAACGAGCTCCCGGCATGTTGTTGTCTCAACAGATGCCTCCACCACGGGCTGGGGCGCCATGTGCAATGGACATGCTGCTGCGGGTTCCTGGACAGGACCCCAGCGGCTATGGCATGTCAATTGCCTCGAGTTGTTGGCAGTACGTCTTGCCCTGCACCGCTTCCGGGCGTTGCTCCTGGGTCAACACGTGCAAGTCCGTTCAGACAATACCACCACTGTTGCGTACATCAACCATCAAGGTGGTCTACGCTCCCGCCGTATGTCACAACTCGCCCGCCACCTCCTCCTATGGAGTCAGAAGCATCTGAGGTCGCTTCGAGCCATTTTCATTCCCGGAGCGCTGAACTGTGCAGCCGACGAGCTCTCACGGCTTCAGCCCCTCCCTGGAGAATGGCGACTCCATCCCCAGTCGGTTCAGCTGATTTGGGACCAGTTCGGGGACGCTAGATCTGTTTGCCTCTCACGACTCGACCCATTGCGCCCTGTATTTTTCCCTGACCGAGGGCACGCTCGGCACGGATGCACTGGCGCACAGCTGGCCGCCGGGCCGCAAATATGAGTTTCCCCCAGTGAGCCTTCTTGCGCAGACCTTGCGCAAGGTCAGGGAGGACGAGGAGCAGGTCATTCTGGTCGCGCCGTATTGGCCCAACCGGACCTGGTTCCCCGAACTCGTACTCCTCGCGACAGCACCTCCCTGGCCCATTCCTCTGAGGAAGGACCTTCTTTCTCAGGGACGGGGCACCCTTTGGCACCCTCGCGCCGATCTTTGGAGCCTCCACGTGTGGCTCCTGGACGGCTCGAGGTAGGTTTGAGTACCCTTCCACCAGCGGTGGCGGCTACCATCACTTCCGCTAGAGCGTCGTCCACGAGACACGTCTATGCGTTGAAGTGGAACCTCTTCGTCGACTGGTGCTCTTCTCACCGAGAAGACCCCCGGAGATGCTCGATCAGCGTTGTGCTTTCCTTCCTTCAGCAAGGGTTGGAGCGAAGGCTGTCTCCCTCCAGCCTTAAGGTCTATGTTGCCGCCATTGCCGCACATCATGACCCCGTCGAAGGTAAGTCGGTAGGGAAGCACGACCTGGTCATCAGGTTCCTGAGAGGAGCGAGGAGACTATATCCTCCTCGCCCTCCTCTCGTTCCCTCTTGGGACCTCTCAGTGGTTCTAACTGCCCTGAAGAGTGCTCCCTTTGAGCCTCTGCAATCAGTTGAGCTTAAGTTCCTGTCTATGAAGACAGTGCTCCTGGTTGCACTGGCCTCCATCAAGAGGGTAGGGGACCTGCACGCATTCTCCGTCGACGAAGCGTGCCTGGAATTCGGACCGGCTTTCTCTCACGTGATCCTGAGACCCCTGCCCGGATATGTGCCCAAGGTTCCTACCACTCCCTTTCGGGACCAGGTGGTGAACCTGCAAGCGCTGCCCCCGGAGGAGGCAGACCCAGCCTTGGCACTGCTCTGTCCAGTTCGCGCTCTTCGCGCCTATGTAGACAGGACGCAGTTTTTCAGGACCTCAGACCAGCTCTTGTCTGTTATGGTGGGAACCTGAAGGGAAAGGCTCTCTCCAAGCAAGGGTTGTCTCACTGGATAGTGGACGCCATTGCCTTGGCATACCAGCAGCAAGGCCGACCGTGCCCCCTTGGTGTGACGGCCCACTCCACCCGGAGTGTGGCATCCTCTTGGGCTCTAGCGCATGGCGCCTCGCTAACAGACATCTGCAGAGCTGCAGGCTGGGCGACACCTAACACATTCGCCAGATTCTATAATCTCCGAGTGGAGCCAGTGTCCTCTCATGTACTCGCTTCAACTAGCTAGTACCGGACCCGCTCAGGTGTCTTCGCTTGCTCGCCATTCCACTCCACGGACTGGATACGTGCGATATTCTCCTCAGGTGAGCTTCCCCGAAAGCCCTGAGCTCCTCCAGCACTCCTGATGTCGGCGCCAGTGTCTCTTGCCTGCGCGTCGGCTAGGTGCCTCCCGTGTGCATGGTCCCTCCCCTGAGCGACCCCCACATGTGTATTTCCACTGTAAGCCTCTCTGAGCATGTGTCTTTCCCTTGGCAAGCCACCTTGCCACCCCTGGGGTTGAAAGATTCCACCTGCGGCTGGACACCCCAGTGTTCTCCATATGTTTCCTTCGGGTCATATGTGTATTCTCTAAGTCCCCCCCCTCTGGGTTGGCATTAATTGCATACTTCCCCTAGCTTGGGATATGCTTCCCAGTGTACCTTGGTATTCCTGTGTTAAATGGAGTCCTTCGTCCGTCTATGACAGGGATCTCTGTTTACGCAGGGCACTGGAAGACAGCTGAGAAGGTGGCGTGATTAGACTGGTAACCCCATTCGTCGTCATCCGATGTAACTCGGAGTGACAACGAAAGGGAACGTCTACGGTTACGTATGTAACCCTCGTTCCCTGAGTAGGGAACGGAGACGTTACGTCTGCCTGCCACTTTCCGCGGGGATCGCCTGAGCTCAGTCTTGGCTCCTCAGCGAAGAAACATAAACTGCTGTTGCAGACTTCCTCCTTTTATACCCACGAGGTGGGGCGGAGTTACGTCATGCAAATTCCGCAGACCCATGGCATTTCTTTGCCATTGGCTCGTTTTGTAATACTCGAAGTTGATAGGCTTTCTAAGCGAAACCCCATTCGTCGTCATCCGACGTAACGTCTCCGTTCCCTACTCAGGGAACGAGGGTTACATACGTAACCGTAGACGTTTTTCTTTGATCTCATTAAATATAAGTTTAAGGAATGTAATCCGGATGTACTATGTTGTCATTATCATGTGAACTAGCATCAGTAACATCGCTACACTGCCATTCACAAATTCTCTCCCGTGGCCTCATGGGATAGTAAAGTGTCCATCGTATGCACACTTCAGAATCTCGCCGGAAGTAGAAGGTCACTCGGGTAATTTTTGCCAACTCTTTTATGAGTACTGTGAATTCGGACATACATAATAGGGAAGTATGTGATTTCTGATGCAGCATAATCTATATCCCTGCAATGCTCCATTCACATTTAAATTCTCTTATTTTGGTAAAATATGACTAGGACATTTTTGACAGATTTTGTGAGATTCACTTCAACAGAAAATAAGTGATGTTCATAAAAGCATTTCATGGGGTCTTTAACTGACATAATGAATGCACTCGTGTTTGTTAGAGCTTTCTTACTGCACTAATTACTGTTAGTTTCACAGAATCTTCAGCCAAAACATTAATTTTGTTTATGTACTCTCCAAAGATTTGACATGATGCCTATTTTCATTTGCTAATTCTCAGAGCAGGCAACACTTTCCTCCCCACCAAAAGTCGGAAACCATCTTATAGTAATTAAAAGTGAGGAAAAACTTTTTTTTTTCTAGAGGATCAGCAAAACTGTTACCTGATAAATTCCTATTCCCAAGAGGCGCATACAATGTACCATCACATTGATCTAATAAATGGAAATAAAAATTGCTTTAATATACCTAGGTGATCTAGGTTGTGATTGCTGTTATTTGAATTATTAATTTCCATGTGACAATTTGATGATCTCAGTGTTTGCATGCATAAAGCAGGGCATTTAAGATATTTATAATGCATGCAACAATAAATATTCCCCTGCGACTCAAGAGAAGCATTTGTTGTTGCATAATGACACTGTAATGTGACATAAAAGCAAAGCATTACTGTGAGAGAAAATATGCTTTTTGTGCTGTATTGATTCAATTACCCCACACATTTTTTCGAGTCAGCCTCGAGGCGCACCTGTGAGCTCATTTAAACCAAGAAGCTTATCGTGAAACTGTGTGTGCGTGCTTGTTTGCATGCATGATGTGAGTTTGTGTTTGCAGCTAGCAGAAAATAGACAGTGTATGCACATATTGCTCTATTGTCCATCTGATTGTATTGAAGAAAAGAAGTGTGAAGGCACAGCAACAGTCAATAGCATGAAATTGGAAACTATGAGGCCGCGTTTCAATCAAGGGAGGAGGGAGAGCCGAGCCGCTATTGACTTACGATCCTGTCACAATCCCTTGATTAAAAATATAGCTTGGTTCAATTTCACAGCATTGACTGACTTATTGATTGCTATTTCTATACTTGAAGTAGCTTTCGCAAAGAAATGAATTGTAGTTATTTGGACTAAGGGAGAACATTACTGAAGGCCAAGGGAACCATTCACAGTCTGCATATCACTTTGCTCAGTGCTAAAACCGGGAATGTATTATAAATTTGATGCACTTTACTTTTCAACAGAAAACATTCTGTGAGCTAAAAAAAAATGCATATAAATTTCTCCAAGACTGCATGAAATCTAAACATCATGGAGTTGTGTGGCTTTTAGTCCATGCGTGTAGCTTTGAACTCCTCAAAACTGACTAAATTAACCTCTTATATTATGCATTTAAAATGTACAAATTAAAAAATATTGGGTTTCACTTTATTTCGATAGTCACTTTAGACATTCTACTAACTATAAGTAACTTTTCAACTACATGTCAACTAACTGTCATTAGAGTATTAGTAGGCTGTAGTAAACTGTCAGTGGACTGTTAGGTTATGGTTAGATGTTATGGTTCGGGTTAGGAGAACAAGTTGACTTGTAGTTGCTAAGTTACTTATAGTCAGTAGAATATCTGTTGGGGGACCAGCAAAATAAAGTGTTATCAGATATTAAGCAGACAGTCTACAAATACTCTAATGACAGTTAGTTGACATGTAGCTGCAAAGTTACTTATAGTTAGTTGAATGTCTAAAGTGGACTATCGAAATAAAGTGTTACCAAATATTGATGCTATTTATGCAAACAAAGCAAATGATAGTTTTGGCTTTTAAAAGAGGAGCAGTCATAAGTAAATATCATATTCAATATTTTTATATAAAATTATACGTTAATATAGGTAATATATATATAAATATATATATATATATATACGTGACCATCGTAGTGACAAAAGCCAATCACATTACTTTCCAGCGTTGCATGAACGCAATTGGTTAGCATCTGCGCTAGGGTATTTTGAATAAGGCAATCTGATTGGCTGACACCTGTGTTGGCACTTGAAAAATGTTCAACTTTTGCCGCAAGCAATGGCAGTGACGTGACGCAACAGAACCCACAATTCAGTTCAGCAACGCATGACGTCACCAATTCAAAGTAAATGAGAAGCTCTCTCTCTCTCTCTCTCTCTCTCTCTCTCTCTCTCTCTCTCTCTCTCTCTCTCTCTCTCTCTCTCTCTCTCTCTCTCTCTCTCTCTCTCTCTCTCTCTCTCTCTCTCGCTCTCTCTCTCTCTCTCTCTCTCTCTCTCTCTCTCTCTCTCTCTCTGCGCATGCGTGGGCGTTTGTGGAGCGTGTGTATGTCCCCAACTCAACAATTGATTGGATGTTGTTTTTAGATACATCATGTTCTGTTTTACAAGATGTTTCTAATGATGATTATTTATTTTGGGGAGGAGATTTTAATTGTACAGAAAATAATTGTGACAGAAATCATATTGAACCCCATATGCCTTCAAGAAAACGTCTCATTTAAATAATAAATAAGCATGAGTTAGGTGACGTGTGGAAGTTTTATCATGAAGATAAAAGACAATATACTTGGGAACATGCACATGACAAGGTTGTATCTATGGCAAGACTGGATAGATTTTATGTGTTTAAGCATCATGCTGGCATTTTTAAAAATTGTTGTATTTTTCCTGTTGGTTTTTCAGATCATTGCATGGTGCAATGTTCTTTTATTTTGAATTCTGTCAAACCTAAAAGTGCTAACTGGCATTTTAATCTAACTTTGTTAGATAATAAGGATTTTATATACACTTTTAAATTGTTTTGGGATGATTACAGAACAAAAAAAGAATCTTTTCAATCAGTACAAAAATGGTGGGATTTTGGAAAAGTACAAATTAAACAGTATTGTCCGCAGTATATATGCTCACAACAGCACCAAGGTTTTAAATCAGTCAGTGAAAGACTTAGAGAATGACATAATTAAGATACAGGAATTGGCAGAATCAACAAAACAGCAAAGCTATTTGAAAATTCTTTCTAAAAAAAAGAGTCAATTGGCAGAATTTTTAGGGGTTAAAACACAGGGAGCTTTGGTCCGGTCAAGATTTATAAGTCTTGATCAGATGGATGCACCTTTAAAGTATTTTTTTAACCTTGAAAGGAAAAATGGGCAAAAAAGAATCATTCACGCTTTGCGGTCTGAGGAAGGAATTCTGTTGTCCAATCCTGTAGTGATTAGAAGGAGGGCAATTGGGTTTTATGAGAAACTGTACAGAAATGAAGTAGGATCAGATGATATCAATGAGAGTGTCTTTTTTGAGGATTTACCAAAAGTGTCTGATGAAGCTAATGCGGAGATTTCAGGTGCGCTTAGCCTGGGAGAACTGCATAAGGCTGTTCAGAGCATGGAATCCGGAAGGGTGCCTGGAATTGATGGCACACCAATAGACTTTTATAAATGTTTTTGGGAAGTTTTAGAAGAGGATCTCTTAGAGGTACTCAATGGTAGTCTGGATAAAGGTCTTCTGCCTTTGAGTTGCCGGAGAGCAGTCCTGACCCTCCTTCCCAAAAAAGGAGATATCTGGGAGATCAAAAACTGGAGACCTGTTTCACTTCTGTTTAGTGACTTTCAAAGATTTTAGCAAACAGATTATCAAAAATTATGAATAAGGTGATCCATCCGGACCAAACCTACTGTGTCCCCAAAAGGTCAATTTTTGATAATATTTCCCTTATTAGGGATATTTATTGTGTCTCTAAGTTATCAAATAGTGACATTGGATTGATATCGCTCGACGAAGAAAAAGCATTTGACAGAATAGAACACGCATACTTATGGAAAACGTTAAAAGCTTTTGGTTTTAGTAAAAGTTTTATAGATAAAATTAAAGTTTTGTATAGTGATGTTGAGAGCATACTCAAAATTAATGGTGGCTTATGCACTCCTTTTAAAGTTTTTAGAGGAGTGAGGCAGGGATGCCCGCTCTCTGGAATGCTATATTCACTAGCAATAGAACCTCTCTTACAACAGTTGAGAAAAAATGTACAAGGTTTTAAATTACCTAATTTTGGAAAAAGTATAAGAGTCTCTGCATATGCTGATGATGTTTTAGTGTTTGTTAGTCAACAGAGTGATGTACAGTTTTTAATGAGTGTACTTCAACACTCTGTTCAAAAAAACTGTCCTCTGCTAAAATTAATTTGGAAAAAAGTGAAGCACTGCTAATAGGGGATTGGAAAAATGGTCCCTTTTCCCTTCCTCCTGGTTTAGTATGGAAGAAAGGAGGCTTTAAATATTTGGGTTTTTTTTTAGGAGATGAAGCAACTGTACAAAAAAATTGGGAAGGAACTCTTGAAAAGGTTAAAGGTCGAATCGAAAAATGGAAGTGGTTAATCCCAAATATGTCGTATAGAGGTCGAACTTTAGGTATAAATAATTTAGTAGCTTCCTCTTTATGGCATAAGTTAACCTGCATTGATCCTCCTTTGCGTCTCTTAGCAGAGATTCAGGCGATTTTAGTTGATTTTTTCTGGGACAAGTTACATTGGGTTCCTCAGAGCGTATTGTTTTTACCTAAAGAAGGAGGAGGACAAGGATTGGTACATCTTCAAAGCAGAGCAGCATCTTTTCGTTTACAGTTTTTGCAAAGACTTCTTAATGGTTCAATAAGTGCAAGCTGGAAAGTAGTTGCGTGTAAAATACTACAAAATCTTGGAAATTTGAAAATGGAGAGAAATCTTTTCTTTATGGACTTGTCAAAATTGAACCTCAATGGAATGCCTGTTTTTTATCAGAATGTTTTTAAAGTGTGGAACATTTTCAAAATACAAAGAGAAGGACATTTTGAATCTCTTCACTGGCTCCTTGAAGAGCCGCTAATATATGGAGCACGCTTTGATTTAACACACAATGACTGTACAATTCCTGGACTCACGGAAACACTTGTGGCTTCCAAAATATGTACAATGGGGAGTCTAGTTAACTAACTAAATATGTTAGAAGAAATAGGTTTATTTGTCAGTGTTTACATTTTCTTACAGGTCAAGCAAAGTTGGCAATCTATATGAGTAGAAAAAACAAGATAGAAATGGTTGCAGATCAAGATATTAATATTCTGGTTTTAGCCACAGTTAAATCCAGAATACTCATTGATTTTCGTTTTTTATAGTTCCATGGATGATGTTATTACATGTGAAATGAAATGGTGTAAGAATTAGGCTCTGTGCTCTGTTATTGATGATTTTTTTTTTCTCTTCTACTAATGTAGAAAAAGTTTTATTTTTATAATTCTTTGTGGTATAAAAGGTAAATGTAAAATGGTAAATGTTGATTTGGTGAAAAAATGTTTCATGTAAAAAAATTGTAGCCTAATAGTCTTTTTTCAAATTAAAAAAAAAAAATCTCTCTCTCTCTCTCTGACAATAGTAGCTGTTACCGATAAAGGAAATAAACTGTCTTCATAAACTGCTACATAGAAAGAGCATTAGAATTAAAGGGCTGATCAAGCAGGGTGAACCGACGCCATGCTAAAGACATGGTTAATCCTTATTGGATTAACCATCAATTGGATTAATCCTACCCTTAAAGTGCCTTAATGTACTAAAACAGTGATATTAAATGATCAAATTCAGTTTACACCTTATGATGATGCATACTATATACAGTCAGGGAAGCAGATGAGCCTAGAATAAGAACGCAGCGTAGAGAGTCCTTAACAAGAAACGTTGTGTTGCGTTATATTCATCTGCTTTCATGTCTTGTCTGGACTTCGGTTATTTTGTGTTTTGCACCATGTTTTGTAGTCCTTCGTAGTTTTTCTTGTTGATTAGTTCTTGATTGTTCCCAGGTGTGTTTTGTTTACCTATCACCCATTGTGTGTATACCTTAGTGTTTCTCGTGCGTTCTTGGTCTGGTGTTGTCCTTTGTTGGATGTTTCGTTGATGTTCTCAGTTCTGCTCCCTGGTTTTCTCGTTTATTTTGGTTTACTTTGGTTGTTATTGTTATTAATTTAATAAAGTTCTCCTGCAGATGGATCCTGCCTTCACTCATCTCTGAGAGCACTCGGAGTCACAGTCTTACTCCATTAATTCTTAGTACAAACCTGGTAAAAATAACTAGTGGGCAGCGGAGGAAAGCCTTGTGTTGCCGTCCAGGTGGTCGTTTCTATAAGTGTTTGACGTCATGTGAAAACTATGAATAAGTAACTGCAACATGTCAATTAACTCTCATTTCAGTAGTAGTAGACTGTAAGGGTTAGAGTTTGGGTCAATAACTTATAGTTAGTAGTAGAGTCTAAAGTGGACCATCGAAATATTATTTCAGTTTTAGTTATTTTAGTAAACAAAGTCCACACAGCACCCGATGATCACGAAATAACCACACACGTTTGCAAGCGCAGTAACTAGTTGTAGTTACTGGTAAAGAAGAAAACTAGCCATGTATCTCCACCCTGACTCCTAGAAAAACCCTAAAACCATCAAATCAGATTTGAAGCTTAGAGCGCTTGCCATTTCTTGTGTGCAATAATAAACATCAGATGATCAATGAGCGGTTGGTGCACAGTGGCGTCTGAGGCCAAGACTATCTATTACCCCTAATGTTGAGCTTTGAGGAACATCAGTCATTCCAGAACCATAACCCGACTTCTCTTAGATATCTTAAATGTGACCTGATGCATTTGGTGCCTGGTGATGTGAGAGGTCAAATCAGATCATGTTTCAAGTTCTTTTTACTTTTCTTGGAGAAACTCAGCCGTCTCTTCAGCTTTTCACTTCCATCCCTGATACTGTCTGCGTATTACGCATTGACACACAGGTGCAGGTGTTTGATGGGCTGGAAATGGATGTCAGTCCGTAAACCGTCCCTATATACTGCATCGCCAAATCTGTCACAGCTGCCAGAGAGATGATGTGCTTCCTCACATTCAGCTTTCATTTCGGCACTGATTTTCACTGTCTTTAACAATGTTGCACAATGTTGCCTTTTCTTAACGACGAATATGAGATCAAATAAGCACATAAAATGGTTAATAAAAAAGCGACAAATAGTAAATACTATCTAGTCATTATAGGCATTTTAAAATTATTGTCTGCTAAGTGGAAGACATATTTTTATTATTTCTTTTCTTCACTGTTCAAAAAACGTAATGCACATTTTGTAATAAGTAAACTTAATCTTAGAGTCATTTTACAGCAATATACTGTAAATGATTTGTATGTTATGAGGAATTGCACAAATAGGCTGAGTTTCATAAATAAATAAATAGAGAATGATACAGTAAAATAAGTTATAGGCCTAATTTTTGTTGTAGTAATCAATTTAAACTATTTGCAAATAATATTTTATTTGAAAATATTAGAGAAGGCTTATAATATGTGTCTCTTTTTGTGCTTTTTTTCTGTATGTAAATGTATTTGTGTGTTATTTTATTGTTTTGATTGGTGTTGTTTTTACAATTTTTGTACAGCACAATGGTCAGTGACAGTTGTTTTATTGTGCTATATAAATAAATAAACTAAACTAAACTAAAATGTGCACACATTTATTCTTATTCATATGCAAACGTTTCTTGTATCGTCACATTCATTTATGAATAACTTGAATCATGATAGATAGCATATTTTCAATTTAAAACAGTGAAATTTCACAAAAATTGTATTAGATAGTCTATTACTGTCGTTTGCTGGACATTTCTAAGAGTCTAATACTTACATCTACTTACATGTTTCCACAAACTCTGGTTGCATTGTGACAGTGTGTTTTTAGATTATTGATTTTTCTAGATATGTTTTATATTATCCATTATTAAATAACCTTTTATTAAGTATTAAATTGAAGTAAAAAATAAAATGGTGAAAAGGAGCAAATTCTATTAAATTCTATCATGTTCGATTATAGTATTCTGTCATCAGCCAAATCTTTATAATATACTTTAGAAATGTATATAATATAAAATATAAATATACATTTAAAAAAAAAAAAAATAATATATATATATATATATATATATATATATATATATGTTTTTTTTTTTTTTTTTTTTTTTTTTTTTACTGCTTTCATAATGCAATTGTTTAAATAAGAAGAACAAGCACAAGTTGCTTTTTGTCTTGTAGAGAGTCCTGAAGGATCAGTGTGAATTGCAAATTTGTCCTTCTTGTTGGCTCTTGTTCACGTATCAAGGGTCGAATCAAATCAGCATGACGGCCGCTTTTCTGTCTTGTCTTTTAAAAACAAATCTGCCACATGTGGAGCATCAGATGTTTGATGCTACACCGATAGACAATAACGCAAAACACTATTTTCTCTACCATAATAAAATAAGCTCACTCAGTTAATCCAGAACTAAAAAAAAAAAACAAGTCTCATTTGTGCTGTAACAAAATCATTTTTGCCCAGAAGATTGTAAATATGCAAATAAGAAGAGTCTTAAGCTTTCCCAAGTGAAATGGCAGAGTTATATTTCTAACATTGAATGTGTCTTTACACTTTCAAATTTAAGGCACCTAAAGAGGCAATCTTGTCTGGTCTCCATAGCAACAAATACATTTTAGCTCTTGACCTTTACTGAATAACAGAATTACGCACAGCAGTCATGTTCCAATTAATAAAAGCCTGGAGGAAGGCCATTTACTACCCAAAAATATGTTTTGGAAGGCAAATCCTAAAATCAATTAATTTTATAGTTTATTTGTCATCTTAATTTGTGTGTTTCCTATAGACTTGAGCCTCGGCTCCAATCAAAGAAAGTTCAGTCTAATCAAGTCTGAGGTTACACTGGAAGCAATAATGCACGACCAAAATAAGTATGCAAAATTCATGTAGGTTGTTATTATATTCTTACCTTAAACAAAAGAAGCAGACAGCACAGACTCCTGAGAACATGCAAATTCACCAGAGATAATGAGTTCCCTTTCGTTGTCACTCCGAGTTACGTCGGATGACGACGAATGGGGTTTCGCTTAGAAAGCCTATCAGCTTCGAGTATTACAAAACGAGCCTATGGCAAAGAAATGCCATGGGTCTGCGGAATTTGCATGACGTAACTCTGCCCCACCTCGTGGGTATAAAAGGAGGAAGTCCGCAACAGCAGTTTATGTTTTCGCTTCGGAGCCAAGTGTATTCTTCTCTCCACAAGCCATCTCTGAATTGTCAGCTTTACAAACGAGTACCTCGAGTGTTGGTGTGACGGCGATCTACGGCGAGCGCGTGCTTCCTGCTGATCTGTTGCAGTGGTCTGCCAGTCGGTGCGTGTCTCCCCGGGTGCTTCAACACTTGAGTTTTCTCTCACTAAAAGAGCTTGCACGCGGCACGTCTTTTTAAAGACGGCTCGCCCGTGCATTTCAAAAAAAAAAAAAAAAAAAAAAAATGAATGGTGCGGCAGCTTGGTATCGGACTCTGATGGGCACGAGCGTTGTCTAGTATGTTTGGGCTTGATCATGCTAGAGCAGCGCTCGTGGATGACTCATGTTTTCTCCATGGAAACATGATCATCGCGTCATTAAGGTCGAGACTCGGTGAACTCACATGAGTGAGAGTCCCCTCATCCACCCCCCGATCTTCGGCTGGTGGCCAGGGTGACCTGAGGGTTTCGGTCTGGAACACGGCGCCGACTATGTGTCCGCGACCCCAGCCCCCCTCTTCAATGACGGTGCCCGCTAGTGAACAGGTGATTCCCACGGGTCTACCCTCTGGTGGCCCGTGTGTTTCATTTGAAGCTACAGAGGATGATATTATGTTTGTAGCAGCTTCACTAGGTGGGTTTGATTTTCCTGGAAGTGACGACTCGTCGAGTCTGATCCGGAGATGACGGCCATGCTTTCCCGGGACGATTGGTTTTTGGGTGAGGCCGCCGACCCTCGTCCACGGCAAACCCCAATACCGTTCTTCCCGGACGTGCATGATGAGATCAGGGGCCATTCGCTGATCTCATCCGCCTTTCCTCCCCTTGATGGGGCCGCTGCCCGTGGGTACACTGGGGTTCCCCCGGCTGAACGCTCTGTTGCGATGCTATGTGTCCTCAGAGTGCTTCTTCTCGGCGCAATCCTAAGCACCCGTCCGTGGCCTGTAGTTTTTCGTCTACGCTTGTGGCGAGATCCTATAGCGCCACGGGACTGGCGGCCGCCTCACTGCGGCCATGGTCATTCTGCTGGTCTACCTGACCCAGATGCTCATGGACCTGCACGAGGGCGGGACTGACCCAGGGCTCTTCACTGAGCTGCGCGCCGCCACTAACCTTGCTCTCTGAGCGACGAAAGTGGCCGTACGCTCCCTGGGTCAGGTGATGCTCACCAATCGGTGGCCGTACCTGTTGGATGTGCTGGATGTCGCGCGGACCCGTCTGTCCGACATTCCCATATCCCAGGTCGGCCTCTTCGGCGGTGCGGTTGAGGGCTGGCCCAACAGCTCTCAGCCATCCATGAGCAGACTGACGTTGATTCTGTCCCGACGGCCCCGCCGTCCGCTCAGATCCCTCGGTCTGCCCACCGCCAAGGGTGCCCTTCCGCGGCTCCCACCCTGCCCGTTCACCCGGGCCGGCTCTGGGGGCCGCGGGCGGACGCCACAGCCCTCTCTAGCCCGCCCCCCGCTACACGCCGGGTTAAGCGGCGCTCCTGAGACGGGCTCCTCGGGGATGGAGCAGGTTGAGGTCGACTCTGTCCCGATGGCCCCGCCGTCCGCTCAGGTCCCTCGGTCTGCCCACCGCCGAGGGCGCCCCCCCGCGGCTCCCACCCCGCCCGTTCACCCGGGCCGGCTCTGGAGGCCGCGGCCGGACGCCACAGCCCTCTCCAGCCCCGCCCCCCGCTACGCGCCGGGTTAGGTGGCGCTCTTGAGAGGGGCTCCTCAGAGATGGGACTCAGTTCTTTCCAGGAGTTGGGAGCAGGACCACTCCTTTCCCCGGTGGAGGGCCGGGGAAGAATCCTATTTCACAAAGAACTGACTCTCCCGTCTCTGAGCACACAGAGTTCTCGGACGACACAGAGCGCCGCCCTCTAGCCGTGCTCTCCTCGTCCCCCTCTGTCCGAGAGGTGGTTGACACGGCGTGCCGTCCACGGACCGCTTCGCCCCTGTCCCCCTCTGTCGCCAGACCCCTGGCAGAGCAGGCCCCCGCGGGACGACCAGCCTGGTCCTCCCCTGGCCCCCTCTGCCAGGGCGCGGTTGCTAACTGTGCCCCCACACCGGGCCGCTATGCCGTCCACGTCTGGGCCAGTTACTCCGCTTCGCTGCCCCTCGGGGGGGACGCCTGTCATCGCGTGATCCCGCCGGTTCAGTTCCGGGGAGCCTGGCTAGAGCTTCCCCGTCTGTCCCGCTGGATCGCGCGTTCCGTCAGGCTCGGCTTGCGATTCAGTTCGCACGGTCTCCTCCCCGCTTCAGGGGAGTCCGCTCCTCTTTGGTCGGTGGTAATGCCCCCGTCATGAGAGCAGAGATTGCCACCCTGCTGGCGAAGGGTGCAATCGAGACTGTCCCTCCAGCCGAGATGAGGTCCGGGTTCTACAGCCCCTACTTCATTGTCCCCAAGAAAACCGGTGGGTTACGGCCAATCCTGGACTTGCGCGTGCTGAACCGCTCCCTTCACAGGCTGCCGTTCAAGATGCTCAACGCCAATCGCGTTCTCGAATGCGTGCGGCCCCAGGATTGGTTTGCAGCGATCGACCTGAAGGACGCCTACTTTCATGTCTCCATTCTTCCTCGACACAGACCGTTCCTACGGTTTGCTTTCGAGGGGCAGGCATACCAGTACGCGGTTCTCCCTTTCGGGCTAGCCCTGTCTCCTCGCACCTTCACGAAGGTCGTCGAGGCTGCCCTTGTTCCCCTTCGGGAACACGGGGTTCGCATCCTGAGTTATATCGACGACTGGCTGATCCTAGCTCACTCTCGAGATCAGGTTTGCGAACACAGGGACCTAGTGCTCCGGCACCTAGCTCGTCTGGGCCTTCGGGTCAACTGGGAGAAGAGCAAACTTTGCCCTGTGCAGAGGATCTCTTTTCTCGGTATGGACATCGACTCGGTCGCCATGTCCACGCAGCTTACGAGCGAGCGCGCGCAGTCACTGCTGACTTGCCTGAGACATCTCAGGAGCAAGAATGCGGTTCCACTGAAACATTTCAGAGGCTCCTGGGGCATATGGCATCTGCAGCCGCGGTCACGCCGCTCGGATTGCTTCATATGAGACCGCTTCAGCTTTGGCTTCGCGACCGAGTCCCGAGGTGGGCATGGCATCAAGGCACGCTCCGGGTACCAGTTACTCCGACCTGCCGTCAGTTCCTCACCCCATGGTCGAACCTCAGTTTTCTCAGGGCGGGTGTCCCCCTGGAACGAGCTTCCCGGCATGTTGTGGTCTCCACGGATGCCTCCACCACGGGCTGGGGCGCCATGTGCAATGGACATGCTGCTGCGGGCTCCTGGACAGGACCCCAGCGGCTATGGCATGTCAATTTCCTCGAGTTGTTGGCAGTACGCCTTGCCCTGCACCGCTTCCGGGCGTTGCTCAGGGGTCAACACGTACTAGTCCGCTCAGACAATACCGCTACTGTAGCGTACATCAACCATCAAGGTGGTCTACGCTCCCGCCGTATGTCACAACTCGCCCGCCACCTCCTTCTATGGAGTCAGAAGCATCTGAGGTCGCTTCGAGCCATTTTCATTCCCGGAGCCCTGAACTGTGCAGCCGACGAGCTCTCACGGCTTCAGCCCCTCCCTGGAGAATGGCGACTCCATCCCCAGTCGGTTCAGCTGATTTGGGACCAGTTCGGGGACGCACAGATAGATCTGTTTGCCTCTCACGACTCGACCCATTGCGCCCTGTGTTTTTCCCTGACCGAGGGCACGCTCGGCACGGATGCACTGGCGCACAGCTGGCCGCCGGGCCGCAAATATGCGTTTCCCCCAGTGAGCCTTCTTGCGCAGACCTTGCGCAAGGTCAGGGAGGACGAGGAGCAGGTCATTTTGGTCGCGCCGTATTGGCCCGGCCGGACCTGGTTCCCCGAACTTGCACTCCTCGCGACAGCACCTCCCTGGCCCATTCCTCTGAGGAAGGACCTTCTTTCTCAGGGACGGGGCACCCTGTGGCACCCTCGCCCCGATCTCTGGAGCCTCCACGTGTGGCTCCTGGACGGCTCGAGGTAGGTTTGAGTACCCTTCCACCAGCGGTGGCGGCTACCATCACTTCCGCTAGAGCGTCGTCCACGAGACACGTCTATGCGCTGAAGGGGAACCTCTTCGTCGACTGGTGCTCTTCTCACCGAGAAGACCCCCGGAGTTGCTCGATCAGCGTTGTGCTTTCCTTCCTTCAGCAAGGGTTGAAGCGAAGGCTGTCTCCCTCCACCCTTAAGGTCTATGTTGCCGCCATTGCCGCACACCATGACCTAGTCGAAGGTAAGTCGGTAGGGAAGCACGACCTGGTCATCAGGTTCCTGAGAGGAGCGAGGAGACTAAATCTCCTCGCCCTCCTCTCGTTCCCTCTTGGGACCTCTCAGTGGTTCTAACTGCCTGAAGAGTGCTCCCTTTGAGCCCCTGCAGTCAGTCGAGCTTAAGTTCCTGTCAATGAAGACAGCGCTCCTGGTTGCACTGGCCTCCATCAAGAGGGTAGGGGACCTGCACGCATTCTCCGTCGATGAAGCGTGCCTGGAATTCGGACCGGCTTTCTCTCACGTGATCCTGAGACCCCGGCCCGAATATGTGCCCAAGGTTCCTACCACTCCCTTTCGGGACCAGGTGGTGAACCTGCAAGCGCTGCCCCCGGAGGAGGCAGACCCAGCCTTGGCACTGCTCTGTCCAGTACGCGCTCTTCGCGCCTATGTAGACAGGACGCGGTGTTTCAGGACCTCAGACCAGCTCTTTGTCTGTTATGGTGGGAAGCTGAAGGGAAAGGCTCTCTCCAAGCAAAGGTTGTCTCACTGGATAGTGGACGCCATTGCCTTGGCTTACCAGCAGCAAGGTCGACCGTGCCCCCTTGGTGTGACGGCCCACTCCACCCGGAGTGTGGCATCCTCTTGGGCCCTAGCGCATGGCGCCTCGCTAACAGACATCTGCAGAGCTGCAGGCTGGGCGACACCTAACACATTCGCCAGATTCTATAATCTCCGAGTGGAGCCAGTGTCCTCTCATGTACTCTTGCTCGCCATTCCACTCCACGGACTGGATACGTGCGATATTCTCCTCAGGTGAGCTTCCCCGAAAGCCCTGAGTTCCTCCAGCACTCCTGACGTCGGCGCCAGTGTCTCTTGCCTGCGCGTCGGCTAGGTGCCTCCCGTGTGCATGGTCCCTCCCCTGAGCGACCCCCACATGTGTATTTCCACTGTAAGCCTCTCTGAGCATGTGTCTTTCCCTTGGCAAGCCACCTTGCCACCCCTGGGGTTGAAATATTCCACCTGCGGCTGGACACCCCAGTGTTCTCCATATGTTTCCTTCGGGTCATATGTGTATTCTCTAAGTCCCCCCCCTCTGGGTTGGCATTAATTGCATACTTCCCCTAGCTTGGGATATGCTTCCCAGTGTACCTTGGTATTCCTGTGTTAAATGGAGTCCTTCGTCCAGTCTATGACAGGGATCTCGATTTACGCAGGGCACTGGAAGACAGCTGAGAAGGTGGCGTGATTAGACTGGTAACCCCATTCGTCGTCATCCGATGTAACTCGGAGTGACAACGAAAGGGAACGTCTCGGTTACGTATGTAACCCTCGTTCCCTGAGTAGGGAACGGAGACGTTACGTCTGCCTGCCACTTTCCGCTGTACCGCGGGGATCGCCTGAGCTCAGTCTTGGCTCCTCAGCGAAGAAACATAAACTGCTGTTGCGGACTTCCTCCTTTTATACCCACGAGGGGGGGGGGAGTTACGTCATGCAAATTCCGCAGACCCATGGCATTTCTTTGCCATAGGCTCGTTTTGTAATACTCGAAGCTGATAGGCTTTCTAAGCGAAACCCCATTCGTCGTCATCCGACGTAACGTCTCCGTTCCCTACTCAGGGAACGAGGGTTACATACGTAACCGAGACGTTCACTAGTTTACCAATGCATTTGCATTTTTTTAATAAGAATACTGTCCATTACAAAACAAAGTGCAGATTAATGCATAGTACTTCTGTACAGTATGAGCTGCAATATTCAGGTTTATTTATTTGAAAAATATGTATTTTTATTTTCTTTTTATTTGCACACATACATGTTGTGTTTTCATGTTTTATGGGGACTTCCATACATAATAATTTTTATTCTTTCCCCTTATACCTACACATCACACAAAACTTTCTGCATTTTTACATTAAAAAAAAAGAAGCTAAGAAGGCTGAAAAAAATATGCATTGTTTATGTTTTTGATGTTTCATTCCTAAAAGTTCCAAAAATATAACCTTTCATTGAAGTAAATCAATTGAAACTAGGGGGGAATAAATGTAAAATAAATGTTTTTTTGTTTGTTTGTTTGTTTTTTTGTCTAATACACATTGGCCACAATTATTAGAGCCCTTTAGAAATCAATATGAGTAAAATATCTCTGAAGTATATTCCCATTCATATTTACATTTATTTATTTATTTATTTATTTATTTATTTATTTATTTTACCCCTCCTTGAACTGCCACCTTAAGGTGGTGGAGGGGTTTGAGTACCCGAATGACCCTAGGAGTCCACAGGAGTATAAATATGAGGAAACACAAAGGCAAAATTCCCTTAATCATAATCAGTAATAGCAAAGAATATAGTTCTGATGTGCAGTAAAATGATTGTTGAGCTTTACAAAATAAAAAGCTATGAGGAAAATAGCTAAAGCATTGAAATTTCCCATTACCTCCATCAGGGCAATAATTAAGAAATTCAACAACTGGTGATGCAAATCTGCCAGGAAGAGGACGTGTGTCTATATTGTCTATATGCATGGTGAGGAGGTCGAGTAGCCAAAGACTCTAAGGATCACAGATGGAGAATTGCAGGGATTATGTGAGGTTTGGGTTTAAAAAGCCTAAAATATAAATATATATATAGCATATTCGGTTGGAACTTTCTGTTCAACTGATTGTTCAAAAAGCTCATTCATTCAGTAAGGAAACACCTCGGTGTTTTTCTTCTCAGTGCTGTGGCTTAGTTTTCAACTATTTTCATTGGTAATATGGTGTCTAAAATGTACATCACTTAATATTAACTTCTTGTTTATTAAACTTGTATAAAATCAAAATCACATTTGTTATCATGCTGATATCTGGAGAAAAACTGCACTCTCTTCGTGTGATATTATATTAGATGAACTATATTAAATGATATAAACCGACTAAATCACAGTGAAAGCATTAAAATCTAAATGCGCACCCGGACTAGTCTAATCTACAAGACTGACGTTACATCACGTAATGTACGCTGAACTCTATGGGTGTGTGTGTGGGGATATACAGTACTGTATTACAAGCTAGGTAAAAGCAGACTGTATTAATCAAGGGTAAGTTAACGTTAAACGTTATAATCGCTAACATAGCAGACTACATCAGTGACAAAAGTAGCTACATTGGTACACAAGTTTGACATTTGTTTTTTGACAAGATTTATTAATGACTCAGCATCATCTATATTAAAGAGAAAATAATCACTTCATCCGATGTTTAAAGTGAATAAAATAACATTGACTTACTGGAGTTCCACAACTACTCAAACACTTAGATCATTTCTCCCGCCACCGGAATGTGTGTGTGTCGGTGGTGAGGTAAAAGGGGCGGAGGCAGTGGACCAAAGCACTGTGAGGCAAGGGAGGGGGGACTCAAAATGTTTAAAATGTTTTTTTTGTTGTTGCCCCGTTTGCATTTGTATTATTTTATTTCTTAAACAATTATTGTAAGAATATAGCATTATTTTATTTACAACACACATATTTTAATGATATGTTAGGGGGGACAACCTTCAGATAGGGGGGGGGGGGGGTCCTGACCCCCCCGACCCCCCCGCGATTTCCGCCTATGCCTACACCATAAACTAAACACAGTAACGAACAATGATGTTGATTTTACCATATCAATCCGAGCGCGAGTCCGATGATGAAACATTGGAAGAACTAGTTATTGAACACGAACCTCCATCACAAGGACGACTCGAGCAGGACGTTTCTCAGTGATTCACTACTCAGTTTGAGGTACATTATGAGATGTTGCAACTGTAATTCCTCACCATCGGCATTAACAAATGCATGTCCATAAACAAACCGATTATTTTACTTGTACTTATTTATTTACAGAGTATTTTTAACATGTGTACGGTTAACATGTGGAAACTGTATCAATAACAGTGCATACATTAGCCGCTCTAGCGTGAATGACTGATGTAACAAACGTTGGTAAAACAAATCTTGCTCCATGCTTTAGTATGTGAGAATGACAGACAATCTGCATTAATAGACAGTTTTAGGTAATAGTGGTCCACAGCTGGATAGCAGAAGTATTTCAGTAAGACAGTAATAATGTGCGTTAACCAGTTAGCAGGAGACAAACACAATATAAAACTCAAAACAAAGTATTTTTAACACCATCTTTTAAGAGTAAGTGAATCCTGCATTGAACTCCGAGATTTAAGAAGAAGTCGTCAGTAAAATAAAGGGAATATATACTGTTGTGGTATCGTGGTAAAGATGAATTTTACTTAATTTTGAAAGACAATAACTTTCAGATTTAAAACTTTGCAGAATGTTTTCATTTACTTAGTTACACACTACATGAAAGGTCATTTTCAAAAATACATAATAGGGGCACTTTAAAATCAACACAAAAATGTATCACCGAGCACAAAATGAAGCTTCTGCCATGACCATCCCAGTCCCCTGACCTGAACCCTGTAGAAAATGTACTGAAGAGGAGAAGCACCAACATGGAGCTGGGAATCTGAAGGATCTGTGTGAAGGAATGGTCTCTGATCTCGAACCTCATCATCAGGAATTAAGAAGACTCAAGAGATGCTTCCTTGGTAAAAGGAGGTTACTGAACAAAGTGAATAAATTGTGGCCAATGTTTCAAAATGAGATTCCCCATCCCCCCAATGCAACAATGCAGATGTATTTTCACAAACTGCATTGCTCATATCTACCAAGGGGGCCAATAATTCTGACCACATACATATCCCATCTGTTATAAAGCAAATAATCACACTACAATTGCCTCAGAAAATTCTGGTCACTATAGTTGGATATACTAATCCTAATGATGCTGCATACTGTTGCTATAAGAAAACTTTTGTGATCACTCATAGGGCTCTGCTGTGCTTTTATGTGCCAGAGCATATCAAAGTTCTGTCTTGTGTAACTAGCTGTGCGAGAGTCAGAGCCAATGGAGACAAACGGCCAATGAACATCTGCTTTATGCTGATAAGAAACCACATGATCACCAGAGAAAACCATATCATTATTGAACATAAACAAACGTTATGGTCTGGTCACCTTTGAAACATGGTGATCTACAATTCGACCGCTGCTTTCCACGGTTATTTAAGACGCACACTGCTGATGCTCCAGAAATGCCTGGTGTTTGCAGTTGCAGTTTGAATTTACCTGCATTAAATGTGCTGTGAAAGAGTAAAATCACAAATTGAAAAAAAAAGCAGAAATAAGCAAGGATTATAGACTGATTCCTTGCTGCATAAAATATGAAAAGTATCTCTCACTGCCACTGTCAGTTAAGTCCAATAATATTTACTTATTAAAATCAGCATTCATCATTGCTCTCAGTATTGCCAGTGTCATGATTTTCCCTGCACAATTGGGCTATTTCGAAAATGCTGTTGGAGGAAAAATTACCAAAAGAGGTTGGGTTTTTTGGGCTACTTTTATAATGTACCAGCTGCCAAAAAAATGTATTTGTAGACAAAAAAAAAAAAAAAAATTCAAATGGAGCCTTTTACTTATGTGTATTGATCACTGGAATGAATACCTCGCTAACTAAGGACCGCTGAAAGAGCAAGTGTGTGAGAGATGGTATATGGAGGCACCTGTAGTGTTACATCGCAAACTAGAAGCGACGTGAGTTTCACCCAGAAATTGGAAATGAATTAGGTTAATTGAGTTTGCCATTGTAGTTTAAATGCACATTGATGATTTTGTGTAGAAGAAGAGTGAATCAAACAGAAAAGGATGTAGCATATGATTAATAGTCTTTAATCAAATCATAACATTCCAGAGAGGATTTTAACTTAATGAATGGAGATTTTCAACAAAAAAAAAAACATGGAAGTGAAAGGACAATTTTCATTTTAAGGCAGAAACTAGAAAGTTATGCCATTGTATTGTATGCTGTTGGTCCTCCGCCTGCTGCCAAAAACAGCACCGACCCAAAGAGACATGGAGTCCAACACCCATGAAGGTGTCCTGTGGTATCTGGCACCAAGACATTAGCAGCAGATCCTTCAAATCCTGTAGGTTACAAAGTGGAGCTGCCGTGGATCGAACTTGATGCTCAATTAGATTGAGATCTGGGGAATTTGGAGGCGAGGGCAACACCTTGCTGATACTCTGGCTTTTATCTTGCTTAGTTGGGGACACTTAATAGTCAACAATATTATTGATCTGCCTGCATTGACACCATTATATGAGAACTGAACTGAGTTGGACGATGACATCACTCTCCAGAGCAGCTATATATACACTCACCTGAAATATTATTAGGAACACCATACTAATACTGTGTTTGACCCCATTTCGCCTTCAGAACTGCCTTAATTCTACGTGGCATTGATTCAACAAGGTGCTGAAAGCATTCTTTAGAAATATTGGCCCATATTGATAGGATAGGATTTGTGGGATGCACATCCAGGGCACGAAGCTCCCGTTCCACCACATCCTAAAGATGCTCTATTGGGTTGAGATCTGGTGACTGTGGGGGCCATTTTAGTACAGTGAACTCATTGTCATGTTCAAGAAACCAATTTGAAATGATTCATGGTGGTGATGGTGCAGTGGATAAGACACATGCCTTTGGTGTGAGAGACTCGGGTTCGAATCCACTGTGAGACACCAATGTGTCCCTGAGCAAGACACTTAACCCCTAGTTGCTCCAGAGGTGTGCGACCTCTGAAATATAGCAATTCTAAGTCACTTTGGATAAAAGCTATGGAGGACCAGCTCTACCATATTTAAACATAAATAAATAAATGCTCAATAAATAAATAAGCATACAATTAAATACCCCAAAAAATACAATGAATAAATGTAGGTAGAAATTAAATTATACAGTGAGACATAAATGTATTTATCTCTTAATTAGCTTCTTTATTTATTCACCTTTGTAATAATTACCTTATTTATGTTATAATATTTCTGTCTGTTTTTTTCTTCCTTTGTATTTTTTTACCCTATTTATTTCTTCAATGCTATTTATTTCTGCCTGTCGTTTTTTACATTTCTGTATGCATTTCTGCCTCATTATGCAAATGAGGAGGGGCTGTGTCTTAAGGGGTCAACTTCTGCCCATTGGTTGGTTTGCATTTTATTGCATCGGTCGAATCTACATGCCACCGGCCACAGTCACAACAAAGATGGCTACTTACGATGAAGTTGTCAGTGAGCTGAGGCATTTAGCAACTGTTTTTGAAAACAATGCTAACGTTATAAGTATTGACTTTATTATTTTTCATTTGGACGCTCTGACAGAACGTGTGTTTCACTTAGCGGCACACATGGACACAGATGTCGACAATGTAGTTTTTCAGAATCTGGAATTCAATTTTCAATTTTCAGAATCAACTTCATCGTAGGTTTATTTATTTATTTATGTATTTATTTTTAAATATGGTAGAGCTGGTCCTCCATAAAAAGCATCAGCTAAATGAATAAATGTAAATTCGAGCTTTGTGACATGGTGCATTATCCTGCTGGATGGATCAGAGGATGGCTATAAAGGGATGGACAAGGTCAGAAACAATGCTTTAAACGATGCCCAATTGGCACTAAGGGGCCTAAAGTGTGCCAAGAAAACATCCCCCACACCATTACACCACCACCACCAGCCTGCACAGTGGTAACAAGGCATGATGGATCCATGTTCTCATTCTGTTTACGCCAAATTCTGACTCTACCATCTGAATGTCTCAACAGAAATCGAGACTCATCAGACCAGGCAACATTTTTCCAGTCTTCAACTGTCCAATTTCGGTGAGCTCTTGCAAATTGTAGCCTCTTTTTCCTATTTGTAGTGGAGATGAGTGGTACCCGGTGGGGTCTTCTGCTGTTGTAGCCCATCCGCCTCAAGGTTGTGCGTGTTGTGGCTTCACAAATGCTTTGCTGCATACCTCGGTTGTAACGAGTGGTTATTTTAGTCAATGTTGCTCTTCTATCAGCTTGAATCAGTCGGCCCATTCTCCTCTGACCTCTAGCATCAACAAGGCATTTTCCCCCACAGGACTGCCGCATACTGGATGTTTTTCCTTTTTCACACCATTCTTTGTAAACCCCAGAAATGGTTGTGCGTGAAAATCCCAGTAACTGAGCAGATTGTAAAATACTCAGACCGGCCCGTCTGGCACCAACAACCATGCCACGCTCAAAATTGCTTAAATCACCTTTCTTTCCCATTCTGACATTCAGTTTGGAGTTCAGGAGATTGTCTTGACCAGGTCCACAACCCTAAATACATTGAAGCAACTGCCATGTGATTGGTTGATTAGATAATTGCATTAATGAGAAATTGAACAGGTGTTTCTAATAATCCTTTTGGTGAGTTTATGTATACAGTATCTCACGAAACTGAGTACAGCCCTCACATTTCAGAAAACATTTTAGTATATCTTCTCAAGGGACAATACTATAGATATGAAACTTGGATATATTTTAGTCCAAGTCGGTTTGCATGGCCGTCGTCCCAGAAGGAAGCCTCTTCTGAAGCTGGCTCACAAGAAAGCCCACAAACAGTTTGCTGAAAGCAACCTGTCCAAGAGCATGAATTACTGGAACCAGGTCCTGTGGCTTGATGAGACTAAGATAAACTTGTTTGGCTCAGATGGTGTCCTGCATGTGTGGCGATGCCCTGGTGAGGAGTAACAAGAACATTTTGTCGTGCAGTCGAGCATGGTGGTGGTAGCATCATGGTCTGGGGCTGCATGAGAGCTGCTGGTACTGGGGAGCTGCGCTTCATTGAGGGAAACATGGATTCCAACGTGTACTGTGACATTCTGAAGCAGAACATGATGCCCTCCCTTCAGAAACTGGGCCGAACGGCATGATAATGACCCCAAACACACTGCTAAGATGACAGCTGCCTTGCTGAGGAAGCTGAAGGTGAAGGTGATGGAGTGGCCAAGTATGTCTCCAGACCTAAACCCTATTGAGCACCTGTGGGGGGTCCTCAAGCGGAAGGTGGAGAAGTGCCATGTGTCTAACGCCAGCAGCTCCGTGATGTCATTATGGAGGAGTGGAAGAGGATCCCAGCAACAACATGTGCAGCTCTGGTGAACTCCATGCCTAGGAGGATTAAGGCAGTGCTAGATAACAATGGTGCTCACACAAAATATTGACACTTTGGACACAGTTTTGACATGTTCACTACTCAATTTTGTTGCCAGCTATATTGATAATAATGGCTGTATGTTGAGCTATTAAAGCTATATAAATAAAGGTGACTTGACTTGACCCAGTCACCTTGCTATAACAATTTGGCACTTGTCAAAGTCACTCAGATGGTTATTCCTTCCCATTTCCCTTGCATCCAACATGTTGATTACAAGAACCAATTGTATAGCATCTAATCAACCCAGACCTCAATAGGTGGCCTTGTTAGGAGATGATCAACGATATTCACTTCACCTGTGACTATATAATGTTCACAATATACTGTGCCTGGACGCAGGAAAAAAACTCAGGGTTATTGGCATAAAACTCTTCATTCATATCTGTGAAATACAACATATATAATTTCAGTTCATCATCCGTAAAGGTCAACTGTGAGTGTCCGTCATTTAATTGGCTCATGTTGAGATTTAAACGCAACTAGCTTTGTACAAATGGAAAGAAACTCATATTACTTGAGCCATCTTCCTCACAGTTCACCTTTTTAATCATTTTCCAGCGGTACTACTACTGCCTGACCAGGGTTCTTAGATCATTACTGTGTGTATCAATACCGTCCTTCGCAGCTACCTGCATTTTAAACACAAATCTCCTTTGCATACATGTCCTGAAAAACCTTTCTACAAGTAAACATAATTTCATTATGCATGTTCAACAGCAGTCTATAAAAACTGCTGTGCCAGCTGCACTGTAGAGCAAACCTCTGAAAACATAATTTCACTCCTCCTAACCCCTTCTTATAGTGTGTGAACACCACAGTAAAACATACTTTTACCCTGATTTATAACCTGCTGGGACAAAGACAGATCTCTCCCAGGTGAACACTTAATGCAAATTTAAAACTACAGATGCCCAAAGGAGTAAAAAAGTTATGGCGGTGCAAAAACAGAGCTGTAAACATAATCAGCAGCCGCATGGTTCATAAATAATGCTGCTAATAACTCAAAACGCCACTTGGTTTCAATTGTCCTGTGGGATGGACTCATATTTTTAGTGTAGCGTCACACTGTGCTATATAGGCAGACGAGTGAAAAATACAGAGAGTTCATTGAGCGAGTCAGAGACATGGATCTTAAAATTATATAATACATAATTTTAATAGTATAAAATTGTTAAAATATCTGATCCAAATAGCTTCAGAAGAATTTTGGAGGGACTCAACTCAACTAAATATTTATTTATCATCACAGAAGTATTGTACTGTCTGCAAAAACAGTCCTAAATACAAGATTTAATCCAGTAATGTCACTAGCGTCAATGCAAGGTCTAACATTACATTTGTTTGATATTTTTGTTCATTTTTGATACAAAATATAAAAACATTAACCATAAGGGGTTACTTTATTTCAATGGTCCACTTTATACATTCTATAAGTGACTTTGCAACTATGTAACTTATTCTACTAACCCTAACCTAAAAGTCTACTAATACTCTTAGGGTTAGTTGACATGTAGTTCCAAAGTTACTTATAGTTAGTAGAATGTATAAAGTGGACCATCAAAACAAAATGTAACCCAATAAGGTTCCATTTGTTAACATTAGTTAACTAGATTATTAGTTAACATGAACTAACAGTGGAAAATATTTCTAAAGCATTTTTTAATCCACGTTTATTTCAATACCAACATTTAATAATATTTTATTAAATTTAAAAGTTGTATATGTTATTATTACTGAAATGATACTGCAACAAATGTATTGCTCATTGTTAGTTAGTGCATTAACTAACTCACTAACTAACTAACTAACTAACGGGACTTTATTGTAAAGTGTTACCAATACATATAGCTTTGCTATATAATCTTGATAATTTCAGATTATGTTATTAGATATTAAAGGGTAACTCAACCCCTGGTCAGAGCCTAACTCCACCCACTGGCAATATTTGAAAAATTATGTAAATTTGCACCTGAGACCCACGTCTCTCTGTAGGCAAGGGTGTGGTGAGCTGGTGCCTGCTTACATCACGCAGTACCACAACATCCAATGGGAAAATTCAACTGCAGTAGCCACCGTTCGACCTGAAGAGGGCAGTACTCAGATGTTTTTACACCATATATTGTAGAATTAAAACACTTTATACCCAAATGTAAAAAAATGTACTCGAATCAATGAACAGCATTAATAAAGCCCCAGTCTTACAGATCATTAAAGGGGAACTTGGCAACTCTAGGCATTTCTTCGTTGGTTTTCACTTTTGTTGTCACATGTTTTTTTCAACGAGCTCCCCCTACAGCTGTGGGGGATTTCACACACTGTCGTAAAAAAACTCACTTGCGGCCCCTCCTCCCCCTTTCTACCGCTGCTCATGTGCATTTGTTATTATCGGAGCCGGCCTACTTTATCGCGTGGAGCTATGTCTACCGAGGTGGGTAATACATCATGCACATTGAGGGCGGCGTGTTATGTCGAATTGCCGTAAAGAAGTTTGTGTTTCTCGATCGTTCTCGCTTCCCACGAGACTTCCTATTTCCAACTTACAGGGATGTTAGTCCCCATGTTGCAAGGTTGGTTTTCCGCCTGGGAACGTTGGGGGGAGCGGGGAAAGTCACCATTCTCACCAGAACAGGTTATTAAACAACCCGACAACCCGTTTCCAGATCTGACGAAGGACCTTCGCCTGAACCCGAGGACAATGCAGTGCTGAAGTGGCAACTAGCCTCTCCCTATGGAGGATCCCTATACCACTCTACGGAAAAAGCGTTGTGGAATTTTTCGGTTTGCGTACCTACCCGAAGTGATAAAATAAAATAAAATTCTGCATCAAAATTTATAGACAAGACAAGTATTTTGTTTAGGCATGGTTTATAAGGAATACAAACCTGCGCACATATATTCAAACGCACATAACTATAGAATCAATTCTTAATGCGCATGTGAAGACCATCAGCGTCTATCACAGGTTCGCGTTTAAAGTCTGTTTAGAGAGAACGGTGCCGTCTTAGCGACCCCTAATTTAATAACAAATGATCATTTAGACCGAAGTGAATCAATCAAAAATAACTTTAGCTGGAAAAAACATTATTCAAGAGCCACTATAAAACCAAACCAATCTCTGTTACCTTAAATTATATGTTTATCTCTGTAAAGCTGCTTTGAAACAATCTACATTGTTAAAAGCGCTATATAAATGAGGATGACTTGACTTGACTTAAAACATCCGAATGATTTCTAAACGGTTTTATTAAGTTGAAATAGTTTCCAAGTTCCCCTTTAACTAAAAAAAAAGTTGTTTTAGGGTTTAGTTACCCTTTAATTTATAGATGAAAATGTAATTTTACAGTTAAAATGTGCAGTAACTACAATAAACACAGAAGGAAGGAGCCATCTGAAAAATCATATCTTTAAAATCATATCAAATGGCAGGTCAGACGCATAGATGATATTCAAAAGAGGGGGAAATAACTCCGAAAGAACTCAGACTTCTCTTTGAAACAGAGAAATTCTATCCATGTTCCATATACTGTAGCAACAGATTAAGTGCTGCTTTTCAACAGTCAATCAACATGAGAGTTATGGAGCACAGAGATCATTCACAGCACAGAATCATGGAACAACCTGTCTTCATCAACCTGATTCCACAGCTGTCAGCCGCAGGGACTGGTGTTAGCTGAAATTTGATGCACTGTTGACTTTTCTTATGTTTCTTTTCTCCTCCACTGATCTGAGACAAAGTTCTCAGACAACAGATTCAGGTCTAAATGCACAACTGCTTTACTAACATGAAAATCTTTATTTTATTTTATTTTTTTCCATTTATGAAAGGTGAGATAAGCTTTTAAGATTTGAGACTTTGTGGGTGTACTTTTTTATTTTGAATATTATCTCACATTTATCTGAATGATTGTCAGAATAAAATGGTTCTGATAAGGGTTTTCATTCCGGTTTTGAAACTTGGTATTATATAACAGCAGTTCTCAACTGGTTTTACCTCAGCTGACCCCGATTTTAACTTCACAGGCTCAACAATATGCAAAATTAGTAACACGCATGGAATGAACAGGAAAACTGACAATCTTCTAAATGCATAAACAACAGCAGACGTGTGATTTACCAACCTAACACAGAATAAACAGTAGGACAATTTTAAAAGTAACATTATACAACATTTGGGCCAACATATACTACTATTATTCATAGGGTTAGGTTAAGGGTTATTTGCAATTAATTATGCATAAGTTACTGTTATTACAATAGTACATGTAACAAGGACACCGTAAAATAGTGTGTGTGTGTGTGTGTGTGTGTGTGTGTGTGTGTGTGTGTGTGTGTGTGTGTGTGTGTGTGTGTGTGTGTGTGTGTGTGTGTGTGTGTAAATTATAAATATATTGTGTATTATTAATGTATTCTAATTATTCTAATATATTATTAAATATAGTAAGTAATATAAGTAATATCGTATTATAACAAGGCATTTTAAAAATAATGGGGAAAAACTTGTTTTAAGATATTTGTTTGTTATTGTTATTATATTTTACTATTACTATTTTGTTATTATTGTTAGCTGCATTCTATCATTTGCATTTGCCATAGTTCTCCCAATCCAAACCGACTTGTGACTCACATGGGCCACCCACCAGCTGAGAGCCTCTGCTACACTTGTCAGTTCACACTTACTTTCATGTCCCCTAACAAGTCGGCATACCCCGCCAACATGATTCACCGTTTCTTCATAACAATAGCAAAGACTTTTACAGAGTTTCTCAAAGAGTACGCCATCTTAATTACTCCAGGAATTGACAGCCACCTGTCAGACAAGAAAACTGATGTGAACTCTGAGTCAAAGACTATTATTACATATCTTTCATCCCTCGCCATTTCCACCCGACCGCGCTAGAGATGTTTAATCGTCTTCTTTTTAGCAGCTAGAGGCAGCCCATCTGAGCGACCGTAGGAATGCTTTAATGAGCTTATCTGAGTCAGGAGGCAGATGGCGTTAAGATGGCGTTCCTTTATGGGAAAAGGCCTCGCTAAAGGATGGAAGCGGCGTGTCTTGCAGGAGATGAGGCAAAAAGGTGAGTCATTAGTACGGTCCCAGCCAGTCAGGTTTTTCTGATCCCTGGAGTTTAGAATTACAGATGACGGAATGAGAGGTAAACAGGTTGTCTGGCCTACCGCAGGTTCAGAGGGCTAAAAAAGTAGCGAGGATTCGCATCCACCGCGTGAACAAGCTATGAGCCCATTAGCTCAGCGGTGCTCGGGTGATGCATCTCACAGGCGGTGAGGTGTACATTAAATATAGCCGAGGTCACAGCTCATTCAACCTCTGAAAGCTGCCGCATCTGTTTGGGGGATTAATAGAGTTCAGACCTGAGGACTGTGGAGAGGTTGTTTGGTACACTGAAAAGAAAGACTTCAGGTGTAGATGAGGCTCCATGATTAATGACTATATAAAAATCGGACATTATAAAAAGTAATGATCTAGTGCATGTGATTCAAGTTGCAGTGCTTATACAGGCAATGTGAGTTTGAATTTATTTCTTCTTGGTTCCTTTGTATCTGTATCCATCATGAAAATGGCACACACAAAAAAGCCCAAAACAGGGTACTCTAATGACCATGAGTATGAACATGAACACTGCACGACGCACAAATGCTTTGTGATACTCCACCTGATCTGCAGAGGACGGCTGCTCTGAAGGACAAACAAGAAGAAAGACAAAAGTGCTGAAGGACATGCTGTCTTAATTGCCTACTGTTCTTGGACAAGAAGATAGAAAGAGAAAAAACACAATGATGTGTTTGGTTCAGGTAAACTCTACATTATGAGGACAAAATTTCCCCACAAAGATGGTAAGATCCGAAATCCTTGTGGGGACATTTTTTGGTCCCCATGAGGAAAGGAGCTATAGACAGTATAAAAAAAATTGCATGTTTCTGTGATGGTATAGGGCTTAGGTTAGACGATAGAATATATAATTAACCTGATTTTAAAGCAATGGATATCTATGCAATGTCTTCACTGTGTGTGTGTGTGTGTGTGTGTGTGTGTGTGTGTGTGTGTGTGTGTGTGTGTGTGTGTGTGTGTGTGTGTGTGTGTGTGTGTGTGTGTGTGTGTGTGTGTGTGTGTGTGTGTGTGTCAAAGCAACTGGCTCAACTCTGAGTGTAGCCACCTAGTGCACATAACAATAAATGCAGCTAACTTTTACCTTGCAGAAAAAAGAAAACAGTCACAACAAATCCCTGTCAGTACACAATTGTAACCCTGGCAACCAGTCACAACACAAACATTGTGCATGGTCAAACACCATTCACATTTTTCACTCACATGTTTATGAATAGTGATATGAAAGAAAAGATGCTGGTGACAAAGTTCACCATTGCTCCATGACTCTGTGTGCTTTTATCAAGTCATCTTAGTTTGAATAAGTGAGACTTTAACCCTTATGTGCAGGCAAAATATGAAATTATGATCAATTATGCACAATATACAGTCCCTTCAGTGTGTGATATGAATTTCAATGTGACTCAGTTCTTTGCCTCTGCCTCTGAATGCTGACATGTTTGCAGAAGGGTTTAGCCGTCCAGGTCTGCAGCATTTCATGAAAGTGGTTTCATTCAAATGAACAAAAGAGGTGTGTGTGTGTGTGTGTGTGTGTGTGTGTGTGTGTGTGTGTGTGTGTGTGTGTGTGTGTGTGTGTGTGTGTGTGTGTGTGTGTGTGTGTGTGTGTGTGTGTGTGTGTGTGTGCGTGTGTACTTTATGTATCAACACTCCCACCAACTGGAGAGCAGATGAAAATAGTTTGCTTGCATGTCTTGCACACAGATTCCCCTTTATATTTTATGAATGCCCATTCTGCCTGAATCATTATCAAAATATAATATTTACTGTTTGGTATAATGAGAATCCTGTTATATCTTGTTCAATAGTTATTGGTAAGTGATTTAACATCCGTTAGCTTTCCAGTTGATCTCAAAGTCATGTTACCTCCTACTGCTCATACATACTGATAAAAAATGATACAGTAAAAACAGATGAAGAAATGTATAATTCACTTTCTATACTGAATAAGTTCAAAATATTAAGCAACATCTACATGCTTAATTCAGGCATGCAAATTCAGGCCTCACCCCCTTGTTATCCTCGTCTTGTCATTATTGTCTAGTTAACTTCATCTGTCATTAGTGTTCCCTTTATAATCCCCTTGTGTTTGCTGTCCTGTGCCGGTTCATTGTTTCATACTTTGTGATTCTTACCTGCGTGTTACCTTACCTTACCTTACACCTTACCTTTGTTATTTAAAATGAGTTCTCAAGTATCAGTCCCAAGTAAAAAGTTTTATTCACCGATTTGAATAAGGTTTTACAATCTACTTAACTTTATGATGCAGATGTTTCCAGCATGTACCAGGACATGAATAATTAATAATGTTGCATGGTTACAGCACTGAAAACGAAAACTATTGCAAATTTTGCTTAAATATTGGAGAAAGATACTCTTGTTTCATAGTGGTGCTTGTTACCCCCTTGTTTCATGTAGTAACTGGGTAAGTGTGACATTGCGGGCTGTAAATTAAAGTGGTGCTTGTTACCCTCTTGTTCCATGTAGTTACAGGGTAAGTACAATAAAAATGCATACACAATCTTATATCACTGATTCGGAAACCTTTATTTATTATACAAGCACCACTTACCCTGTAACCACATCAAACAAGATATATTTCCCAGTATTTAAAAAAATTGCAATAGTCTTAGCTTTTCTCGCCTTGAAACATGTTAGCCCAAACTTAAACATCTGCACTTTAGCAAAAAAAAAAATATATATATATATATATATATATATATATAAATATAAATGGACAGATATGTACCCTGTCATTTTTAAAAAGACTAAACAGTATGTATTGGTACACAATTATTACAAAAAGGTAGCAATTACACAGTATGTATTGGTACACAATTATTAAAAAATTACACATTGCTCCCAAATGTAAGATTGTTGTATCATAATAGTAGAATAAGTACCCCTTAGTTCTATAATACTTACAGTATAAATATATATTTTTTAATTCTCCTGGTTGTTACCCCTTTATTCCCCAAACTTAAAATATTGTTCCCTCATACTTACATGAAAGTACTTTATAGGTACACTATAATTACAGAAAGTTACACTGTAAATTCCTCTTAATTACACAGTACTTTCCGGGCTGTAATCTAAAGCGTTACCAAATATATTTAAAATAATTACAGTTTGCTGGCAAAAAAACAGCAACTCCGATCATCTGTGCTTGAGGCCTGAATCATGACATTCTACTAAAGGCTGCTGCATTATCTATTAGGATTTCAGCTGTGTTTTCTCGTTACATAGACGTGCTTTGTTGCATTCTGTCCTTGGAGAAACGAACAACAGACACTAGAAGCTGGTAGGTTTCACCGTGTTGTTACAGTAATCATGTTTTTTGCAGATATTGTTGTTTTCGGTCCTTGGGGATGTGAGCATATTCCACTGCCGGCTGAGAGAGCTCCATTTCAAAGTCTTCTGCTTCGCTTCAAGTACTTTTGTATGGAAATTGGACAGTATTTTCCCCATCTAAAACCACGGGTCACCGCCTGCCTCCTCACTTATGAGGAGACGTGGCCATGAGAGGAGAGACTGCATGAGAGTTTGTGAAGTATTTCAAAGAACCAACTAGTGCACTATCAAATGGAAATCTGAGATATTTGCAGGACCAAATGAAAATGATTGTTGTTGTTCAGTCATCTTTTATTAACAATTAAGATCTATAAACATGGTCAGTGCTTTTTGTTATAAACTAAATGCTATGTCATACGGGTTCAAACGCTTCCTGTGCTAGATCCCAGATAGTAAAGCTTTTTTTATTATTTTAAGTACAAACGCTGACATGTTGGCACGTCTGCTTTGAAAATGAAGTGGTATTCTAAATAATTAGCCAGGTTGAGTGCGTAACTAAGCACAGCCTTCAGTTGGAGAACTGTGAGTCAGACACAAAGTGGGAGCCATCGCCTATATTCCTTATACAAATCATATCAACAAGAGTTTGACACTGTATTTATTGCCAATATGAGCTTTGAAACAAATCTTAAGTTGGTTGAAAGTTGATTGAAAAAGTATTCCTAGTATCATAAAACCGTACACCCACTCTCTGTTTGCTGATCGTCTGATGTTGCACACAATACTGGTAAGAATTTTTTCAATCGGCCAAGTTAGGATCTGATCGGCTGACTTTATGCAACTTCTACGAGTAAAGGCTCATTCACACACCAAGGATGATAACTATAACGATAATGATTCTAAATGTGAAAGAATAGCAGAGTCCACACCACAGCTATAACGGCACAGAGAATCGTTTGAATCACTTTCAGAACGATTTTTTTTTTCAGTTGATGAATGATAAAAATCAGCAGACAACAAAACTGCTGCACGCGCTACGAATAAACAGAACAATATTGTGCGTTGGTGTGAATGCTGATATAGTTATCTTTATAGTTATCTTTCTTGATGTGAACGGGCCTTAAGGGCAGAGGTATTTATTTTCCTCAGACCACACTAGTCGAAGGCCAAAAGCATTTTGTGCATTATTTCTGATATTGCTTCATTACTTTTATTTTATTTATTTTAGTTGCTGAACTTTTAATCTATTAAGGTCTCGCCAAACATTATAACCGAGAAATATTCCAAAATAAACCATTCCGAGTGTACCGTCTATGTAGTATATTTCCAGACAGACAGATAGACAGATAGACAGACAGATAGACAGACAGACAGACAGACAGACAGACAGACAGAAACATTAAGTACTCAGTTTTAAACTTTTCTGATTCTACTTGAAGTCGTTATGTTGTAAATCATTTTGATTCATGACTCAGAACTTATTATTAAAGATTAGTTGCCTATGGAGAAAATTAATAAGAAAAATACTTACACAATGGGCTGCTACAAACTGCTGTCAGTCCAAGTGACTAATGGACCAGACTTGACAAATTCTCACTTAAAAAGGAAAATTATCAAAACACAGCATTTAAAGTTGGACTTTGAATTTGGAAATGTTCAAACCCGAGCAGCAGGTCTATGATGTCATGCCAACTATTCACTTTTAAGTTTATAAAATGCATCAATGAGTAATTCTATCACAATAAGCCTGTTCTGCAAATGTCTGATAATCACACACATAGAATACATGCCAGCATTGCCATTTAGTTTCTTAATACAGCCGTCAGACAAGAGGATGCTACATGGTTGAATGTCTGAGATATCAAGTAAGTACCACGTCTGAATTTATGAAACACAACATGCAGTCAACATATTAGACTGCCAAAAAAACTCTCAGATTAGTTTCAGCTCTACTTAAAATGAACAAGAGAACGTGTTTTACTTCAGAAATCACAGGTGAGGATGAGATATTGGCTATAGAGACACAGTTGTGGCCAAAAGTGATGTCCGGCCTAGGAGAATTACATCTTCACCCTCTATTAAAATTTTATTTAAAATTAGTTGAAGATTTTGTAAACATATTGTTTTTGATTTGACATTAAGACATAACATTTGGCCACTACAATGCACATGTTAATACACTCAAAGGACTTGTCCGAAAACCTTACATCCATTAGTGCAATTGCCCTAGTTAATGATTGACCTGGTTGTAATCGCAGATTTCCACAGGACACCTAATCTAGCACAAACAGAACATAATTTAGCACAGTGTCTATTTCGAACTGAAATTTGCACTGCATTTGTCCTTTGCACGTTTCCCAAGAACACCACCAGGAGACTCTCTTTTGGAGGTCACTGTGGTGTTTTTGAAGCACATTTCATGGAGAGCTGATGGGGACATAACGCATGAGAACTCATGGAACAATTCAAAGCCCCTGTGCATCAAGTTCACTTACATTCTTCCCAAAGTTGTAGCTTGTTGTTCCAGATGTGCTTTTTGTGCCATGGAAAATTGGTCCTATAAGTTCTGGCTCAATTGTAAATGTCTTTAAAGACATCTGCACATCATGTAATCAGACTCATAAACCTAAATTAGTAGCCCAAATTAGCAATGAAGTTCAAAATTGTGCATTATGGTAAAAACATAGCACTGAACAGTGTAGCTTGACATTAAATTACACTTTCAGTAGGTAAGATCACAGCCATCACAGAATCAGAAGGCTGATATTGGTTCTGACCCAGATTCCAGCTGCCAGTTGTTGGCTGGCTGAAAATTACTTGTTATTTCAGGAGACACATGCAGCTATTCAAACCAAACAATGGAAACTATACTAGTCTTGATTAAGGTTACCCACAAATTTCACCCTATAATGCAAAACTTTGAAAAATGCAAGCTGGAATCCAGACTGTGCCAAATACTGTTGGTCTGCACATTGTTAGAGAAAGTAAATAACTCATTCTTCATTGTCTTGATGAAACCTCTGTAGAAACCCTTGATAATGAGTACAAATTAATTTTTAATTTTGGAAGAAAGTCCAATTTATTGACCAAAGTTGCAAAAGAGAAAAACACACATTCACTGTCTTATGCACGATTCATAAACGCATGTTATTCCAAAGAAAAGATGTGTTCCTATTCTGTAATCATTTTTTGTATTATTTTCAACTGATGTAACCAAGGTCATAAAGGCTATCAGTTTATGTTAATGTGAAGAAGGTTACAGCAATAACTGAAATATTACCATTGAGGTCAAAAGCCTGAAAAGTGTGAGCCGGTGAAATACTGAGATACTGATATGACCTTTACACAACATTAACCTTAATCAGCATTAAATTAATGGATTAACTCTTATTACGTTTTTTAGAAGGCATCCATTACCATCGACAGTTGCTGAAAACAATGTCTATAGCTATTTGGCTTTTAATGAACATTAACATTAACCAATAGCCTGCATGACAAAGCCTATAGGTGACGACAGCTGAAAAGAAACGGAGCAAGTTTCTTTCTCCGTAGATTTCCGTAGATTCTCAAGTATATTTCTGTAAGTTTAAGAAAACAAGCATTTTCAACATGCACTGATGAATCATTCACAATAAAACCGGGACATTCAGAAAGTGCATCAAAGTACTATGAATCGAGTCATTTGTCAGTTCATGTCAATTTTAAGGAAAGTTACTGTGTGAAACTGATTAACTACCTACTTTTTAATTTCTAAAGGATCAAGGACACTGTTCAGATATTCTTGTTGCAGTAATTACTGGTTTAAAGCGCTTCTGTTATTCATTAGACTGCAATGGGTTTTTCATTCTATATGATGGCTAATGTTAAGATTATGGGCTGCATAATTCCAAATGAGCTTTCCCTGTAGACTACATAGTGCGATCCGGTGGATTTATTGGACTATAATATACTCTGATCTCAAGCACACTTGAACAATACGAAATGCGACATCAGCAGTTTTGAAAGCCAGAAGACAAGTCCTTAAATTTTACTTGTGCGAGTCAAAGGGGGTGTATACATATATGGTGTCTTAACTCTTAATTAAGTAATTGTACTCTTAACTTAAGTAAATCAATTTAACCATTTGCTTAAGCCATGCTGTAATTTAGCTTGACCCATAAAACCTGCTTTGCAAAGGCCTTCATTTAATAAACTTTTATTCTTACTGAGGGCATCTTTAGGCTTAATGAGTTCCTAAACCGTACAAAGAAAACTTACAAAGTGAAGTCAAATGTAGTGCTTTTTACAATACACCATTGTTCAAAGCAGCTTCACAGAAAATTATGTCGTTAATGTTTATAACATCATAATATCTTCAAGCCTTATAGTCGCATTTAGCTGATTAGAGCTGCATGGAAGATAATGTAGTTTATATTTTGCGACAATGCATGCAGTCGTTAAGTTGAGATTTGCTACAGTATATTGGCTATATCACCCTATGCCAGCATACTTCACAGTATTTATGCAAGACATACTTATTTATCCAACTTCATATAAAGATCTGTGTGATAATATGTCATTGTTAGTGCATTCAATTGACCCTTCGCTAAGCCACGCCCGAAAACCGCCACTGGCCAATCGTATCTTAGCAACCGTAACTAGGCGCGGGAGGTCTGGCAAGCTTTCGAGCGAGGGAAACATGCCGGACCGTTGTGCGTATGGATTGTGCTAATCTGATACCCGGTATCCTAAAAGTTTGGACGGGGAGTGTATTTTTTTTCCTTCCCGAAAATCTAAAAGCCAAGGTGAGAAAGGATGTGCGTGGATCAAGTAGTGTGGGAGACCCCATTCACAACTAAGTGTCGACAGGATTAACAAAAACACATATTGCTTGGAAGTTGGAAATAATTACCGTTCTTTGTTCATAATGCACGTTTTAACATAAAATAAGACGTTTAAAGACAAGAGGGAGGCTCACTGACATACTTTAAAATATATTTCAGCATTTTGTTAATCGACGGCCTACTACCCCTGACTGAGTAACGTTAACTTTAAACCAATCCGATCGCGGCTCTCCCGGTGTTAGTGTTATTCCACAAGATTTATGGATATACTGTTTGATTTATAATTATTAGATTAGTTTCACATTTCACTTACCCTGCTGTGCACGAACATAGCTGTTCCTCGAGTTGTGTGTTTCCCATGTGAATGGTCAGCGTACGGCTGCTGGGACTAACGTTATAGGCTTTAGCTTCAATTTTTATTAAATTATTCTCTAATCGGTTGCATATTATGTTGTGGATATATCCCTCGAATGCATACTGCAGTCCCTTTTGTCTTGCTCTCTCAGATATTTCACATGCTCGCCAAAAATTACTAATTATCTCATTGGGAATGTCTGACACCGGTGCATACACACTGTAATAGATGTGCTAGACGCAAAAGCTTGACAGGCGTAGCAACAGTAACTAAGGAGGGCGGGGCTTAGTGAAGGGTTAATTCCAATCAAATAGAGTCTGTCAAATACAAAAACCACCTGACAGCACTCCTTTCTTAGTCCTTATAGGTTGCTTTACTTTACAGAGCAAGAAAAATAATTGACATAATGAGTGACATCTTGCCTGAAAGAAGTGCAGGGATCGTTTAGATCAGTCAGTACAAATACGACACCTCATCCAGAAAAACTGATTCATTTTAATTTGTTACATTTATATAGCGCTTTTTCTGGGACCTCAAAGCGCTTTACATAGAAGGGGGAATCTCCTCAACCACCACCAATGTGCAGCATCCACCTGGATGATGCGACGGCAGCCATATTGCGCCAGAACGCCCACCACACTCCAGCTTACTGGTGGAGAGGAGACATTGATAAAGCCAATCAGTATATGGGATGTTTAGGAGGCCATGATGGACAGAGGCCAGGGGGCAAATTTGGCCAGGATGCCGGGGTTACACCCCTACTCTTTATCGAAGGACATCCTGGGATTTTTTATGACCACAGACAGTCAGGACCTCGGTTTAACGTCTCATCCGAAGGACGGTGCTTTTTGACAGTATAGTGTCCCCATCACTATACTGGGGCATTAGGACCCACACAGACCATATGGTGAGCACCCCCTTCTGGCCTCACTAGCACCTCTTCCAGCAGCAACCTGATTTTCTCAGGAGGTCTCCCATCCAGGTACTAACCAGGCTCAGCCCTTTGGAAGTGATTTCATTGTGGACATCACAAATGAATCTCATTCGCACTTTGACACGGATCAAATGACTTGTGCATCTTCACTCTTAAAAAAAAAAAAAAAGAAACCAAAAACAAAAACAAAGAAGTGAGAAGGCAGAAGAGCCTTATTTCCGGAAGAGGGTCGTGTACGATTATGTAATGCTGAAGCCATTTTCAGCCCATGATATTTCTCTGGTCCTTGTCTGAACCGCAGGACAAAGGAATTAAATTTGCATTTAAATAACCTCTTTCATCCCCCGTAAAGGAGCCAAAAATGACTGAGGTAAACTCAGATCTCTTGCTCAGCTGCTCCCCAAAATGATACGGCTCATAGCAACACCAAATTTAATAACCTTCCCAAATCTACCTTTACAACCCTCGTCCTGTATCATTGCACGTGAATCACTAAATTGTCACCCGGTGTCTTTAATCTGCCTTTTCAGGTTATGGAAGCTCTTCAGAAGTCTGTGTTCATAATATGATGGCTTATTCATGGATAATCCCTGCTCGCTGCTAATCTCAGCTTGTGAAACTAGAAAAAAAAAAGCGTAATCACCTTATAATGTTATTAACCAGATCACACCCAGAACAGTGTTGATAATGACGGGACTGAACTGCTATGACACAATGATAAGTTTTTTTTTACAATCTAAATATTATCATTATAAAGGAAACATCATTATATTCTTCAAAGAACAGCACTAATGACCTCAGGTAACTCATAAGGGAGAGATTCATTAACAAGCCCATCTCTGAGGAGAATTCACCAGAGACCTCATTGAACAACTCAATGGTCAGTTAATCATTGTTATTCTTTTCATCTTTCGGCATAATGCTAATACTAGTTTGGCAATGAGAAGTATGCACAGTAAGTACGATATGTGGATTTATGTATATATAATATACCCCACCAACCTCAACACTTTCCAAAATGTGACCTCCTATGTAGTAAGTGTCCTAGTGTAAATGAATGAAGTATCATCTGTCTGCTATCTTTTCCTGTCTCATTAATTGACTGAACTGTCAAGTTAAGAAAGGTTACACTTTATTGCAATGGTCCTTTTACTAACTAATTTTACTAACTATAAGTAACTTTGCAACTACATGTCACTAGCTGTCATTAGAGTATTAGTAGACTGTTTGCTTAATATCTGATAACACTTTATTTTGATGCTCCCCCAACAGACATTCTACTGATATAATTAACTTTGAATGAATGAAATCTTTATTTCGAACAACAATTATTAAAATAGAAAATAACAAACATAAAAAAGACAGCAATATGTATGCAATATCCAAAAAAAATAAAAACAAAACCAAGTATAACCACAAAAAAAAAAAAAAATACAAATTTTTATATATATATATATATATATATATATATATATATATATATATATATATATATATATATATGGCATAATAATCAGCCTGTTCGAAATGGGATAGGTAGAAGCCCTAGGCTTATCAGGACCTACCCCCAGTAACTACCCAAACCAAATTTTTAAGTTTAAGATAATACAGAAAAAAAACTACTAATTTAACTAATGCTTTATCCTGAAATTAAGATAAAGATAAAGATGTACTTTGCAACTACATGTCAATTTATTCTACTAACATGTCGAGGTCAGACGTCCGTGAGTGAAACATTAATATACTGGAGCTATACCTTTAGTTGAATTTACAGTGTAATTCTAATTGAAACCAACACTATTTTATTGTATAAAGTCCTATATTTTTTGTTCTTAGGAGGAAATGGAGCAGCACATATTTGCATATTCATCGAAACGTTGCTCTCGGCTACGTGAGCGGCAACAAAATGTTCACTGACAGTATATCGCTGAAAAGGTATTTCAAACTTTTTTTTACCCCCAAACTAAACGAAGAACGAAAAATAACTTTGCTGTGAGTATATCAGGGTCTTAATACCCTAATGATAGTTAGTTATGTACTGTAGTTGCAAAGTTACTCATAGTTAGTAGAATATCTAACGTGGACCATCGAAAAAAAGTGTAACCTTAAAAAATGAAATTAAATAAAATGAAAAGAGATGTTAACTGGATGGCACTGGAAGTATTCCTGACTCATTAATTGACTGGACTGTCAATGCAATGCAAAGCAAACACGAGAAACGCAATATTTAAACCTAAATAAATATGATAACTGGTTATAACTGGTAAAATTAAACAATATGACATAGCACATTGTTGTAAACCATGCACTAAGCCCAAATCTGATCACAGCTTCATTGTTTTTTTGTTTTTTCTATAAAGTCATACTTAAAGTGATTTTATCAGTGACATCAGAGATCATCAATTGGATTCTGATCAACGACCTCATCAGTGACTGCATTTGTCTATATTTGACATTAATTTTACAGATGATTGGAAAACGTTTTGTACCAGTAAGTATCATGTGGCAGAATGTATTTTCACAGTGAATGCACTTCACTTTGTAAAATGCGTAAATGATCATACAGAGCATTTGTAATTCAACTAAACTGCTCAAGTGCTTCTACCTCTTAATACATTTTCTCAAGGATTTTTTGAGACGGACAAAACCTGTAATTGAATAAATAATTTAATACATTTTTGTTACTCTATAATTTTGCAATACAGTATAAGATAATCCCCAATGTCATTATGAATTTAGCAATGTATTCATTTTTTAACTGAATTCAAGGACTCACAATCAAAAAGAATCCAGAAAAAAAAGCGGTGGATTTATTTAGAATGTTATTTTGTTTACCCTGAACCTTTTGTGTTTTTCATAAAATTTCATTTTTAAGCCTGTAGAAGCCTATGCCTGAACATTAAAGGCCCTTTTTATAGATGTTCGGAGTGAGCTGTATTAGACATTTAGTCTAGCATTAATATCACCTCTTTCATAAGAATGTTTTTTTTTTTTAACTCCATTATAGGACAGCTGTACACAGTATCTCTCTGTTAGCTGAATAACTTTGAATTGCACCACTTCTCATGTCTCTGTACTTGCATGATGTCAATCAAATATCAAGGGGTGTTCTGAGTGAATTTAGATGAACTTATACTTATTGTTTTTAATTGCAGCTTTGCATATTATCAATAATATCTGCCATGACTAGTTGCTGTTTTAATATTGAGTATTTGGGCTCATAGCCTCCTGTTGCTTTCACACATGAATGCTGATCTGATGGTGGGCTACTCTTTGCCATAATGAGGCATTGATTTTGTGCTGGTCAACCCCCGTTCAGAGGAAAATCTATTGGAGACTGCTAATCAGACTTCGCCTCAGAGGATTTGGGACAAAAACATTGCATTGAATGACATCTTCATAAGGAAATCCATTAACATGCTTGCCTGTACAAATTATTTATCAATTAGACATAGGATTCAATATTTGTCTCCTTCCAATATAATAATAGTATAATGTTAATAGCTAATAATAATATGCCCAGTGTGTAATATTGCCTCATGGATCCAACATAGAATTTACAAAAAAAAAGTACCATGGTACTTGGAAACACCATGGTACTATACAACATGGTAATAATTTGGTAATGCTTCATTTTACAGTCCTGTTTCCCATGTACATACTATGTACTTACTATAGTAATTATAATAATTGGGTAATAACTAGGTACTAACCCTGAACCTACCCCTAAACCTACCCTTAACCCATGTACTTACCTTATATTACCCAGTACCTTCTAGGTAAGTGCACTGTAAGTACTGTACTGTAAAATGAAGCATTTCCAATAATTTAAGGCCAACATACTACCATAGTACTTTTTTAGTATAATAATAATAATAATAATAATAATAATAATAATAATAATAATAAAGTTGTTGTTGTTATAAAATATTAATATTTTTGTTATTAGTAGTATAGTTTTCATCTCCATATTTTTCTTTAATTTACTGATATTTGCAATTTGTAGGCCAATTGCTAAACTCGCTACATTGCTGTTTTACCTGTTAAAATGTATATGTATTGGTTAGAATATATAAAAAAATATATATATATAGAGTAAAAAAAAAAATACCTTTCTGATGTGAATGTGATGCATAGATTTGACATTACCACGTTCAAAAGTTTACACACGCCTGATTCTTAATACGGTGTGTTGTTACCTCGATGATTAATGACTGTTTTTATGTTTTGTGATCGTTGATCATGAGTCCCTTATTTGTCCTGAGCAATTAAACTGAGCACTGTTCTTATGAATCCTCCAGGTTCAGCAAATTACTTGGTTTTCCAGCATCTTTTGCATGTCTGAACCCTTTCCATCAGACTGCATGATTTTGATCTTCTCACACTGAGGACTATTAAGCAACTCTTATAACAACTATTACAAAAGGTTCAAACATTCGCTGATGCTCCAGAAGGAACCATGATGCATTAAGAGCCAGGGGTGAACACTTTTGAACAGGGTGATGATGTGTAAATTGTTCTTTTGTTTAAAGATCATATTTTTAATTTATTACTTCCCTTCAGAAGCTACAGAAGATCCTTGTTTCCCAAACAAAGACAAAATAAGTACAAGTAACCCTGATCTTCAAATTCAAAAAGTTTTCATCCCCTTCCTTCCAGAGCATCGGTGTCTTGATTAGCCACGCACTCCCTGGGGGATCACGGACTACATTTCCCTTCATGCACCTCCCTGGACTGATTACACTTTACACCACTCACCTGCACTGCGCTGATTACACACACACCTGCATCTCATTCACACACACATATAAACCACTTCCACGCACCACACCAGTGCGAAGTCTTGACTTTCCAGGCTGTCATTTCTGAGTGTTTCTCCCTGTGGATTTATTATTACCTTGACCTTGGATTGTGTATCCTGTTTCTGCCTGTTATCTGCCCGCCCCGACTTGGACTGCTTACTGGACCTTGCTTCTCGCTTCTCAATTGGTTAATCTTTTCACCTTTTGTAGTTGAGTATACGTCCCTCAATTGTCCTCAATGTGTAAAAAAACTTTTTCACTCTTATTTAAAAAATTCTGCAAGGTGTATGTTAACTTTCGACCACAACTGTGTATGTGTATATATGCAATATATATATATATATATATATATATATATATATATATATATATATATATATATATATATATATATATATATATATATATATATATATATATATATATATATATATATATATGGACACACTTTAGATTAGGGTCCAATTCTCACTATTAACTACGACTTTTGCCTCAATCTCCTAATTATTGCTCCTTAATAGTTAGTAAATTAGTTGTTAAGTTCAGATATTGAGAAGGATTAAGGGATGTAGAATATGGTCATGACCAATAAGGCATTAATATGTGCTTTATAAGTACTAATAAACAGCCAACATCCTAGTCATACAGCATGCATGCAAATAGGCAACTAGTTAATAGCGAGAATTGGACCCTAAACTAAAGTAAACCATATATCACAAGTTGATTGTCACATATCTATAGATCACATGCACATCAGAAAGGGAAAAGTAAATGTTTTCTGTATCTCCCAATGTGTTTTAAAGTGAAGTAAAAAATAATACAAAATAAACTACAGTATATAATGTTACAAATGCTATATACAATTTAGAATATGCAAAATAATCCATTATAGGGAGCAACCACAATTTCCTGCAAAAGTGTATAGTAGGGAAACACTTAATATGCAAATTTTAGTCAATAGTATGCTTCAGAAAGTAACAATAATGTTCGGCCTAAATTATGATTTCATTGGATACCACATTTCAATTTCATTCTTTCATCTTATTAATAATCCATGCATTTTGAACAAAGTCAACATTCATGAATAACCCATGTTTCCATTGTCACTTTTCCATTATTTTTTGTGGGTTAAATTATTTATCCATTTTTGAAAGAATGTAATCAGTCCACTTTCTTCTCTCGGTAGCTCAAAATGACAGACCCGCATTCAGCATTTCATTTCCGATCCAAAAACGCTGTTTAATTTACAAAACCAGATTGGACTCCACAGGTTTCCACAGAGTGCTAAACCATTGCTGTGCCTTCAACATAAGCTCCCTGAACCTTCACAAGTTTGTTTTTTAACATTTAGCCTGGAAATTGAACTTGACCTATAATTATTGTGGCGCCCACTTGATAGATTCAGACGGTGCATTTTTATTAAACCGTTGTGGAAGAGAACAAAACAACGGGGAAATAAACTCGGGCATGCACTGAATCTTAAATGTACTCAGGCAACAAATTTATTTCCTCTGAGTCTGTCAAACTGTGAACATCTATCTTCTGTACAGCGGACGCTCCCAATGCTCTATTTTTGGAGACTGTATCAGTCAGACTCTCAGAACAATGTGGTCGTCATCTAAATGTGAATAAAATCTGAGGCAGAGAATGAAAAAAATATAATTGCAGAAGTCCAATTAAGGTTCAGATATGGGAAATAGTTCTGAAGGGTTTGAAATGGCACTCTGTATAAAGTAATGAGAACGTACATCATCTTTAAGGTTCAGGTCACAGAGAAACAAGGTCTCCACTAATCAATACACCAATAATGAGAAAGCCTTTCCTATCTTTCATGTCAGATCACATACATTCTGTTACATTGAAGTGTTCAGTGTGAAATATTACCTTGTGGATTATCTATAGAAAATGTACCATGGCTGTACAATGTACTGTAAATACCATGGTATGTGAATATGATAATCATTCAAGGCCACCATACTGCATAACAAAATATTAGTCTAGCCTTTATGAGCATATTAGATTACATAAACTGCAACAATACTCAGTATTTTTGTCGTTTTCTAATTAAACCAAGAATAAATATCTGCCAATGGGGGTCAGAATGTTTTTTCTGACCCCATTGACTTTTTGTTATTGTTGTTGTTGTTGATTTAAGCACAAACTGGCATCATTTTGATGATTTTTTTTCTCCAGAAAACAAAACAAGTATTTTTGCTTTTCAAGTAAATGTATCTTGATTTAAGAATTTCGAAATCTTTGTAATGAAAAACAAGAGAAAAACACTTTCATTTTTTGCAGTGATCGTTTAAGTCTTAAGCTCAAGTTTCATTTGTCACAGAATTCAAGACAGAAAAACAACACTAGGCTTTAATGTTTGTAAGTTAAGAACGTTTCCTTAAGAGAACATCTGTGTGATTCAAAACAATCTTACAATGACAAAAACAGAAAGTAATGCTGTATTCAGGGGGAAAAAATAACAATGCAGCAATAATGGAGATAATTATAGACAGTAACATCATGGATGCTTAAAGGTCAAACACACCTCGGCTTGCATCAGAGATGTATAATTATTCATTAGTGCTTTCACATAGAGCCAGGCTCTAATATTCAACCACATCTACCTTAAAACATCACACTGACAAGATTGACTCCTCATGAGCGCTACACAGTAAGATAAGCACTACTGCATGTCCATGGGTTTTTAAGACGTGAAACGTGAAAGTGGTGATGACCTGTCAAATCAAATAACCGATCCAATTTCAGGGGATTCACTGATTGTTTCACCATTATTGAGATGCTAATTGAGCCCCACGGACAGGCTGTCAACTGTAAAACAAGAGAGCTCTCCAAAACACTTCACTGTCAGCGCCAGTAAATCCACAGCGCTGTGAAGAGAAACGCTCTACCAGTGCAAAGCTTGTGAATGCATAGTTCATGGAAAAGGTCCTCTTAAAAGACACTGTCCTTTTTCAATGCTAAAATATTCTGTTCTGAAGAGGCTAAACAATGTGTGTCTGTGGCTTTCTCAAAACACTGAGCTCTTGTTTGAGCAAACCGTCATGCCAAATTCTGACTCGACCAATGGTGTCATTTTGAGATTAAACTTGTTTATGTGAACAATGAACTCTGCCGTTCACAAGTTTGAGGTCTGTAAGATTTCTCTTCTGCTCACCAAGGCTGCATTTATTTGGTCAAAAATACCGTCAAAACAATAGCATTGTGAAGTATTTTTACAATTTCAAATAACTTTTCTATTTGAATATAATTTATTTCTGTGATCAAAGCTGAATTTTCAGCATCATTACTCCAGTCTTCAGTGTCTGCAGTGTCACTATTTTCCTGAATAGACGTGTTGCTCCTGGAACAATATTCCTGTCTGAAATTATTTGTCTAAACCTACCCCTAAGCCTACTCGTAAGTTATCCCTAAAATCAGAGGGAAATGTTAGGTGAATAACACTGATGTAAAGCTCCCAACCCTGGTTGTAAGCCATAAACTGCAAACTTGTCCCTCAAATCTGACTGGTTGAATGGAATGTTGTTCCAGGATCAACAAAGATGTTGATCCAGGAACATCTTGCACTTGGCGAAATCAGGTTCTCCTAATGTGACATACAGCAAAATGCTAATACAGTGGTGTGAATAAGTTATTACCCCCATGCTAAAGTTGCCTAAAAAGAGGAATAAAAAATCATCTTTTGGAAATTGATCTTAATGCCTTAATTAGAAAAATGAGGAAAAATTCAACCTTTAAGGACACCAATTTTCTTTGTGTATGAATAATGTATCATAAATAAATAAATGTTCTTCCTTAAAATACAGGGTGCATAAGTCAGGCATGTTATGTTATGCTATGTTAAATTCCCATAGAGTCAGGCAGATTTTTATTTTTAAAGGCCAGTTATTTCATGGATCCAGGATAATATGCATCCTGGTAAAGTTCCCTTGGCCTTTGGAATTAAAATATCCACACATCATCACACACCCTTCACCATACCTAGAGATTGGCATGGTGTTATTTCAGTTTGCCTAATAGCTGGTTTGATTTGCATTGAAAGATGATCTTATGGAAAGTACCCCATGCCAATCTCTAGGTATGGTGAAGGGAATGTGATGATGTGTGGATATTTTAATTCCAAAGGCCAAGGGAACTTTATCAGGATGCATATTATCCTGGATACATGAAATAACTGGCCTTTAAAAATAAAAATCTGCCTGACTCTATGGGAATTTAACATGGGGGGGCCTGACTTATGCACCCTGTAAAGGTTGGATTTTTCCTCATTTTTCTAATTAAGGCATTAAGATCAATTTCCAAAAGATGATTTTTTTATTCCTCTTTTTAGGCAACTTTAGCATGGGGGTAATAACTTATTCACACCACTGTAGAGCCAGAAAACCTGATGAGATTTGTGAATATGGCTGATACAATAACAGGTCTGATTTTATACAAAAGAGGAATGTTTGTGGTGAAAAGAACAATAATGACTAAATGTAGATGCAGATTTTAACACATTTAGCAACTGGTTTAACTTGATTGCAGGTGGTTAATGAATATGACGCTGTTTTTATGCTTTAATACTGCGAGGAGTTGGTCTAATTGACTTTGCATATCAGTATTGGCATAACATCCTTTCCTAAAATGTAAGTGCTATTCCACCTTATCCTGCCATGTAGCATTTGCTCAGTCTCACAGAACCGCCACAGTAAGTGAATGTGATTACCTGGAACAATTAGTCATCTTCAAAGAAGGCCTGTTTCACTTTTCTCGGGCACCGTCTGATAGCTTCAACTAAAAATAATGTCGGGGGAAGATGAAAGGAACTCGATGCTTATTCAGTGGCTTATTTTAAGAGAAGTTTTGATTATCTCCGCTTTCTTTCATGAGCAAGATGTCAGCAGGACAGCAAACAAGTTAATTAAAAGAGTGTGAACGTCCAGGTGTGATTATGCATCTTCAGAACAAGAGCTAGAAAGAAGAGACAGTGTGACAGCGAGAAAAGGAGGAGAGGGGATTGTAGCGTCTATGGGGGATGAATCGCAGCCTATTAAATTTAGGCAGATAGGTCTGCTGTTTACTGTCCCTTATCTCTGTCTCGCTGCCAAGCCGTGGTGGAATATTCAACAAGAAATGAAAATCTAAGAAATAATTCTGCTCTAAGTACAGAAGCCCCAACAACGATTTGGACTGCTCTCAAAGAAGAAGAAGAAAGCACTGCATCAATATAATCAAGTCAATATCTGGCTGGACCAAAAGAGAGTTTGTCCTCAAGCCTGTCCTCATCATGACTTGTGAAAAACTGAAATGTAACAAAAAAAGATGCATATAATTTAAACATATACTCTTAATCTAATTACAGTCTATTTTCAAAAGGACTATGCATTTACATTTTACCTTGTAAAATATGTATTTTTTAAAGTAAAATGTGCTGTTTTTGCGTCTTGTGAAGTGACTCACAAAACCATTTCTTAGACCTTATTGTAAAGTAGGTACACTGCAAAAACAGTTTTCTTACTTAGTATATTTGTCTTATTTTCCAGTACAAACATCTATTTATTTGTTCTTAAAACAAGAAAAATGATCTGCCAATGGGGTCAGAAAAATAAAATTAATTCAAAGGGAAAACAAGATTTTTTTTTTCCCCACTGGCAGATTTTTTTTGTTCTTGTTTTAAGCATACATTTGCTTAAATTTGATTTTAAAAAAAATTCAGAAAACAAAATGTCTTTAGTCATTTTGCTTCTCAAGTAAATGCATCCGGATCTAAGAAAACACAAAATTTTGCGGTATAAAATATTTATATTGCAATTAAAAGTCTTTGTCCATGTCCATTTGTATAGTGAAGCTCACCATTTCTGTTAACATTTTCAACACTTTTTCAATTTCAAATGGCTCTGCAGTGTGACAAATTACTTTTTATAAGTATAAAGATTTCATGAATTATCTATATGAACATCAAGCACGATTATGATAATGCAATAGGAAAAATACTGTTGTATATTATAAGAAATTGTAATGTTTCTACACTCTAAAAAATAATTAAATGGCTTATAAATATCACAGTAATAATTAACTTTATTAACTTAATAAAATCTCTGAATATCATTTACCTGATTGTTCTTAAAAATACCAAAATAATAATTGACTAAAAATCCAACAGTTCATTTTGTCTAAAATGTACAGTTATATTTAATTTTGTTTTGTTTTTTCACTAAAAGAATTTAGTATTTGACTAACCAATTCTTTATTTATAATACACTTAATATATTTGTGAAATTTCTATCAAAACATTTGAAAATGGAGAATTAAACTGATCTGTTTCAAGAACAACAAAAAATGACTTTAAATCAAATCAATATTATTAATATATTTAACAAATTCTTAAGAAATTGAGTAAGTTTACTCAATTAAAACAATGCATCCCTCACCCTCTGATGTGACCGGTTGTTTGAATACTTTCCAGTCTCCAGAACTTCTCTTATCTTCTCAGCGGCGCAGAATTGGTGCATTTCCTCTGTGAAATTCAGGTGTGTGTATGTTTTATTTTATCTATAAAATCATTACTGTGCTTTAAATCATTTTATTTCATGCAAAACAACATAGGCTACTGGGACGCAATGTGAGTCACCTAAACGAGTGTCACCACGTCTGTCTTTTCGCGGACTGAAATGCCTGATGCCTTGCATAAAACACACGACTTTATTCCTAAAGATAATGAATATAATTCATTTGGATGATAAAATCTCCTCAGAACTGTGCACTGTTTGTTTATTGGCAGGTTATGGAATCAGTCGCGTCGCCGCATCTTTCGGCGTAGAGTGAAATGCAGCGAGTCCGAATCCCCGGCACGAGAACCAGCGCTGATCCGGTGGAAATTGGATAACAAACCGTTTGATTACACTTGAATTACTTCTTAAATTTTTACTTTTTACTTCTAATATTTTTGTTATACGAGTTTAAATGTGGGCAGTGGTGTATAGCCTGCATGTTAAAACAATATACAAATATTCTATATCGCTGACTGTACTCATCGACAATAAAGGCCGATTGTAACGTTACCTGTGGTTGTGTGAAGTATTTTACAAAGATTTACAGGAAATTAAAAGTGAATATTACTCGTAAATAAAAACAATTAATATTATTCATAAATATATATATATTTTTTAATGTTTTCCTCAATTATTTCTACTGAATTTTATTTGTTAATGTACCAAATACTCAGATCTACTTAAAGGTGCTCTAAGCGATGTCACGCGTTTTTAAGGCCAAATCATTTTTTGTCACATACAGCAAACATCTCCTCACTATCCGCTCAGTCTCCTGAACACACTGTAAAAAAACGCGGTCTCTGCAGACACCCCAGGCTCCACAAACACAACAAAAACAAACTGGGCTAACCCACACCACGAAACATAACAAACTGTTCCAGCCAATAACCGACAAGAAGGATTTGGGGGGTTAGTGCGCGGATGAGGAGGAGGGAGGGTCTAGCTAGCCTCCGTTTGGTTTGACGTCAACAAGAAGTGACGTCACCCGACATTGCTTAGAGCACCTTTCATTTTTTTACTTACATTTACTCAGTTCATATGGTATAATGTAAATTGATTTCATTGCGTTAAAATTTAATCAATATTTTTAAGTGTAAACATTTTTCACCCAAAAAAAATTGTGTAAATCATAGTAAAAGTTTTTAGAGTATGGACATGTATGTATCACTGGCACAATAATTGTGTTTCCTGTGGGACAAGTATTCAAGCAATGACAACATGTGGGTGTATCAATTTGCCTTCAATTTGGGCCGCCCTCACTCGCTGTAATGATCTGACAAAAGTCACAGTGAACCCAAACTGAGACAGATTATACCGTGCTGATGCCAGACAACAAAGATTGTAAAAACACAAGAGGGTCTTTTCAATCCGGTTATGACACTGAATCTGCCAAGTCATTATCTGACATATGCCCAGAAAGCATTCAAAGCATTCAGCTACTGAAAGGGGAAAAGAAATGTCATTTGGAATGTTGAATGTTGGAATTATTTCTTAGGCTATAAGAACACATGTTTGTTATGAATTCCCACCACCTTTAATGGATATAAATTGCACGATGAGTCCAATTTATTCTGCATCAAGGCAATACCAGAGGCTTTGGCATTCAGTGAAGTCATGGGGCAAATCAGATAATGCCAGTTTCGCCTGCAGAAACAACAGCGACAGATTTCGTTTAATGGAGTACTTGAATGAACAGACTTTGCAATAAATGCAACAAAATAACACTTTATTGGTACGGTGAGCGGCTGTAGACAATTACTGCAGGTCTTCTGCAAAGAGAACTCGAAATGCTCTCACTTAAGTTAGTTAGCTGTGTTTGTAGAACAAATCTATTTTTAAAGCCTAACCTGTTTTACCAGAAAAACACATTAAATAGTATATACTGTAATCTCCTTAATAGCTCAAGTGTTTCTCCTACACAGCAAAGAGATTACATGGACAACAAATGGAGTCTGCTGATTCTCAAATTTCTCCTCTGAGTTTCAAAAGACATCTTAAAGAGGATCTATTATGCCCTTTACAAAGTCTTCATTTTGGGCACTACTATAGGTTTTCATGCTGAATGTACAAAGTACAAGTTATTTTTCACATATTTGCCATCATTGCAGCACCTTTCTTCCCAGCCTGTCGAAAGCATTATAGTTAGCCATCTATGGTCACTCAAAGCAAAGTTATGATGTTGGAACGAAAGCTCTCGACCTGTGGACCGAAGCATGTTTTGTGTTTTTGTGACACGTGGACTTCATAAGTCGTATCTTAAGCAAAATAAGCAAGCTGACATTCAGGACAATCTATATATTTTATTTTGGATTTGTCATGAGATTTAAAGCACCGTTTTTGAAAAGTGCACATGAATGTACATGCTCTAGACCTCCAGAACGAGCCTTTGATTGAATCTGGAAATAAAGCAAAGTAATTGAGAAACATTTGAATTAGTCCTCAGATGCCATGTCCGTAATTTATAGCCAAAATAAATCAGCGTTAATTCGATATCAAACAGATTAATTATAAGTTATTATCCACCAGCTGTGTGACATCATTAACCAACATGGTTGAACAACAAATCTGCGACAATACAGTTTTGGGAAACAGTCATGACCAGCTACTTGATTTCTTCAACGATGCATCGTAATATGGTAGTTAACCAGTGAGTTACGTCATTGTACGAGAAACACACCCCTGTTTAGTTCCTGTCTTTATGAAGCCCCTCCTTCTGAAAACCACAATGTGCTCTGATTGGTCTGCTGGATCAGTGTTTTGTGATTGGTCATTGTTTGAGCATGTTTGGGAAATGTCCCGCCCCTTACCATAACCGCAAGTTTCAACATACTACTAATCAGCACACTACTAATCCAGCTCAACCAGGCTTCACACCCCTTTTTTTTTTTTTTGTATATGCCGTGGATGGGAATTATTTAAATAAGGAATATTGTTTAGTGTTCATTCCCAGAAAAAAACTCAAGACAACAATGGAGGCATTTTAGGGAGTTCAGAAATGCATAATAAGTCCTCTTTAACATTACATTATGAAGCAAATGAGCTGCTATCCACAATCATTTTATAGCTTTATACTGTTGAGGATTGTTTCATTTGTGTCTGATAGAATTTTTTTCATGGAATTTTCAGAGAAACATCTGAGACCAAGTTGATTTAATAATCATACATAACTGAAACTCTTTCTAAAAGTTTGGATTTTTTTTTTTACTGCTCCCCCTAAAAGGTTTCATCCAGCTTTAGATGTCATCTTGTTTTTTATGACTTAAAAATTAAAATGTTAATTTAATCACACATGCCGTGTCTTCCATCTGAGAAAAACAGTTAGCAGAATAAATTATTTATTTCTGATTTGAGGTAAAACATAGCGTACGGCGGTTTAATTCCATTTTCTGTTGATTTGTCAGCACAGAGAAAACATCCCATTTCTGACTGAGACTGAACATTTGTTAAGATCTCTGATAAATCAACATGTTATCTTCTTTCATTCTGATCCCTAAAGCTGATTAAGTCGTTTTTTTATATATATCTGTGAAATATTTGTGAAAGTTCCATTCATTTGTGTTATTGCAAATGAGATGTCTTAATTAACTTGATTAATCCAATTGCAGTTCTTTTCTACAAAACAAATTCCACCAAACAAGAACAAGCTGTTTTTTTTTAATTGCAAAAGAGAGTAACTTAAGCAGGTCAGTGTAATTTGAAAACTAATGTAATTATTATTATAATTATTTTTTGTTTACTAAACCAAGGATCACTATCACTAGCAATTGCTTTATGAGAAGACATTTCTTCACACAACAATGGCATGAGAACAGTTGGAGACTTCTGATGCTGTGAGTTTGATCTGAATTTTCTCTTGTGTCTTTTCTCCTCTGGCCAACATTTTCATCAGTTCCAGTTAATGCCTTCGATATACTTGTGGAGCCGGATCAATCTGACCTCCATAAGCCAGCTGGATATGATTCCATTGGCCCTGTCTCTCTGAAAAAATGTGTCTTATATGTTTTTTGTGGCAGTATCTCATTGCTGTAATCTCTTATATGACATGACTGAAGGCCCCGGGGCCCTTTTCTGTTCTACCTTGACAAAGTTGTCTTAATTCCAAAACTTAATTCCAGTTTTGATGAATTAGTGCAAAGGTGTCTGGGTAAACGACCCCAATCAAATCCAAGCCTGAACTGAGGCATTTGAATGATATCACTATATGACCAGATGACTCTTGACCCAGGTTTTGGCGTACACTGAGAAATTAACTTGATTTGCATCAGAAATCCATTTTCATCCACATGAGTTTATCATTTAAAGTAATACTCCAGGTTCAATTCTGTGTGTGACATGCCACAGAAAATAATTAACTTGTTCTTCAGCTTATAAAAAAATTGAATAGGCAAGACAAAACATTTTAATTAACATCAATTAGGCTGGAACCACAGAGGTCTCTCGAGAACATCTCTTTACCTCTTCCAACTCTCTCATCCCAGTCTCGACAGTCAGCTGAGGTCATTTTAAAAATGGAGAAAGTCTGTCATCTGCTGTTTCATATGAGAAACTGCAGCATTAAAAATGAATGTTTGAAGTGGAGCATGTTTGCTCTTAATTCCATAATGAAGGTCACTTTATGTAAAACCTCTCTCTCTCTCTCTCTCTCTCTCTCTCTCTCTCTCTATATATATATATATATATATATATATATATATATATATATATTTCTTTTTTTTTCTTTTTTTTTTCACTGGTCAAAAGATTGGAATTATTAAGATTTAAAAATAACAATAATATTAATTTATTCAGCATATTAGAAAGATTTCTGAAGGATCGTGTGATGCTGAAGACTGGAGTAATGATACTGAAAATTCAGCTTTGATCACATAAATAAATTACATTAAAAATATATATATTACTGTTATACTGCATTTTTGTTTTGCTGCATTTGTAATCAAATAAAAGTATTCTTTCAAAAACATTTAAAAAATAATAATATAAAAAAAATACCCCTAGTTTACACACTAATGTTTATGCAATAACACAAATTGACGTGTGGGAAGAAATGTAAAGTCAAAACTCTCATAATTGAGTGTTTCCTTTGTATAGATTGAACCTTATGAGGTGCACCCAATTATGATCCAATGAACATTGCTGAAAGAGCTCAGAGTTAATAAATAAATTTGTCTTTTTATGTAAAGCATAAATGGAGTATTTGTATTAGGCTACCTGAAATGAATTAGCTGCAAAGAACGTGAAATGTAATGCTATAGGGGAGAGCGGGGCACAACCTAACGCTTTTTGACTTTCTCAGTTTGTGTAAATCTACTTAGGGTTCAGAGAAATATTTTTTTTTCATTTCACACATGTCTAGTACAATTATGTGGTTTTGTTTTTTTTAATACAGTGTATACTTTTTTCTTGATATACCCCGAAAGAATGGAAGTGAATTGTGACAACATGTCCCATGTGGGGCACATTGTAACATTACCATATGACAGCTTATAATGCTACCTGATCTAATAAAAAAAATATATACAAGACAAACTAAAATATGTTCTCAATAAAATACAATTATTAACTTTTTCATATAAAATAATGGGATTTTTTAATAATTAAAAATAAACAATTTTTTTAACGAACACACCGGAAAGCACAACTAGGCTATACAACAAAGTTCAATACATAATAATAATGAATAATTTCTGAACATTGACTCAGTCTTTAGTCATCTTTTTTCTCATCTTTTCTCAATAGAATTCATAAAAGCATAGAATAGAATAGAATAGAGTAGAATAGAATAGAATAGAATAGAATAGAATAGAATAGAATAGAATAGAATAGAATAGAATAGAATAGAATAGTTCTAATAGGAACGCAGTGTTACAACATGCCCCACCTGCACAACTGGGATTTAAACCTAGTGTCTTCTGCTAGTTAGCGAAGCATTAAAAGAAACATCAACTGTTAAATAGCATATTGGTGATTAAAATAAAATCATATTTGTCTCATTTTAAATTAAAACAAAAAATAGAGATGAAAAAATAACATAAGTAAGAAATTTACTTTTGCTATGGATAAATAAATGTTCAGTGACATCTTCCAAAGGTTTCTAAATGTTGCCGCATTTTTTTCTCTATATAGTCTAGTGTTGATATATGGCAACTAGTAAATACACTAAGTTTCGTCATGCTGGCATGTGTAGAAGTATTTAAACAAGTGTGTTACAAATAGCCCCGCTTTACGTTGTGCCCTGTTACTAATTTGACTATTTGTCAAATGATTTGGTGGGTTAATGCTGCGCAGTTTTACACGTTTTAAACAATCGTACGAAAAGTAGGCTACATTTGAACTACCCCACAGTATATGCAAGTAGGCCTAATGGCTAAATATTGTTGTGCAACACACAGGTCTGTATTTAATTTCACATAGACTTGGTCAGCAGACTTGATAAAAAAGTGTTACTGAAGTACAAACAAAGTTCAATATAACTGTATGTGTACAATAAATGATATATATTTATACTTAAAGGCCCTACCTGTTTATTAAAACACATGCGAGAGCGGAGTCTCTGTCGACAGATCAAGTTCAAGTTTGTCGCGAAACTCACTCCATCTCCACCTGCTAGCCTCAGCTAGCCCACCTCAGCTAGCCCATCTCAGCTAGCCCGCCTCAGCTAGCCCGCCTCAGCTAGCCCGCCTCAGCCAGCCCATCTCAGCTAGCCCATCTCAGCTAGCCCATCTAAGCTAGCCCATCTCAGCTAGCCCGCCTCAGCTAGCCCATCTCAGCTAGCCCGCCTCAGCTAGCCCGCCTCAGCTAGCCCCTCAGCTAGCCCGCCTCAGCTAGCCTGCCTCAGCTAGCCCATCTCAGCTAGCCCATCTCAGCTAGCCCGCCTCAGCTAGCCCGCCTCAGCTAGCCCCTCAGCTAGCCCGCCTCAGCTAGCCCACCTCAGCTAGCCCGCCTCAGCTAGCCCACCTCAGCTAGCCCATCTCAGCTAGCCCATCTCAGCTGGCCCGCCTCAGCTAGCCCGCCTCAGCTAGCCCCTCAGCTAGCCCGCCTCAGCTAGCCCGCCTCAGCTAGCCCATCTCAGCTAGCCCGCCTCAGCTAGCCCACCTCAGCTAGCCCATTGAAACGGCAGCTAATGAGGAATCTATGTATTACATTTATGGTTTCTACAAGCGGAAAACAAGGATAGCGCGGATATTAAGTCATTGATATGCGACAGTGACAAGGGACGAGCCATTATTTAAAACTTCTCAGAATTTCTCTGGATTTATAAATCTTTGGGAACTTTAGGGATAATGTAAGTACACAACTGCATGTTACATATTGTACCTTTAATGTAAGTTGAACACAATAGAAATTATTTTGCAAATTATCCGAGCTGATCTCATAAAGGGAATAAACTGTAATGGTGGCTGTTGTAAAAAGCTCATAAAAGTATCCTATATGACTTGTACATTGTGCATGACAGTTTTGACATCCCTGTTCCAAAAACCCACTTATTTGGTGAAAGAAACTAGATTTTTGGTGAACTATACTCCTTTAATACACTGAGAATACTTTGATTTTTAACCGGATTATTGGTGCAGATTTAAAGGTACAGTATGTAATTTTTGGCCCTCTTGCTATTAAAAACAAAACAGTGCATTTTGCGGAAGAACATTATTTAATAAACCATATTTACATTTTGTTACTTTTGAACAAAAAGCGTAGTGTGCAGAGGAGCTACTGACTTTGCTTGGGTGATGTACTACATCTATGATCCAGCAGAGTACACTAAACTCCATCATTTAAAAACCTCGTACTCAATCCACAGCAACAGTATGCACCGAATATGGTACATTTATATTATTTAGCTTTTTTAATGAATGAATGTGGTAAATATATAATCAAGCTGTTTAGATCCAAGAGAACATCCGTCCCAATAGTCATAAACATATTAATCATGCGCATGTTGATTTTCCCAGCACACAGAAAGCCTTTGCAAACAGTATGATTTTTTTATGCCCTTTTAACTCAATAAGGACTGCGGCAATGAGAAAGATCTAATTATTGCTGCACTCATCATTGATTTATTATTATTTTCACATTCAACACAATTATTAAGCAGTACAATACGAGGTTTTACTTTCACAATTACAAATATTTCTCCAAAGTGTCACACAGTAATTATAGACACAATGCCTCTGTTCAGCGGCTCACTCAAGGACATAACGATGATGGTTTACAAATGTGAACAAACAAACAACCACCCAGTAGACAACTGTCATTTTCCCTGGACTTAATTTTGATTATGGGTAATTTAGGTATCAATTTAACTAATCCAGGCTTAGATTATATATAATCCTGCATTAGCTCTATATTATTAGGCAAAAGATTGTATCCACAGCGGCGTCTGAACCCCATGCACAAAAGCACAGTGGGGTTAAAGCACAGGCTGTAACCTGAAACATCCTTTGAGAATGAAAAACTGATTTTATTTTTTCTTTCGTTCTACGAGTTTCACCATCATTTCTGACACATCTCAACCTTTTAACCCTTACTTTTCACACGCATAGAAAATGCCATATTGGATTTTCGACACGTCAATGCTAGGTTTCTCTCTTTCTTGCCATCTAATTCCCCCCAAGCTTTGATCAATTGTTATCACCTTTCTCACGGATGAAATAGACAGGGATTTGAAGTTCATGTCGACCACACTGCTCAGACCGCAATCCTCTTTGTAGTGCATCACTTTAAACTAACAACAGTTTCGACAAACTACTAACCCAACAATCATGTGGCAGCTTAAACCAGCCCCAAAATCCTGTAATGACAGCTGACTGGTACACAAACAACTACAAACAACCATAAATGTCCTACAGAAGCATGAGTGTGTATAGCTTCTGTGCATCTAACATCATCAAATGGAATTGCAAAACCTCACCCAAACCTCATGTTGACTGATATGCTTAAAATAAAAAAAAAATAGATAGTTTAATAAATAAATACATATAAATAACATGCACAAACTGTTCAAAAGATTTTTTTTTTTTAAAGAAGTCTCTCACCAAGGCTGAATTATTTGGTCAAAAATATAGAAAAACTTTAATAGTGCGAAATATTATTAACCTGTAAAATTATATGATCAATAAGTTATGTCAACATGTTTTTATATTGCTGTAACTCATCAAAATAAGTTAAACAATTTTCAACTGTTTTATAAGTTATACAAGATTTAACTATTTTTTCTAAGTTAGTTTAATGTAATTTAAGTTGACTTAAAAATCCAAGTTGATTGTACTTATATTTTAAAATGTAATTTATTCCTGTGATGTAAAGCTGAATCAGCATAATTTCTCCAGTCCTCAGTGTCACATGATCATTCAGAAATCATTCTAATATGCTGATTTGCTGCTCAAGAAACATTTTTGATTATTATTAATGTTAATAAAAAACAGTTGTGCTTCACATTTCTGCAGAAACCATGATTGTGTTCAGGATTCAAAAGAACAGCATTTCAAAGTTCAAAAGATCAGCATTTATTTGACAGAAATCTTTTGTAAAATCATAAGTGTCTTTGCTATCACTTTCATTAAGCAAGGATGCACTCAACTGAAAAAAAAATATTCAAATTATAAATATTTCAAATGGCACATTGTATAGCCTTTTTCTAGAATAAATAAATAAATTATCTTTGTACAGCGAGTATGTGCGACCATTATGATTAATTCAAGTCCTCAAATACTTGAACTGAACAAATTATCTGATAATATTATCATTAAATTTGCCATTCTATGGCTGAAGGACAGAGGCTTATTGGTTGAAAGATGAGATTAAGGAGATTTCAGTCCAGATACGAGCTTCATCTGATTGTTATAAATGTATATAATTATAAACATAGGAAACGGAAACAACAACTTTGCCCAGAACACCAAAACTGAACACCATCTGTCTTCCATTATAATTACCCTTATCATTCTCCATCTTTCCAAAAACAGAGACGGACAGCGAGGACTTTCAGATTCATGAGGTAAACAGTCTGGATAATGAATGAGAGGTACACGGGAAAACAGGTCAATGTGAGAATGTCTAAAAGCTTGTTAGGTTTGTAAGGAATTGGGAAAAGGATAAGGAGATGAAAGAGTGGGAGCAAGCTGTGGGAATAACATTGAGGAAAAAAAGCTCTACTCTACACAACTTCACAGAGCTTTGTCAGGATACATTCCACAGTTTCACATATACACATTAAATGTCGTTGTAGTAGTTGTTTTCCCACTCACTTCCAAAATTGCCAAAAATGCAAGGTCTAATCAAGGGTTCTCTTGTGACCCGCTGTTGTAAAGTTTTCCTTCTCGCTGGGATTGGATGATTGCAACAAAATCTGATTATAGCAGTCAAATCAGCACAAATGTGGATCTGTACAGCAAGTTCATTGTAAATGTCAAAAAATGCACAAAAATACACTGTTGCAAAGTATAGCCACAAACCACATGCTGATATGAGACTAGTCCAGACAATAAAATGATAATTTAGACACTTACAGCACAGCTCAAAAAACACATTTTTATTTTGGATGAATTAATAAGTGCTTTAAACAAAGTGCTGTTGCAAAGTAATTATTTGGAATGTTGCCCTTAGACTTCCATCATAAGTGCATTACCGAAAACATGATTTTTATTTGTTATTACAAACTAAGGGATTATTCAAAAAATGTTTGCTGTGGTACTTGACAGCTCTCCATTTGAAATGATTCAGCATTTATGAACTTGTGCATTGTTGTACAAGTAATTATGAAGTAGAGACTTTGGATTTTTTATAAGGCTTTGGTGGTATTTAAATGCCATCAGTTTAATTACATAAGCAGACGACACAAGTGATGAAGTAAATAACTAAAAGTTCTGTCTCAGGTACCTGTAGAGAACACCTAAACGCTAAATATAATGCATGCTTTGCTGTTGTGCGTCTTGTGGACAGTCTTCAGACAGATGAGCTTGTGAAAATTTCATTAGCCATTAGAAAAGACATGAAAGAATGCTTCTACATTCATGAAATATGCATGCAAATAATTTCTGAATAAACCACATGATAATGTAGAGTGAGCCACAACATTAGGGAACTCATAACAGCTCATTTAAATCACAAAAAGTAGCTCAAATGAAAATGCCAACTCAGTTACACTTTATTTCGATGGTCCACTTTAGACATTTTAGTAACTATAATTTTGCAACAACATGTAGACTAGCAGTCATTAGAGTATTAGTAGCCAGTAGTAGACTGAAGGTTAGGGTTGGAATAAGCTGACATGGGGTTGCAAAGTTACTTATGGTCTGTGTAATGTCTGTTGGGGAGCATAAAAATAAAGTGTTATCAGATATTAAGCAGACAGTCTACTAATACTCTAATGACTGCTAGTTGACATGTAGTTACAAAGTTACTTATAGTTAGTAAAATGTCTATAATGGACCATCGAAATAAAGTGTTACCGACAACTTTTTTGCACTAATAATCCAAATCCAATACTAACTTAAAGTCTTTTCTTAAGCTCCATCAATGAAAACCACAGCAACTCAGAAAATTTGCTTCTCAATTAAATGTATCTTAATCAAGAATGTTTAGATGTTTGTACTGGAAAAGACAAAAATACTAAGTAAGAAATTTTTTTTTTTTTTTTTTTTTCAGTGTACCTGGTTTAACTTGGAACAAAATTCTGAGTGTGTGTCAAAGACTTTAAGCCACTAACCAAATCCCACCCACTTTGTGTTTTTCAATTGTGTTTGCAGGCGAACTGATGCACCCAAACTCCCAAAAGTTGCATCAAAATGCAAGCTGCATTTTCTTTCTTTTTTTGCTAGTTCTTGTCAGTTGTGTATGCAATATATACACCAACAGACCATGGGTGCACAACAGACAGTATTTGTATAACTGGGGAGTTTGTGCAAAACTCCTCCACCATTATTTCTGTGCAAGTTTATAATGACGTCACTGTAGGTTACTGAGGCCACTATCACTACACTGATTTTTATATTAATTGCCTACCTTTTGTCACACAGAATCAAAACGATTGTAAGCCAATCAACTGCATCAGTAGTATTGATGCTTCTTTATATAAGTGCCTGGCCATGGATACAGAAACTAATTTGTGGTCATATAAAATATGAGTATACTCTCATAATCCAGTTATGCCTTTTTCTTCTGTCTGTACAATGGTGAGTTCTCAGCCAAACATAACATGTTTCAACATATCTCTGGCAAAAGCAGGTACTTCTCATCAGTTGGAGAAAGTAAAGGAATATTTTCATCCCTGAAATCTGAGCAGGTGATTAATGAGGGTATATGGTATATGAAGAGCGTTTTAGAAAATAAAGCAAAATAGGAGGAAGAAGGGGGGGGGGGGGGGGGGTAACTTTCATTATCATTAGGCTAAAGAAAAATCTCAGCTGACAGAATTCAACAACATTCCCAACAGTGCCAAAAATCCCCAACATTATCAGAGCACCACAATATTCGGTCTACAATAAAAGATGAAGAAAAATGCACAATTTGGAGAAAAACACACAATAACTGAGACAAGGACTGGTGTTTTTTTCTCGCTAAAATGTGTTTATATTAAAACTAAATAATACAACCAAAATAGTAATTATTATTATAATAATAAATAAATAAATAAAGACAAGTGTTTTCTCATAAAAATCCATTCACTGAAGACTGAATGGGTCTTACTCATCA